>CM076571.1:454828174-455392166 GCA_034641835.2 Pinus albicaulis | reverse complement strand
GAAATATATTTCCTGCCTTTGTAGAACCATAGAACACAAGAAAACCTACTAGTCACTGAGCTCATTTCATGCAAGCATGAGACCTAGGAATAAGGAGTGGCGTGATTTAAGGCCGTTTGTCAACTTCATTTGCAAATTATGGACTACCATGTGGTCCATTGCAGATGAGGGCTTTTTCGCTTTTTGATGATCGCCAGTGAGTTATGTCCTAGCCACCCTAGTTAAAAGTTAGGGGAGACTGTAACAGATTGTGGATTACCTTTAGTCATTATGCACTAATAAGGCTGAGTTGGTTAGGGATTTATTACGTGAGGTTGTGTATTTTGCCAAAGGACTGGTGAAGAAAGACAAAAAGTTCACAGGGGGAGGTTTTTCACTGATGGCTGACATGGTGAAATCTGTCAGAACTTAATGAAGATATATCACTAATATGTAAAAAATACTGATGTGAATAGGTAGAAAGGCGAAAAAAGTTTTGGGAGGGTTTTCTGGATGACATATTGACATAAGGAAATCAGTTTCTAGAAAACTTAGCTGAAGATATAGTCATCACTAATATGTAAAAAATACTGATGGCTAACAAACAATATGACTGCTATGTCAACAAAACAAAATTCATATGATGAACGATTCTTTGTGTAGCAGCAGACAAACTAGCCAATCTTACCACTTTGAAAAAGAAGTGGGTGTCTAACCCACGACAATATGGATATCATACAACCACTCCATAGCTTATGAAGGATCAATTACTTGTCATGCATTCATATTGAAACACACCAATTTTCAATCCCTTCTAGTAAGTTATCATGGGGATTTTTCTGCAACGGAAGAAACATATAACAACAATTGAATCTGAATTAAAGGAACATATAAGACTTATTGGTGAATTAATTTAGCAATGACAGTTGGGTGCATGTATTGTGGCTCAATCCTCTTCTCTAAAGTCTGTACATTCCATTATTCTATATTCATTTTTTAAATGAACAGAAGCAATAACTTCAACAAAGACTTCGCCGGGTTGATATAATAGCCATGTCACTTGTGATGATTATCTATTTGCAAACTATTTTATTCCAATGGTCCTATCCGTATGTTAAAGATTTAATTTCAAATTGATACGATTCCCTTCCCTTCAGTGGGATTTGAACTTGAGATCAAGGGTTGGCATACCCTGCCGTAATGATCTATATTGTACATCGTCTTCAGTTTTGAATTATTATTATTATTATTATTATTATTATTTTATTTTTTTATTTTTTTTCCTAGTCGGATTTGAACTTGAGATGAACAGTTAGCTTGCCCTGCTATGATGTTCTATATTGTCTTCTGGTTTTGAGATATTTTTTTTCTATATTAGAAATTGATGAAAATATCCTCAAAATAACCTCATACATCGTTATATGTTATGGTTTATAACATCCTCTTTTATTGTTACATAGGCCTTATGAGCTGCTTTTTACAGGTTTATAAATCTTATAGTTGTTGCTTATGTGACTCAGAAAGACAATTTGTTTCCATCAGTTACATAGTTGGAATTTCAGGTGCTCTGCCCACTTATCTGGAAAATTTTGCCTGCATGAAGTTCTAATAATCGCTCCTGTCTCATATTTTTTTCAGTTAGCGCTCTTGAATTATTTGTTTCTTACAAATTGCGATGATTTTTTATTTTTTGGTGGCTTGGACAGAATTAATGGGCAAAGAAAATTTTGTAGGATGGATTCCGGCTGGATCAACAAGAGCAACCGTTGGTGGAAGGCGATTTTCCGATGTAACAAATAGTGATCTTTCCTTTTATTCAAGTCACATTAAGAACATTTTTTCCTTCATGTCAAAAAACTACAATTACTTCAAATTAATAATTCACAAACAATACTCCTATCGACCTCTCTTTGCACCTTCTGGGCAACAGCTAGTTTATTTATTTACCAAACCAACAAAATAAAAAACCAATGGCAACAACTTGTTTGGTATGTGGTCTACAGCGAATGCCATACCAGGGACATATAATTTTTCAGCCGTCCAGCTGGAGAGTAAGTGATGTGGATCCCATGTGATGCCATTTCCGAAGGTTAAGAGAACATGGAAATTTTTTTTCTCGTGGGCATTGATTGATGATAATATGAATTCACCTTTTCCCACCACGCATTTAGATTCATAAAGACGATACTGCACAAAAGTTAATCCGCCAACCATCTCGTGGTGGTAGTCTTCTCACTAGAGGTTTTGTAAAATTTTGGTACCATTATTTGTATAATGCATATATGATTTTTATATTTCTTTTCTTCATATTTATCATTAATACTTATATTATTATTTACTCTGATTCAAGATCAAGTTTAAATTGAATTATAATAATAAAAAATTAATTTTTTTTTTTTTTTAACTAGAAAAAATATGTTTTATTTTCAAATTAATATCAGATTTATCTATTAAATTATTATTAAAATTTATAAAATTTCCATTTTTTCAATTATAAATCCGTTAGAATTCATCTCTCTATCTGCAATTCGATTCATTTAATTTTTATTATGCTATAAAATTCATCTACATACCATTTAAATATAATTCAATCGACCTGAAACTTAAATCCATTTAACTATTTATTATTTTATAAAATCCATCAGCATACCATTCAAATATAATTTATATTTTTTAAACAATATTTTAGATTGAGTAATTAGTAAGAGAAATGTTATCCTTCCATACATTGAATAAAATAGTTTATTTTATTAAAAATTATATAGATAAATGTTTTTCTGATTAATCACTTCTTTAATTCGAAAGACATTTATCTATATTATGGATCACAAAAGTTTTAGATCTAACAAAAATTATATATTGAAATGTTTTTAAATAAATATTCCTTTTATAACTTACTACGAAGAAGAAGTTTAATTATCTCTTCCCAATTATATTGATATATTTTTTTATTATAATAAAATCCTTCTATATTATTGTTTTGATGAAATATTATTGCATATAAAATTATAATAATGTTAATTTTTCTTTTAGAAAATATTTGTGATTTGTTTTGATTCATTCTTACAATGTATTAAATTTATGTGGTTTATATAATATGTATTTGACTAAAAATCACAAATTTCAAAATGAAAATAAAATGTGCATATATAATTTAATGGTTCTTATAAGATAAGTTAGAAAATGAATACACGATGAAACTATTGAAAACAGGTTAATGGAAGGTGAGAAATAAATAAAAAAGTTATGCTTTTTCATTGCATATTAGTATAAAATATACGTTAGAATGAAATACATTGACATCCAAACATTTAAAAAATCCAAATCAACATAGCTCTAGAGTTAAAATGAATTTACACTAGTTTTACATTCTTTTATAAAGAAGTTGTATTCACATTTAAAAATTATACCATTTAATGGCATTGCATTTACTAATATTGCAAATCATATAAAGAAATGGCATTCAAATACTATATCCTTTAGTGACATTACATGTATCAAGATAGTGAAGCATTGGATAAGCATTATTGAGCTATGTAGCCAATCTGTGGAGGCCATAAAAGGGTCTATGTGTGTTGCTAGGAGGAAAAACAAGTATCCAATGCCTTGCTTTGTTCCAAACAATAAACATAACAACAAATCCCCCAAATCCAGTTCCCACTCCCATTCTTAATGCTATCAAGGACACCTTTTCATCTACATGACTCCACCATCCAATTTAGTATTATTGTCACTCCCATCGCCTCCATTAAGGGTTTTCTTTAGCTTGCCTTTTTAGTTGCATGGTGGTAGAGGAAACCCACATAAACACTTATTCCTTTGAAATGAAGACTTATTAAAAGTATCAAATTGTGTCCCTATTGGGATTGGCCCACAAAGGTTATTATATGAAACAGTTAGGTAAACCAAAAATGATAATTTAGAGAGTTGAGGAGGAATTGTTCCACTCAATTTATTTTTGGACAAGTCCAACTGCTCCAAAATAAATATCTTACTGAAACTTGCAGGTATTCTTCCTTCGAGTTGGTTTCCAGATAGATTTAGCAACCTCAAATTATCCATACTTCCTATGCTTCCCCAAATTTCCCTTGTGAAATTATTGCTAGACAAATCAAATATACCATTTTTATATGAGAAATAAAACAAATCATACTCTCTCCCTTTTATGTATTCTTCAATATGATTACTATACACGATATTCTCTCCAAAATCTTCATTTTTTATAAACCCTTGGAGTTTTTCTAGACTATATGGTATTCTTCCATTGAATCTATTGTTGGATAAATCCAACATTATCAAGTTGGTTAAATTTTTTATCCATTGAGGAATACTACCATCAAGATTATTATAGCCAAGGCTTAAAATTCTCAATTCATTGAAATTTGAGAAGTATGAAGGAAAATTGTCAATAAATCCATTTCTCCTTAAATCTAATAATTGAAGCTGGATACAATTAAATCTAATAATTGAAGCTGGATACAATTGGCCCAAGAAGTCCATCTAAATTGTTCTCTGATGGAGCTAAACCAATAAGTGAATCTAAACTGGTAATACTATTAGGAATATTGCCAGAAAAAATATTATTACTTATATGTAGAAATTGAAGAGCTTTTAATTGGCCTATACTATATGAGATTTTCCCAATAAAATTGTTTTTAGCCAAAAATAAATGCTGTAATAATTGAAGCTTTATTATAGCTATTGAGAATGGCCCTGTCGGATTGTTGTTTGAGAGATATAGGAATCTAAGCTTCTTTAAAATGCCCCAGTGAGTTTATTATTACTCAAACCTAGTGCGTTCAATTGACTAAAATTGAAAAGGCCTATAGGGATGTTACCCCTTAACATGTTTGAAGAAAGATATAATTCAGTCAATTGAGTCATTAGGAAAAATTTTAAAAATGTTGTTAGTAAGTTTATTTTTAGAGAGATATAAGAAGTTTAAATTGTCCAAATTGGCAATTTCCTTTGGTATTTCAGTGAGATTATTGAATGAAAGAGCTAAATGAAACTTGGTCGAATTAGCAATGCATTTAGGTACGTTAATGATATTGATATAAGATAGACCTAAGTAGGTTAACTTGGTCAATTTGGCAATGGAGTGGGGTATGTCAACGAAATTATTATGAGATAAATCTAGGTAGGTTAGCTTGGTCAAATTAGCAATGGAATTAGGTATGCTTCTTATAAGTGTTTTTTTCTTAAAAGACACTGAGGAGAGCCTCATTCCAGAAGGAATAAAATCAGAAACACCAGGACCAGAAATGCGTAGTTGGGTAAGCTGTGTCAAATTACCCCATTGAAGTGGTATTTCGCCTGAGAAGTCATTGTCGCCGAGATCCAGATACTCTAGTTTGTGCAGGAGGCACAACTCGATGGGAATAGAACCGTTCAGAAAATTGGTGCTGAGGTCAAGAGCCCGCAGGGCCTTAAGCTGACCAAAGTCGGTTGGAATTCCTCTACTGAATACATTATTAGAAACATTGAAAGTGTGCAATAGTGACAGATTGCCGAGAGAGTGTGAAAGGGTACCTTCCAACCAAGAAAAGGATGAGTCAATGGCGACGACTCTTTTGGTAAGTGGTCTGTAGCGAATGGCATACCAGGAGGAGCATATATTCTCCGAGTTTTCCGCCGTTCAGTTGGAGAGTAAGTCATGTGGATCCCATGTGATGCCATTTCTGAATGACAAGAGAGCATGGAGGCCCTTTTTCTCGTGGGCGTCCATTGATGATAACATGAATTCACCTTCTTCCACCGAGCTTTCAGATTCAGAATGACGACGCTGCAAAGAATTCAATCCATCCGCCATCTCGTCATACTCGGCATCTTTGGGGGTTGAGAAATTAATAGGCGACGCTGAAGGCAGAAAGGTACACAGAAGCAATAATACCCACTATAAAATCCATTTCTCCTACGCAACCACAAAGTGTTTCAAAACCTGTTAGTTGTGTGTGTTTGTGGCTACCTACGCGCGCGCGCACACACATACATATATAGCGAAGAAAGAAGGCATGTGAACAAGTCCCCATGGGAAACGGTGGGCTATTTTTCCACGATCGAGCGGGTCGGTGCCGGTGGACAGAAAAACTTGTAGAATCCTTGGTGTCGATTCACTCGTAGACCGTGGCCCCTCCGCCGACGGTTGGTGGTACCGTGGTGGCAGTCTTTCAGCGGAGGGAAGAAAATAGAAATGTTGATCGGCTGACAAATTGAAGTCCTTATCAGTGGCGCGCTTGGTCGGTAGTAAGGATCATCCGAAAAATAGACACGGATGGAATTTAGTAATGATATTTTAAATATCGAATTTAGTGCGTTATTTTTCATTTATCGATAATTTTTTAAAATAATAATAACAACGACGGGTTTTTAAAAAAGATTCCCTAGTAAAATCCAATCAATATGGATAAGTTCACGGACTTTGGAGGACGGTACAAGCCTGCGAAGCTAAGTCGATTCATAAGTTCAGTTCACGGGCTTTGGAGGACGGTACAAGCCTGCGAAGCTAAGTCGATTCATAAGTTCAGTTCACGGGCTTTTGAGGACGGTACAAGCCTGTGAAGGTACAAGCCTGCGAAGCTAAGTCGATTCATAAGTTCACTTCACGGGCTTTGGAGGAGATGTTGATGGCTTCGTCCCTTCTACTGGTTTGCAGAAGTACCATGATTTTAAGGTAATTTTTCGTTTTCGAAGGTTTTTTCGAGGGTAATTTTTGAAGAAGTTGTGTTTGTTGCATTTTCAAGGGTTTTTACAGAGATTTTGGCTAATTTATACTATTTTCGAGGGTTTTGCAGGGATTTCCAAACTGTGGCGGGCTCTGGCTGTCAGTTCGCTCCTGCATCGACGTTTTCCTCTACATTTGGCGTGGCGTCTTCACCTCCTGGTAGGAAAATAATTCCTACCAGCCCACTGTTGTGTTTTTCAACACTTGAAAACATGTGTTTATGAACACTTCTAATCTACTTCGGTTCAATTTAGCTCTTCTTCGACCTGTTTGTTCATGGCACTGGTTTTGGCACTGTTTGTTCTTCTTCCTATGTAGTTTAGGGTCTAGGGTTTCTGTGCACATGTGCCTTCCTCGATTATGTGATATGCATGTGAAATACTTGGTTATTGTATACCTCTATGTTTGCTGAAATACTTGGTTGTATGTATATTTGCCGAGATACTGGTAAATCTGTGTATGTGAAATACTTCGTTGTGTACGTGTATGTTTGCCGAGCCGAGATACTTGTATATCTGTGTATGTTCGCTGAAATACTTGGGTGTGTATGTGTATGTTCGCCGAGCTGATATAGTCGTATATCTGTGTATGTTCATTGATGTTTGTTGAAATACTTAGTTGTGTACGTTGATGTTTGCCGAGATACTTGGGGTTGCGTAGGTGTGTTTACCTATCTCCCCCGCTTGAGAAATTATGAGATTGTTGTGGTTGATTTTTTTATCAACCCCGCTTAACAAATAATTATGACATTGATGTGCTTGATTCATGTGTTGATTCAGGGTTTGCTAATGTTTGTGTCTTTCCTCCTTTCCTCTAACGATACACATGATCGCATATCCTTTCCCTTTGGAACAAGTGCCACCTAAATCTATTGAATTCGGAAAAAAAAACTTATATGGGTTTTACAATTAGTCCTTGGCTACTATTAGTTCTTTTGCTCTGTTGCATTTTCTGTTCTCAGTTTTGGTATTGTTCTTCACTTCCTTGTTCATAAATTTAGATTTATGTTCTTGCTTGTAAGTTTTGTTTTGTTCATGCTTTTCTGTTTCTGTTCACTCTTATGTTCTGTTCATGTGTGTGTTATCTCAGATATTTTTAAACTGTTGGAAAGCATTCGCTTGTGACTCTGTGAGCTCTAGCAACAGTAACCAATAAATTGCTTAAGGATTTTATCTGTATCTCCACTCTTATAATGAGTTTTGGCAATATGTGTACTATGTAGCGAAGCTGTGAGCTTCAAGAAAAACTTAAATATCCTTTTTGTTTAATGAATTTTATGTTTGCAGCCAAAAATGTTTCCAAGTGTTGATAAATTTCTAATTATTCATTTTTCGACTAGAGTGGACTAAGATAGGTAAGGTGTTGGAGTCGAGTAGGATAGGTAAAGTGTTAAAAAATTATTTGTGGAGCATTCATTTGTATTCGTTTCAAATGGGATGGGAGGTGGTTAGTTGAGAATGGAGTTGTTTATGGATCCAATAAAACATAAACAAGAGTTGTGTTGCATATATGTGAAGCTCATGTTGTTGGGTTATTTAACTCTAGGACCCTTTTTTCATATATTATAGCAGCATATTATTACTTCTCTGCCACATGTGAGATACACCGAACTTGTTATTGTATTTACAGATCACTTAAGCAGGGTGCAGTTGAACGCTTTACTTTTAGTTAAACTTAATTTTTATCTGAAGTTCTGTTTAATATGATTTTCTTTTTGGAAGTACTACTTTTCTTTTTCTAGTTTCCTGCAGCACATTTGATTATTGAGGTACTGGGATTTTCATGTCAATTCACTTATATTATGCTTCTAGTTGGAGATGTCCAGTCCTCCTTTTGGAAAACCATATTTCTTGGTAGCATTATACTTCTAAAAAACTTGATTCCCAAGTGCCAATGCTCTTTACAATGATATATTTTTTGTCTTTTAGAATGGAACTAACAGCTGAAATATGAGTGGTATAACTAAAGAAGTTTCATCACATGTTCTAGTTTCCACTTTCAGACATTTAGAGACATTTTTCTTTTAATGCACTTTCCTTTAGAGACATTTCTGTCTTCTTTTAGTGCATCCAAATGACTTCTCAACATTATTCTACTATTTCAAAATACATATTTGTAGCATACTCCAGCTAAGCCCTGTAGTTGACAAGAGTGCATGCCGTATAACCATTTTGTGCATTTCTCATCCATGACAAAGTGGATGTATTGCAATGATGTTAAATGGGGTCAATACTACAGACAGCTTAATGTACCATGTGTTTCAAATTTACAGTTTTGGAGCACTTCATATAATTAATTAAGAAATTACTCTCGATTCTAATGATTTTTAGTATATTATGTTGGTAAAGTATATCTTAACCTTAAGGTACAATGTTTGAGAAGCACTCGACCATGTTAAAGTTAGATGTTAGGTTAGATTGGGAGTCTTGTTTGAGATGATCCCAACAAATAGAAGTTGGGTAATGGATCCAACTAGCTGCCTATAATGATGTATGAAGAGATTCTGTCTATTGAACCCTTAGATTAACATCTCATGTTAGGTAGATATAACCAGATTGGTTCTGATTATGCTGTTAGGCTACCTTATTTTCCTAAAAAAAATGATTTAATTATGAAAAACAAAATTACATTCACTATGTGTTTTTCTACATTTCAGATATATCCTTAAGCATAGGAAGTGATAAAAGTATGGCTGGGAAGATATCTTGCTTCATAAACAGTCTTCAAAAATGTCAATATGACAGCCCTATCACAATCATTCTAACATATCACAGATTTGAAACCAAACATATAGTCCATCCAAAAATCCACATCATAATGTGGTTACATCCAAAAACATCTAACACTCCTATTCTTTATGGCCTTGAGAATCTTCAGTGCCAAACTTTGAGTTGCCTGATTGAGCCAAGTAGGTTGGCCTTCCTAAGAAGGCTTGATTAGGTGGTGGTTGATTGCTGCCATATAATTGAGACCAATTTGTCCCTTCCAACCATGGAGGAATTGAGTACCCGTACCTCACACTTGCGTTAAGTGGAGGTGTGTGCTGAGCATACATTGAATTCAGACCTCCTGTGGTAGGAATAAGGCAAGTGGGTAAACCTCGATTTTGATACTGAGGCACTTGAATGTTTATGAGGTCTTGGAATAATGTTGTATTATTTGCAATGTTGTCCAATGTGTTGGACATGTTCCTGGATTCATTCTCATTAACTGTGCTTGCATTTATGTCAACCATATGAGTCAACCCTTGTTCCCTTTCAAGCATTTGTTGAGCCTTCCGTGCTTCCTTTTCCTGTCTTGAGATTTGTTTTTGTTGCTCCTTCTCTTGCCTTGCTCTCTCTCTTTCAAGCCTTTCATCTGCTCGACGTTGTGCTGCAATAGCCCTTGCTGCCTTCTTCTCCTTGGCTTGATCTTTTTTTTGTTGTTGTTTTAATTCCTGAATTTCCATTTTCTTATTTTCAGACTCAACAAGGAGCTTTATATAGTCTTCAGAGGTGAGTAACTGTGAACTTCGCCCCAAACGAAGACTACTGGCTGTTCCTTGCTTCTTTTTCATTGACACTCTTTCTACTGGTAGCTTTAAGAACCGCCCAAGTAACTTCTCCCTCCCTCCCACCTGCTGTCATTGCTTGGCACTTCAGTATCTATGGCACTTGATTGAACTATATTGTTTTCTTCATCTACTGCCTCATTATGTCCTCCATCTTCTTCCATTGATCTATTGTCCACACAAAAATGAACAATTTCACTATTCAATTCAGCCACTTGTGAAGGCATGTTCATGCTTTGTTCATTGGTTCTTGAGACACTATGGGCATTCAAATTAATCATGTTTTCTTCCAGCCATGATGGTGGGTTTACTTGGCTAGGCAATGTCAATTGGTCATTTTCAATTTGATGCCCAATATCAGCAATTTCATTTTTTGCATTAACAATATCATCATTTTCATTTTAAACTAAATCTGCATTAACAATATCAGCAATTTCTATTTCAACAAAATCTACGTTCTCAACTGCATGTTCAACAGTGTTGCCATCAATTTGTTGACAAGTATACTGTGTTTCACATGCTCATCATCATCAGCATATAATTGTCTTTGAGAGAGGGAAATTATATTATCAGCTGCAACCACATCATCATGTTCATTTACTTCTTCTTCCACTTCATGTCTTTCTTCCTGACCATCCACATGGAAAGCTTGGCTACAAGTAGTATCATGCATAAGAGCATCATAATTTAGTGGCCATATTCCTGTCCTTCTAAAGCCAGCCTTGATATTTGATGGTGTCATAGCCCTTTTAAAAGCCTTACTTGAAAGCTCTGCTAACTCGAACCTTTTGACCTCAACCCCTGGATTCTTTGCCATCCATGCAGCACGTTCTGACCTGAAATAGTTCTTGAAAGGGCCAAACACGCTAACATCAAGTAGCTGCAATCTGTGAGTGGTATGAGCAAGCAATGTTAAAAGGTCAATGCCCAAATTGTATGCTTCCTCAATTGTTTGTAGAGCCATGTGGCTTCCATGGCCATCTAATATCAACAGGTGTCTGTTATTAGGTGAGACACCACCTGGCACAGATGCAGCAAAGTGGCAAAGCCAATTTAAAAAAAGCTCTTTAGTAATCCATGCATGGGGATGTGTAGCCATGCATGCTCCAGGTTCACAGTTTTGTATATAATTTTTCAACTGATTTTTACCTTTGAAAAGATAAAATCCTGGGATTGAAGCACCAATTGCATTGGCACAACATAAAATGGTTATCCATTCCCTGCTCTTAGGCAAAATCCTTGGCACGTTTCGGCTGCCTCATTTGGCAATTACCCTCATGCCACAATTCCTTCCCGCCTGTAAACATGTTTCATCACAGTTCCATATATGGTTTGCAGCATAAGAATGTTTATCATATGCACTAGAAAGAGTGTCATAGAACTTACATACAACTGTAGGGCGCAAATTTAATGCTCTGTTTCTGTCAAGGCCCTCAACTGTATGCAATACAAGGTCTAAATGCCTTTTTTTAAACCCAAACCACCATGATTTACCAGGAAACCCATCTTTGAATGGGTTTGGCCTCCCTTGACAGATTTGAGCAACTGTAGATTTGAGTTGTATCAACTCTAGCCCATGTCCCAATTGGGCCATTTCTTTACACCACTCAACCAACTCGGCCTCCTCCTCTTCAGTCATAACTGTAACAGGCCCTCTATGTTTGGTGTGAGTCAGCCCATTTATCCAATAATGTATTGATGAAGGGGGAATAGTATGCTTCTTTGCAGATGCCCGAACAGAATATCCATTGAACTCTACGTCATCAATTGCAGCTAACATTCTTCTTTTGTCCAACCTCTTATGGCGCTGATCTTTTCAGTTGAAGTTGCACCTTGGACTGTGGTTGATGGTGGCTCTGTGGCTGATGGTGCCACAACATCAGCTTCAGCCACATGGTAATCGTCAACAACATTTGTTGGAGCATTGGTGACATTGACATCACTTGTTCTTTCTTCATCTGATGAGGTGCATCGCAGTTGGGCACCCCTGGTCACTCTTCTGCCACTTCTCCTTGTGCGAGCGACATAACTCACTCTTGCCATGGATACAACTACCTGCAGAATTATTGCATGAATTTAGTTGAGAATAATTGAACAGAATTCTTTCATACAAGCCAAACATCATCTGGTAACATCATCTCTTCCCATTTATAACAATTTATAACAGTTTACAATTAGTTTGTGTGTTCATGCCCGAGTTTTCTGAATGCCTTTCCTTCTATTACAGTTTTCTTATTTTCTTTCTTGTCATCTTTAATTCCTATGATCAGCTAATGCTCATCTACTCATGCTCAACTATTTTCCACAAGCTTATATGCTCAGCTAGTCATGTTTTGTTTTTTGTTATGTTTTGTTTTTTTGATCATTTAATAGAAACAATGGAACATCAGGACCTAAAGCATCTGAAGTATTATTTTTCTTGGTTTTGTTGTAGAGCCTGCTAGGGGTATTAGGGGAGAATTCCACAGGCAAGATGGGAGCATCCATTTTATGTTTCAAGATCTTACCTCTGTTAGCCCAGATTCAATGACAGTTTACATTTAGTCACAACAGATTCAAATGGTGCTTTAAGGCATCAACCTATTAGGCTCCTACACAGCAGGATTTTCCCCTGCAATTTTAAAACAAACAAAACAAAGGACAGTGAATTTTCAAAAATTACAGTTGAAGTTTCTCATTCTTTTTCTTTTACTTACACCAACCATTAGGGTTTTAGATCTCCCTCACCCAGGTGCCGGATATCCAATATTTTTAATGTGATGACATTTTATTGCAACTGTTATTACGGTGGACCTTGTAAATCATGTGTACCACTTTTGATTTTCCAGGATTGTTTCTCATTTCTACTGGTATTTCTCAGGGATTCTTTTGAAATTGGATACTAAGTATCCCACAGTTTGCAGAAAGAGACAAAGTGGCCATGTTTGTAAATGCTTTAGCGTAAGTTCATCATGACTGAACACAACTATTGTGAGGTTTTAAGCTAAGGGACTAAATAATTGTGAGGGTTTAAGCATAAGTAGCTGATATCTGTGTTTTCTATTTAATGCTAATCTGTAAGCGAAGAAACTTATCTGTGAATTTAAGCCAAGAAATTGATCTGTGGGTGAGCCATTAAAATATTAATGTTATTATTTTATTTATCAGCATTGGAAAAACTCGTTATAATTCTATTACTCACTAGGGACAAAATCCTCTAACTAATGGCATCTTGATCAAACCCTGACATTAATATCCCTTAACTGAGCTAAACACTGAGCTATGGTAGAGATCCATCTAATCCTCCTCCTTATTTCTAAAGATGCACCATTTCAATTTGGGATTTTTCTTGAGGAATTTGATGTTTCCTTTTAAATATTTTTAACTACAAAAAGTGAAATGATAAAGACAGGTTTCTTTCACCCAGTCTCTAAAATGCACTTGACTTCAAATGAACTGTGGTGCAACTGTGAATCAATGAGATCTTACATCTGTTAGCCCAGATTCAATGGCAGTTTACCTTTGGTCACAACAGATTCAAATGGTTCTTCAAGGCATCAACCTATTAGGCTCCTACACAGTAGGATTTTCCCCTGTATTGTAGCAGTGGCAATTTCAAAACAAACAAAACAAAGGACAGTGAATTTTCAAAAATTACAGTTGAAGTTTCTCATTCTTTTTCTTTTACTTACACCAACCATTAGGGTTTTAGATCTCCCTCACCCAGGTGTTATATATCCAGTATTTTTAATGTGATGACATTTTATTGCAAACGTTATTACGGTGGACCTTGTAAATCATGTGCATCACTTTTGATTTTCCAGGGTTGTTTCTCATTTCTACTTCTATTTCTCAGGGATTCTTTTGAAATTGGATACTGAGTATCCCACAGTTTGCAGAAAGAGACAGAGTGTCCATGTTCTGTAAATGCTTTAGCGTAAGTTCATCATGACTGAACACAATAATTGTGAGGTTTTAAGCTAAGGAACTGAACAATTGTGAGGGTTTAAGCATAAGTAAATGATCTCTGTGTTTTCTATTTAATGCTAATCTGTAAGCGAAGAAACTTATCTGTGAATTTAGGCTGATTCAATCTCTCATTAGGTTCAGAAAATTAAACTGATATAAAGACTTGTAAGACAACTGAAATAAAACTGATATAAAGACTTGTAAGACAACTGAAATAAAGGCTCAAAAATGAAAATAAAAGTGTAAGAATCAGAAATTAAAATAAAATTGTAAGAAAATGGTTGAGAAAACTAACCTGATTATACTTTGAAATGTTCTGTGTTGGTTTGTCTCCAGAACTGGTGAATAGTTTGAATGTTCAGCAGCGGTTGAACTCCTTTTATAGTTTTTTGCAGTTGAATTTAATTGGTGACAATGATAGCCATGGATTGCAATGGCTTCATTTTGCATATGTGATCAAGATTGAATTTGATGTGATCCAATGGCTGGGAATTTGTTTTTGTTGATCCATGTGCTTTGATCTATTTTGATCTGTTTTAATGGAAAATCATTTATTGAATTTATTGGGTGGGTGTCATTTATTGTGGGTTTAAATGTTGTTATTGGGTGGGTGCCATTTATTGAACACAATGTGTTTAAATGTTGAATAACACAGCAGTTATGGCTGACAAACATTTCTTTTTATTATGTGCAGGTATTGATATTTACTTCTCTAACACAACATCAAGGTTGATCAGATGGGCTGAAGTGACTGTCTTTTTGTACTTATTGACTTGACCATTTTGGAAGGAAAAATGGTTTTATGAGTTTTTGAGTTGATATGATAGGATTTGTAATCTTGATACTTATTAAACTATTTATGGACAGTTGTGGGCTATTTATGGACAGTTGTGGGCCCAGTCAATGACTTGGGAAATTTTGGACTTAATTTAATATATATTTGCACTTCAAATTATTTCTTTATGTTTAATTATTGGATGCATATATATCTATTTTTGGTGGGTTGATGGGACCAGTACTACAACAATTACTGGTCCCTGCACAACATTAGACAACTCTCCCCTAGATTTTCAAAAATTTCTGTAATATTTTATTAAAATTTAACTAAATTTCTATAATTTTCAAAACAAAAATACAAACTAGATAAAAAATACCCTGGAAGCCAGGCCTGGTCATGTCAGTACTCCGATTTTCTCTCTATTATGGCGGAACAGTCTACACGGGCGAGACGGAATTGTCACTTGTCGGAAACAGAAAAGTCTAGCCAGGCTTCACGAAATTACCGCTACTCTGAAACAGATCAGTCGTCAGCCGGACCCCACAGATGAAAAGAAAGGGTAGGAAATGTTTTCAATAACTTTATTGAAATTGTCCCTATCTTTTTGCCCCACTACACCCAGGTAACACAGACAGCGCAGGTTTTGGAGCCTAGAGCCCAGAAGAACCTTCTTAAAACAGTACGAAAACCATCATAATTCAGCGGTGGCTAAAAGAATCTTTTATTTTTACTTCGTTGTACAATTTTTTTTTAATATAATTTATCTTTTTTGCTTTTAATTTCATATATATATAAACATTGGTATACTATTTGCTTTTAATTTTATATATATATATATAAACATTTGTATATATATACTACTAGCATTTGTCTTTAAAGGTGCAAAGATACGAAGGAAATAAATATTATATAAAAACGAAGGGGAGTAAGGCAGGACAGTTCAAAATTTGCTAGAATCTGAAGAGGGTTATGATTATAAACCTCACAATACAAAAACCTTAGTCTTAATAATAAGAAAGAAAATCAATATTTAAACTTTATGTCCAACCAAAATAATTTTGAAATTAATAAAATAATGCAATAAATATATTTGATAAGTAATATATTTTATGCCAGCTATATAGTAAAGGAAAGTATAATAACTGATAGGACAAAGATTTTTGAAATTTTGGTTGCAAACCTCCCCACTCATGATTTTCCCATCAACACCGCTTCAACAAATCGAATTGTTTGTGACAGGGCACTCTCTGAGGCAACGTGTGTAGCAAGATGTTAGAAGTAGGAGCAGCTAGATTTTGCTACAACACCTTTTATAGTATATTTACTGCAAAGAGCATCTAAAGGTATTTTGTTGTCCATTGTCATGAATTTCCTATTATTGATGAACTAACGGATTTGGAATTTGTTTTACTAATGACCATTACAAGAAATTCAGACCATGTAACCAGTGCTACCTCAAATCAAATTCTGCCACATGGATGTTGTCCATAGGACTCACAAAATGTTTTGACATCCATTGCAAGCTAAATTGGGTGAGTGTTAGCTTGTGGCCAACCTAAAGTAAAAAATCATATTTAAGGAGAAATTCCATATCAATTCTAGATCACAAAGGATAATTTCATACATGGATATCATTATTGATTCCTTCATGAGATAGGCAAAGCATAAGCTATGATGTTTATCCCATGTTTATAAATTTATTAACAGTTTGTTGTATTAGATTTGAAAACTCATGACACAAGGGATTGAGTGTGATACAATGAAATTTCCTCCCCTGGATTTGCATCCAGTATACACACATGAGAGTTGAGTCAGTTTGGGGATGGAGTAGAGAGAAAGAAACACAACATGTACATGGACAATTTTCATAAGTCCAGCAAAACAGACACTCCTATACAGACATGAGGGTTGAGTCAGTTCGGGGATGGAGTAGAGAGAAGGAAACACAACATGTATATGGACAATTTTCATAATTCCAGCAAAACTGATATTCCCTACACCAAATCACAATTTTGGGTAATCTTGGCACTTGTGTTTGAGTGGGATTCAGAGAGCCTAGAATAAATACCATAATTGTTTTATCTATTATAGAAAGAGACCCAATTCCTACTCAAGAACTACGGAATACCATGTTATCATTATGTCTATTTTGGTAACTTTGATGATTACAAAAGTAATGTATGAGCTCAGGGTTGTAATAATAAAGAGACAAGGGATGTAATGATGATAAGAACTTTGTAATTTCAGTATTTTGTTCAAATAGGCAATGAAAGCAATCTCTTTCCTTTCCAATTTATTGTGTGTTAAGCACTTCGGGCATATGTGTTTTCTATCCTATGTCTAGGAAAGGAAGGTATCCCTTGTCAAGTAAGACTACATTTATTTCTTTTTGTGGTTTATTCTAGGGTTCATTTTTAGGGTTTTCCATTATTTCTCAATAATATATAGGCCTTCGAGCCTCATTGTAACACAAAATTCAGAGGCCTGTAGCCACCATATCTCTTGTCAGAGATAAGCTACCAACGCCCTAGCTAATTTATTTCCATTCTGTCTATAAAAAGATTTTAGTTACTTGATATTAATGAAATGAAGTGTTATTTCTACTGCATTTTTATATTTATGGTTATATGCCTATTCTGTTGCGTTCCTACATAAATCCAGATCAGTGGTATCAAAGCGATCTGCTCTTTCTCTATCCTTCTTTGCATGTCCCCACGAGGTCAGGGTATAAGGAGTTAGGGATCGATCTGGTTGAACCTTTTCAAGATAAGCCTCGCAAACCCCGATGAGCGCCCATGGGGGACGAAAACAAATATGAGGGAGTAGGAGATCCTATCAAAATATTGCTTGAGGAGGCCCTCGAAAAACAAAGGAACGCAATGATGGATAACTTTTCCGAGATCCTTCAACGACTGCCCACTGACGGCACATATGCATCCAACAACCACTTTGGAGGCATAACTCCTTTTAAGTTACAAGTAAACTTTGACATTCCTATATTTGAGGGCCAAATATATGCAGCTGTCGTAGATAGATGGTTGAATCTATTAGAAGGATATTTCTCAGTTCATGACTTTTCTGACCGAGAGAAGATTATTTTTACACTCCTCAAAGCTACCCCGCATGTCAAGGACTGGTGGGAAACCTACTATGAGAAAAAGGATGAGTGGGAACCCTCTCTATTCTTGGTCGTACCCACTTGGAATTATTTCCTAGATTCCATAAAGGAACAATATTATCTCGTGGGGAGCTATGAGAACAATTACATACAATGGAATACATTGCGGCAGCAAAGGGATCAAGATGTACATGAGCTGACGAATCTGTTCCATACTCTGCGCATAAAGTTGAGTATCAAAGATTCGGAGAAATTTTTGGTGCTGAAGTACTGCAGTTGTCTGCACAGATACATTCAGGAGGAAATGGAGTTCCTTAACATCTCCTCGCTTGGTACGACATACCGATATGCTACCAATATTGAGCAGAAATTCATACAGAAGAAGCAAGACTTTGGATCTGCGAATCAAAAGCAAGGGAAAGGTTCCCCAAACCATAGAACAAAGGACAAAGCCAAGGTATGGCGCCCCAAGATAACCTACCAAAGTTGCAAGCAAAGAACAACACCGTGAAGACGAAGAAGGACACGGGAAAGTAGTGTGAGTTCCATAAGAGCTCCACTCACAATACAAGTGAGTGTTGGGCCAAGTAGTCACAGGTGGCCGAGATAAGGGCTTCTGAGTCAGATGCATGTTCTGACTCTAAATCAGAACCTGACAAGGGGAATGACAAAGGGAAGCAGATTATTGATGTGGAGCCCAATGCCACCATTACCACTGCAAAGATCCAAAAGGAGGAACCAGAAGATCCAGAGGAGGAGGAGCATCTCTTCCACTCTTAGATGTGGGTAAAGGGTTCCACGCTACATTTCATTGTCAACAGTGGGAGCCAAAATAACCTTATTTCAGCAGAAGTCGTGAAGTGTTTGGGCTTGCCAACCACAACACACCCATAGTTGTACACCATCGGGTGGCTTCACCAAGGACGGGATCTTCGTGTCAGCCAACATTGTCACCTTCCCTACAGCATCAAGCCCTTCACGGATGAGGTATTATGTGAAATTTCTCCTCTTGATGTTTGTGATGTATTATTAGGCCAACCATACTTGTGGAAGCGACATGCTGTGTATTACTCTTGGCCTTACGCTGTTAATGTTACTTTGGGAAATAAGTTGTACAGGATACCAAAGGTACCACCGCCTACGGCTATCTCTTTGGTTACTGCAAAACAATGTAGTAAGCTCATTTCCAAAACGGGGAAATTTGATTTCCTGATGATCCGTCCCCAGGGTAAGAAGAAGATTGTGGCCACAACCTCGAGACAGGGATCCTCTGCATGACAACGAAAAATGGACAAGGTCGTGGAGGAGTACGGGGACATCTTCACCTCACCCATAGGGGTGCCTCTGCACTGTCATGTCAAGCACTCAATCGATCTGAGCCCAAGTGTGTCGCTGCCTAATGGACTGATCTATCGGTGCTCTGTTATGGAGAACGATCAAATCAAGAGGCAGATTCAAGAGCTGCTGCAGAAAGGTCACATCCGGCCGAGTTCATCGCCCTGTGGGAGCCCGATCGTGTTAGTGCAGAAGAAGTATGGGACTTGGAGACTCTGTATTGACTATCGGGCGCTGAACAAGATCAGTGTCTGGAATAGGTACCCGATCCCACGGATTGATGAACTTCTGGATCACACTCAAAGGGGCGAAATATTTCAGCAAGATCGACTTGAAGTCTAGGTATCACCAAGTACTAATCAAACCATCCGATGTGTGGAAGACTGCCTTCAAAGCCAAGGAGGGCCTTTTCGAATGGTTGGTCATGCCTTTCGGGTTGACGAATGGTCCCGCAACCTTCATGAGGCTAATGGAAAACATCTTGCGGCCATTCACCAACTCATTTGTAGTAATGTATTTGGATGACATCCTGATCTTCAGCCAGATTTGGGAAGAGCACCTCCACCACATCCGACAGGTCCTGCAAACACTGCGGCAACACAAGTTGTGTGCCAATTTGGAGAAGTGCACTTTTGGCATGACCTAGGTTCAGTATCTGAGATACATTATTGATGAACGGGGGGTGCATGTGGATCCAACCAAGATCCAAGTAATTCAGGATTAGCCGACCCCAACCACTCTAATAGAGCTTCACAGCTTTATGGGTCTTACTAATTTCTACTACAGGTTCGTGTTGAGATTCTCTCATATTACTTAGCCCTTGAGTCAAGTCACCAAGGGAGGAGTGAAAGAAAAATTATTTTGGTTGGAATCTAAACATAAGGCATTCTTAGAATTGAAACATCACCTTTGCTCTGCCCCAGTGCTCATATTACTAGACTTGCAACAACCATTTGAGATTGAGACAGATGCCTCTGAATATGCTATTGGGGCAGTTCTTACTCAACATGGGCATCCAGTGGTATATCACAGTGAGACACTGTCCGACGCAGTCCACACGTATCCCATTTATGACAAAGAAATGTATTCCATTTTGCAGGCGTGCTGGCAATGGAAGAATTACATTTTGGGGAAGGAAACAGTCATCCACACAGACCACCGACCCTTGCAGTTCATACATACACAAGGGAAGTTGCAGAATGATCACCATTAGAAGTGGTCCACATATCTGCAACAATTTCATTTTAACATCAAGTATAAGAAGGGCCACACCAATAATTTTGCAGACTGCCTCAGCCGACCACCGATAGTGGCGCTAACCACCGTTATCAACTCTTGTGGGCATGAGACTTATGATTGGTCGCTTCTCTAGCAGAGAGATTCGGAATTCGGCCACACATACAAGACACTCTTGGAGGGTACGTAAGTTCCAAATTTTCATCTCTAGGATGCTCTGTTATGTCACCTGGGACACCTGTGTGTTCCTCCAAACGAGTGTGCCCAGATGATTTGGGCAGCACACTACATTCGAGTCGTTGGGAATTTCGAGGTCGAGAAAACAGTGGCAGTACTACAGAAGTATTTCTATTGGCCGAACCTTCGACAAGATGTTGGGAAGTGCATCAGATCTTGAACTACTTGCTCCATTGCCAAACCGACCATCAAGAAGTAAGGCCTCTATACTCCCCTACCTACCCCTAGTCAACCTTGGGAATCCATCTCGATAGATTACATGTTGGGCCTTCCTTCTACTAAGCATGGAAACGACTGTCTTTTCGTGGTTGTCGACAGATTCTCGAAGATGGCCATTATGTCGGCCTGCAAGAAAAATATCACAACATAAGCCACTGCTAAACTCTTCTTTGAACGAGTGTGGGTGCACTTTGGGATCCCATAGTCTATCATCTTAGATCGGGACAACAGATTCCTCAGCACATTTTGGTCCAACCTCTGGTCAATATTGGACACCAATCTCACTAAGTCCACAGCGTTCCATCCCCAAACTAATGGCCAAAAAGAGGTCGTCAACAAGATGATTGTACACATCCTACGTATGTACAATTCAAAGCATCCACGCACATGGGATGAGAGCCTTCCCTATGTACAACATAGTTATAACCGGGCTCTCCATAGCTCAACCATCACAGCACCTTTCTGGTGGGCCGGGGGTTCCAGCCACTGTGTCCCATTGACATAGCCATGCCATTTGTGGCTACTCAAACCAATTCGACTCATGTCTAGTCTGAAGCTGACAAAGCGAATAACTTCATTGAGCACATCCAACACATCCACCAGCAGGTTCATGACATATTGGATAGAGCCAATGCTAATTACAAGCAACGACATGATCAACGTCGGGTGCCACACAGTGAAAATTTTAGGGGCTAATATTCGCAGCTGGGCTAATATTCCATGCTTTTTCCAAAAAAATTGTTCGTCAATTTCCATTTTGCTAAAAATGAATTCGCCCAAATTTTATAGTATGAAATTATTTTACCTTAAAAATCGCCAAAATGATATATTTTCTAATATAAAATAATTAGAAATCTATAATTTTTACCAAATTATCATCAAACATTTTAAAAGTTGGTTATTAGGGACTAGTAAGATTCGCCAAGGTTGCAAAACTTTAAAATAAACTTCCATCCTTAAAATTTTCCCTGCCACACCACTTCCAGGTGGGCAACAAAGTGTGGCTACATTTGCAGAAGGAGCGCCTCACTGGATGCCACTGAAAGCTTCGCCCACTCCTATATGGGCCATACAACATCACCAAGGGTATAGGGAACAATGCCTTCGAGTTCAGTATTCCACCATTCCTTGGTCTGCACTCAGTATTCAATGTGGACCGCCTTCGGCCCTATTTCCTACCTCTACTAGACACCTCTCACATTGTAGAACAAATCACACCAACAAAAGTAAACCCAGACTGCATGGAATAGGCCACCACATATTGTATCATGGACATGCAAATAAAGAACACTCGCCAGTAGAAGATCCAACTTTATCGGGTGGTCAAAGTTGGCCAACTCCTGCACCAAGGCAAGTGGTTCACCAGGGACCAAGTTCAGCAGAAGTTTCCTCTTCTCATGGAGGAACTCAACGCAATGGGGACCATTTCCTCCTAAGGGGGGAGGAATGATCCAGGTGGATATTGGTGGCCACCCACTTATTCCATTTGGGGCCCCACCATTGTTTCTTTCAGTTTTTCAGTTTCCTTAATAATATCATAGTTTACTATTTTTAGTAGTTTTTCGAGTCCTGAACTTCCGGAGTCGTTTTGAGGCCCTAAGCGACGTTTTTTGGGATCGCTTCCCCAACTAATATGAATGACTCCATTCCAGAATCAATATTCATGGTCAACAGTTGTAGTCCTCGGATAGATCTTTCTAACGATGCATCATGTGTGTCAAACAGAGATAGTATGCCAAAGTTACGACCCTGGGAAATTGATGTCCCAATTTACCTCGATGGGGCCCATATTCGGGCGTTTCATTTCCTAGGGTTAGGTTTCTGGATGTTTATGGTTTTACATTATTTCTCAATAATATATAGGCCTTCGATCCTCAATGTAACATAGAGTTCAGAGCTCTGTAGCCACCACATATCTTCTCAGATATAAGTTACCAGCACCCTAGCTAGTTTATTTCCATTCTTTTTGTAAGCAGATTTTTGTTCTTTGATATTAGTGAAATGAAGTGTTTTTTCCGCTACATTTTTATATTTATGGTTATATGTGTATTCTGTTGTGTTCCTGCATAAATCCAGATCACTGTGGCTCGGTTGTAGTGTTCCTCCTAGGACCACCTGATTGGATATGCAAACTAGGAAAGTCTATTTGACTTCCAAGCCAAAACCTCCACAAGTTCCCTAGCCCTCTAAGAATAAGTGAATAATTTTCTAGTGCAAGGGAAAATCCCAATACGAGATGTAAGTTGTTGTGGTGGATTTATGGTCCATATTTTGAATTTTTCTCTACCTGGGTCTTGTCACCATTTTTTTCACATAATTTCACAAGAAAAAAAAAAATCATATTTGGCAATTCAATATATGTGTATGTGTGTGTGCATATTATAACACATTAAAAACATGTAAAGAATTTTATTTATGGAAATTTACATAAATTAAAGAAGAACAAGAAGAATACATGGTCATTGTGGCCCGATTGTGGTGTTGCTAGGATCCCTTGTCAACTAGGAAAGTCTATCTGACTTCTTAGCCCAAAGAACCTCCACAAGTTCGCTAACGCTCTGAGCACAAGTCCAACCAGATTTGTAGTGTGCTTGAGATCTCAATCCAACGCCACTCCCACTACAATTTCACTGTCCAAGTTCATATTTAATCTCTCTTGGTTTCTTCCCTTCTTTCGACCCCCCCTCTCACTCTTTCCTCTGCATGGGCTAAACTAATAGAAAAAGAAACACCAAATTCATGATCCCCCCTTGACCTCTCCACTCCCAACACTTATGCCTCCCCTTGAAATGGATGGCAACCCCCATCATAATTGCCACCCACTTATTCAATGACATAACTCCTCCACCCCTCAATCTTCAAATTTATTTGAGAGACAACTTTCGATGCTGATGAGAATAAAATATTAATATTTAGTCATGCTAGTCAGTCTTATGGATTCACAAGGATCCAATAAATTAAATATTAAATAATCAATGTTTGAATATAATTTAATAATATTAAGTGATGATTAAAATTTAAGTAAACACTAATCAAGCTTAAGGCTAACCATAAGCTTGATCATTAATTAGGCTTAAAGTTAATCCTATTAACTATTAAGTAAGCTTAAGGTTAAGGTAAGTTTGTTCATTAATTAGGGTTAAAGTTAATTTTAACATATTTGCTAAACAAGCTTAACTTTATTGTCTACCATAATAGGCTACATGATAATACCGTGTTGATTAGAGGTGTGGGTATGCAGCTAGTATAAACATATCTCATACTTATACTTATAATACAAATTAGAATCAAACAAAGAGAGCAATTTAGTAGTTTATTAACACAATGTAAGATAATTAGAGGTGTGGGTATGCAGCTAGTATAAACATATCTCATACTTATACTTATAATACAAATTAGAATCAAACAAAGAGAGCAATTTAGTAAGTTATTAACACAATGTAAGATAATAGAATCATGTAGGGGAATTACAAATTTTTCTATGCAACTTTTAAGAGTTGGTTCATATTTTAGCAATGTTTTTCTTTGCTCTACTCAAAAGCATGAGATATTTTTAATATTTTAAAATAAGGTTGACCACCTCTTTACAAAATGATTTTTTTTTTATATTCCCTATCGATTTTGTAAAATGACAATAACATCTTCCTACATTCTTCAATAATTTAATCAAAGATTTACTTACATCTTCTTATATTTCTCAATAATTTAATCAAAGATTTGACATTTTTGTACTATCCTTACTTACATCTTCTTATATTTCGCAGTAATTTAATCAAATATTTCATAGCTTTGTACTATCTTTACTTTAGTATTGTAGACATTAAAATATTGTATTATTATTATTTAATTTCAATCATATAAATATGACAAAAAAATCAAATAATCCATAAATTATTTAATGTTATAGACATTAAAATATCATTTTATTTCATTTCAGTCCTATGAGTACAAATGAAAAGATCAAATAGTCCATAAACTATTTATTTAGTGTTGTAGACATTAAAATATCATTTTATTTCATTTCAGTCATATTTTCAATCATATAAATATGACAAAAAAGTTAAATAATCCATAAATTATTTAGTGTTATAGACATTAAAATATCATTTTATTTCATTTCAGTCATATGAGTATAAATGAAAAGATCAAATAGTCTATAGACTATTTATTTAGTGTTGTAGACATTAAAATATCATTTTATTTCATTTCAGTCATATGAGGATAAATGAAAAGATCAAATAATCCATAAACTCTTTATTTAGTGTTGTAGACATTAAAATATCAGTTTATTTCATTTCAGTCATATTTTCAATGATATAAATATGACAAAAAAGTCAAATAATCCATAAATTATTTAGTGTTATAGACATTAAAATATCATTTTATTTCATTTCAATCATATGAGTATAAATGAAAAGATCAAAAAGTCCATAAACTATTTATTTAGTGTAAATATCATTTTATTTCATTTCAGTCATGTTTTCAATGATATAAATATGAAAAAAAAGTCAAATAATCCATAAATTATTTAGTGTTATAGACATTAAAATATCATTTTATTTCATTTCAGTCATATGAGCATAAATGAAAAGATAAAATAGTCCATAAAGTATTTATTTAGTGTTGTAGACATTAAAATATCATTTTATTTCATTTCAGTGATATGAGTATAAATGAAAAGATCAAGTAATCCATAAACTATTTATTTAGTGTTGTAGACATTAGAATATCATTTTATTTCTTTTCAATAGGTTGGAAACGAGTAGCGGTGACTTTTTACGGTGTAATTTCTCTAAATTCTGGCAGGGATTTATTGAAAAGAGAAGTTTGATCGCTAACTTTGCACAATCGAAGTGCCCTAGAGGTTTTTGAGGGTGCTGAATCCATATATAGAGTCAAAAAACCAGTTTGAATAACAAAAACCAAGATTTTACCTCAAAAATTTTCACCGGATTTCGACACCTAAAACTTCAAAAAGTCACACTAA
Organism: Pinus albicaulis; assembly: GCA_034641835.2. NCBI lineage: Eukaryota > Viridiplantae > Streptophyta > Pinopsida > Pinales > Pinaceae > Pinus > Pinus albicaulis. The sequence continues at coordinate 455,366,055 of CM076571.1, read as the reverse complement.
AGACAACTCTCATTAGAAATGACAAGCGACCTTCCGACGAAGTTGTGGTGGGCCGGGCCACAATTTTTTTAATAACTTTATTGAAATTTTCCCAGTTCAATTCCTGTTGGAGATGGCAAGCGACCTTTCCATGAAGTTTGTTGTGGTACGGGCCACAATATTTTCAATAACTTTATTGAGAGCTCAAGCTTTGAAGCACGATACTTCGAATCTCCTAAAGACAACTCCGGTTGGAAATGACAAGCGACCTTTCGACGAAGTTGTGGTGGGCCGGGCCACAATTTTTTCAATAACTTTATTGAAATTTTCCCAGTTCAATTCCCGTTGGAGATGGCAAGCGACCTTTCCTTGAAGTTTGTCGTGGTACGGGCTACAATATTTTCAATAACTTTATTGAGAGCTGCACGATACTCCGAATCTCCGAAAATCAAGGAAAATTTCCATACATTTCTTTGCCATCGCCTTGCAATTCCCTTCACTTGCCTCTGTAATTGCCATTTGGATACCTCCATCTTCCCCGCAGGCTTTTATATGACAATAGTTCTCTCTTTACAACTCAGGAGCACCGCCGCATTGAGGTGTTTTTTTGTGTGCTCCTTCGAGGAATCAATAGATATTAGCACAAATTCCTCTCTCCTCACAACATTCCTGTCCTCTGGCAGCATAGTTGGGAGCACAAATTTCGCGATATGACGGAGAATCCCACAGCCGGTCATTGGATTGTACCTCTTCCAGAAACGCGGGCAGTTCTGGATGTCAATAGGAATGTCATGCCCAGAGACAATTTGGCATTCCCAGAGAATAAAATAACTTGGTTTGTGTTTAAGCTTGCCTCTCTGGAGAAGGTAGCTAGCAGGCTCGGAAAGTTGGCCTTCCTCTGGGCCACCGCCGTGGTCCTCGGAGGATTTGCAGGAAATTTAAAAATGATGGACTTCTGGTGCGTCACTATAACATTGTTGACAGAAGGTGTTCGGATCTTCAGCCGAAGCCAAGAGGTCGTGTGGCACCATGAGAACACCCTAGAATCCATGGCAACTCTCAGCGAGGAAGCTAGACGGCTAGGTAGCGCCTTCTATAATATCTGCTACTCCATCTCAATCTGTAAGATCTTCGGATGCTGGAGCTCTGAAAATGGGGAAGAAGATTCTGATCATGATGATTATCAGAAGAAAAGTTGGTCATTGTCAATGGTCAGATTTCTCTACTGCCTGCAATTGTTGTCTGCTTCGGCAATCGTCGGTTTGTCTCTCTTTCGGTTAGTATGGCATAACTACATCGACGTAGATTCAGGTAAGGATGACATGAATCTGAAATTGTCTCTCATAATTTTGTACGCCATGTCTCTGGCCGAAGCGTTTCTGTTTATGTTGGAGAAGACCTACTGGAAGATGAGTGCAACGAAATTTCTGACGGAGGTGAACGATGCTTATGGCTTCGACTTCGACGGTCGTGATCAGCTCCACACTGTCCGACGTTTTCTGTATGATACATATTCGCGGTGTATGAAAGGTGACATTTTTTACTATTCGAAGTTGGAATTTGTGTCATACAGCGTAGAGTTGCTTCAGTCCAGCAGTGCCGAGGGACAGCTCACGAGTGCTCGAGTACTGTCCGCGCTTGCGAGAAATAAGCAGTTTGCAGAAAGAACTTTGAGGGCAATCGTAACCATGAGAGACGTGGTGGAGAGGCTGATCGACATGCTGAATTTCAATTTCAAGAATGTTGACGAGGAGGAGATTCGAAAAGCGGCTGCACAAATCATCTCCAAATTGGTGGAGAACAAGCGGAATTGCATTTCGGTGACGGCCATCACTGGGTTGTTGGAATCCGTAGCCACTCTACTGTTCTCAAACGACCCAAATGAGGGAGGTTTTGTTTGGATGGGGCTAACCATAGTAAAAAAGCTGGCAGATGAGCGCTCCAACCGCCATAAAATAAATAGCAGCAGAGGGCTAATTCCTAAAATTGTTTCACTCACCGACTTGGAACCTAAACAGTCGCAGTTCGAACTCAACGAGTTCCAATTGAAAATCAAGGGGAATGTGAGGAAGATCACGTTCGCAACGGAGGTGGTAAAGCTTGCTCTGGAGATCGTGAAAACTCTGGCAAGCACTACAGGCTCGACGGGGAAGGACGTGAGGGAAAGGATCCTGAAGATAGTCTTCGCCATAAGCAATCTCAGAAACGTTGTTCTGTGGACAAAAAGAGATGATCTGCGAATCCTGGTGATCGAGACGTTTGTTGGAATTTTCAGAATTCCAAAACAATAAGACTGCCTTCCTTAACACAGAGAAATACAAATAAAATTTGCATACAGTGACAGAGTTTCACATAAAAAAATTTCTATTAAAAAAAAAACTGCTGTTACAGACTCTTCCTCAAAAGAGGGATTACAAAAAAAATCTGACTGCTGCAAACACAGTTCAGAAATATCACTCTGTCATTCACAAATGACACTCTGTCTCACTAAAACATTCACTGCTGGAATACTCTGTTTTTCTGGAAAATACACTGCTGTGCAATTCCAAATTCACTTCTCTGTCTCTTACAAAATGCACTCTGCTGTGCATAAAACTCTGCTCTTTGTTTTTTACAATACGCTGCTGTGTATTAAGAAACATTACATTACAAATAATGGCTCTGTCTCTACATACTACAAAACAGAAATATCTTCAGCCATAAATTGCTCAACCACTAAAAATATCACCGCTTCAATTCATTATGGTTGTATTAACTCTGTCAGCACCGATCTAATATGCATTGATAGCAAATTGACTTTCCGGCACTGTGATATTTATCCCAGCACTACTGTGCTTCACTGTTCTGTGTAATAAAACAGTTTACTGTCTTTTCTTTTATATTTACACTGTTGTGTAATACAAAATTCACTTCACGGCTTTTTAATATATATGTAACATATATTAAAAATAAATAAAACATAAAAAAAAACTGTCAAAAAACTGTCGTGATTAAAATCTCAACCGGCGATCAACATATAACACATAACATATGTCATATGGCCGTATAACATATGTGGGCCCCCTTTGTTGTTGACGTAATCAAGTCCGAGGGGGTAAGTTCTTCCGCCCTCAAATCTTTATCAACCCCCGCGGACAGTCTTGTGACTGCATGGTGTGGGCCCAACTCCGAGGGGGTATGCCCCTCTGCCGTTGAAATTATATTTCAACACTCCCCCTTAATTTCAACTGCTGGGTTTTCCTGCATACCCATGCATCTTTTGAAATATTCAAAGCTTTTCTGTTGTAGTGGCTTTGTGAGGATATCTGCAAATTGATCCTCCGTTCTGCAATGCTGCAAAACAATCTCACCATTGCTTACCAATTCCCGTATGAAATGAAACTTGGTGTCAATGTGCTTTGTCCTTTTATGAAAAACAGAATTTTTAGACAATGCAATAGCTGAGCTATTGTCACAAAAAATCACTGTCCCTTTTACCTGTTCTTGACATAAGTTTCTCAACATTTTTCTCATCCAAACTGCTTGACACGCTGCTGTTGTAGCTGTCACATATTCTGCTTCTACTGTAGACAACGCTACAACGGGCTGTTTCTTAGAAGCCCATGAAATGGCTCCCGAACCCATATGAAAAACATAACCGGAAGTGCTCTTCCGATCATCTACACTTCCCAAATTATTCCAATCATCATTCCTGTATCCAACTAAATCGAACATTCTTTTTCTCAAGTAGTATACAAAATACCATACTTTTTAGTTCCTTTCACATACCTCAAAATTATTTTTTTTGCTACATCAAAAGATCCTTGGATTTCACAACCCGAAATCAAACTTAATAAAGATGTGACATGTCCGGCCTAGTTGCAGTCAAGTACATAAGGCTGCCAACTATGCTCTTGTATAAACTAGGATCAAAATCCTTGCTGCTGTCCTCTCTGCTGAGTTTTAATCCCATCACCATGGGAGTGATCGCTGCTTTGCATTCCTGCATGTTAAATCTTTCAAGCACCTCATTAACATACTTTGCTTGTGAGATAAAAATCCCATTTTTATCTTGCTCTACTTCTATTCCCAAGAAGTATCTCAACAAACCCATGTCAGTCATTTCAAATTCCTCTTTCATGACTGTTTTAAAATGTTCAATAAGGCAATCATCATTACCTGTAAAAATAACATCATCAACATACAAGACTACAATCAAAATTTTACCATCTCGTTCTTTGATGTAGAGGGTGGGTTCTCCCTCACACTTCTCAAAACCATTTTCCAGTAGATAGGAATCTATCCTACTGTACCACGCTCTTGGCGCTTGCTTCAGCCCATAAAGATCCTTCTTCAACTTACACACTTTGTGCTCTTGGCCTTTCTTCTCATAGCCAAGAGGTTGATCTATGTAAACCTCTTCCATTAACACTCCATTTAGGAATGCTGACTTCACGTCCATTTGGTAAACTTTCCATTTGTTTTGTGCTGCTATGGACAACACTGCTCTCACGTTTTCCATTCTGGCAACCGGTGCAAAAGTTTCCTCATAATCAATGCCATGCTTCTGCTTATAGCCTTTGACAACAAGCCTTGCCTTGTGTCTCTCTATTTTTCCTTCAGCATTACTCTTGGTCTTGTAGACCCATTTAACACCTATGACATCTTTACCTTTTGGGAGTTCAACCAAATCCCAAGTTTTGTTCCTCTCTATGGCATTTATTTCCTCATCCATAGCTTCTATCCATTTCCTATCCTTGATAGCTTCTTCGAAATGAACAAGATCATCAACATGACAATATAAAGCAAACAAAGAATTGATACCTTCATTAGCTATATCTTGTTCATAAATATCTTTCAAACTTCTGAATTTCTTACCTCTTTCATTAGGTGTACAAGTACTTGAAGAAGCACTTGAATTTCCTCCTTGTGGTGTACTTGGAGAAGCACTTTCATTTCTCCTCAAGGGTGTACTTTGCGGTGTTGGTGTTGCTGTTTGGGGATGTATTTCAGCCACCTCATCATCATTCTCATCATGAGATAAACAATGTTTAACATTCACTGTTTTCTCTATGCTTCCATCCCAAGCTTCCTCTTCAATGAACTGAACATCTCTGCTCACAAGAAACTTTTTACTGGATGGGTTATATAACCTGTATGCCTTGGATTCCTCACTGTATCCAATGAAAATACATTTCTCCCCCTTGCTGTCCAACTTCTTCCTTAGCTGATCCGGAATGTGTGCATAAGCCACACATCCGAAAATCTTCATATGTGTGACACTTTGCTTTGCGCCACTCCATGCCTCTTCCGGCACTTTATTCATCACTGCCTTTGTAGGACACTTGTTCAATATATACGCTGCACAATGTACAGCTTCAGCCCAATAGTCATTCGGCAAATGCTTTGCCTTTAACATACTCCTCGCCATGTCCATTATGGTTCGGTTCTTCCTTTCGGCTACTCCATTTTGCTGCGGTGTATATCTAGCTGTAAACTGCTTATGTATTCCATTTTCTCTACAAAACCGTAGAAAATCTTTAGATATATACTCACCTCCTCTATCAGTCCTTAAGACTTTGATATGCAGCCCACTCTGATTCTCAACAAGTGCTTTGAAATTGCAAAATTTTTCAAACACTTCACTTTTGTTTTTCAAAAAATAAACCCAAGTTTTTCTTGTAAAATCATCTATGAATGTTAACATGTAGTGGCTGCTAGCAAGCGATGGAGTTTGCATCGGTCCACACAAATCTGAGTGGACAATCTCTAAGGGTGTCTTTGCCCTTATGCTTTTCCCGAAAGGAAAACTTTCTCTGTGTTGTTTCCCAAGAATACAACCTTCACAAAGGCTGTCCGGTTTCTCTATCAATGGTAAACCACTTACCATTCCTTTTCTGTTCAACAGATTAAGACCTCCAAAGTTGAGATGACCAAATCTCAAGTGCCATAACCAATTATCATCCTTTGGTTCGCTTTGAAAAGTCTCTTGTGCAACTGCTGCTTTCTCTTCACCATTCTTCAAGTCTGCTCTCATTCTGAGAGGGAACATCCTGTTCCTTGTCATCTTTACTTCAGCAATACATTGTTTGCTGGGTGGTTTATCCATGATGGTACAAACATCATTATCAAAGAAAACATTATACCCCTTATGGACAATCTGTCCAACACTTAAGAGGTTACATTTCATTCCTGGAACATAATAAACATCTGCTATGGTTTTCTTTGCTCCTAATCTTGTTAAAACATTTACATCTCCTTTTCCCATAACAGAAACTTTGCTATCAGTTCCTAGTGTGACTTGTGACTGCACACTTTCATCTAACATAGAAAACATTGCTAAGTTTCCTGTCATATGGTTACTACAACCGGAGTCTAGAAACCATATATCCTCATTCTTTTCTTCAGCCATATTACAAACTAAAAACAAATTACTTTGGCTGCTATTTTCTTTTGTGAAATTTGCAGTAGTTTCACTTCTCATATCTTGTTTCTTCTTTCTACATTCATTAGCATAATGACCATATTTTTTACAATTATAACATTGGACATTGGATTTGTCATACCTTTGTCCTTGTGCATTCTGCTGACCATTCTGTTGGCTGCTGCCTTGGCCTTGATGCTGATTTGTATTGCTGCCCCTTCCTTGAGCATTTGCTGGACTGTTTCTTCCACCTCTGTTTTGGCTTCTGCCTCTTCCTCTTCTGCCTTGCCCTCTTCCTCTTCCGAAAGACATCTGGGACTTAAAAGCATGTTCTAGAGATGAGTTTTCACTCCTACCCAATCTCTGTTCATGGGTCATCAGTGATGCATGAAGTTCATCTACTGAAAACTTTGTGAGATCCCTTGTCTCTTCTATGGTGGTGACAATCACATCGAATCTTGAGGGTAAACTTCTCAAAAGTTTTTCAACAATCCTCTTGTCTTCAAGAATCTCTCCATGAGATCTGATTTGTGTGACCATTCCAATCACATGAGTGAAGAATGAGTCAATGTTATCTGACTCCTTCATGCAGAGAGTCTCAAAGTCTCTCCTCAGCAACTGAAGTTTTGCTGTCTTCACTCTGTCCATACCCTGATAAGCTGTCTTGAGAGTTTCCCATGCTTCACTGGATTTCTTGGCTGCTGCTATCCTTGGAAACACACTCTCATGCACTGCTTGATACAAAAAGAAAAGAGCCTTGGCATCTTTCTTCTTATTGTTCTTCAGTGACTCCCTTTCTGCTTGAGTTAAAATAAAAAACTCTGCTTCATTTGCTGGCTCTTCAAAGCCATCCTCAACTAATTCCCATAATTCTTGTGAGGTAAATAAAGCCCTCATAGTTATTGACCAGTAGTCATAATTCTTTCCATTGAATTGTGGGAGATGTATATTTCCCAAACTCATACCTGTGCTAGAACCAGCCATTCTGCACTTCTATCTATGATTTAAAAACACTTGACTGTGTGTTTAAAAATTAACAAACTGTTCTGCAACAGTGACACAAAACTGTATAGAGAAATACCTTAAATCCTTTATGGCTGAGTCTTCACACTGCTGGAGAAGCTGCTGCAACAAAGAATTCGTTTCCTTCAGCTTATTTGACCTTCAAATAGCCTGGATTGGCTCTGATACCATGTTGGAATTTTCAGAATTCCAAAACAATAAACAGTCTTGCTTAAACATAGAGAAATACAAATAAAATTTGCACACAGTGACAGAGTTTCACATAAAAAAAAAATTCTATTAAAAAAAACTTCTGTTACAATTCTTCCTCAAAAGAGGGATTTTCAAACAAAAATCTGACTGCTGTAAACACAGTTCAGAAATATCACTCTGTCATTCACAAATGACACTCTGTCTCACTAAAACATTCACTGCTGGAATACTCTGTTTTTCTGGAAAATACACTGCTGTGCAATTCCAAATTCACTTCTGTGTCTTTTACAAAATGCACTCTGCTGTGCATAAAACTCTGCTCTCTGTTCTTTTACAATACGTTGCTGTGTATTAAAAAACATTACATTACAAATAATGGCTCTGTCTCTACATACTACAAAACAGAAATATCTTCAGCCATAAATTGCTCAACCACTAAAAATATCACCGCTTCAATTCATTATGGTTGTATTAACTCTGTCAGCACCGATCTAATATGCATTGATAGCAAATTGACTTTTCGGCATTGTGATATTTATCCCAGCACTGCTGTGCTTCACTGTTCTGTGTAATAAAACAATTTACTGTCTTTTATTTTATATTTACACTGCTGTGTAATACAAAATTCACTTCACGGCTTTTTAATATATATGTCACATATATTAAAAATAAATAAAACATAAAAAAAAACTGTCAAACAAATGTCGTGATTAAAATCTCAACCGGCGATCAACATATAACATATAACATATGTTATATGGCCGTATAAAATATGTGGGCCCCCTTTGTTGTTGACGTAATCAAGTCCGAGGGGGTAAGTTCTTCCGCCCTCAAATCTTTATCAACCCCCGCGGACAGTCTTGTGACTGCATGGTGTGGGCCCAACTCCGAGGGGGTATGCCCCTCTGCCGGTTCTGCCTGTGTGACCCCATCAGACTCTGCCTTGCCGCCGTATGGTGTGGTTCTACCGTTGAAATTATATTTCAACAACGTTAACATCTCTTGCTCACGAACACAAGGCGCGTGAAAGCATCGGCCGTACCGGCGGAATTCTGCGTAAACTCTTCTCTCTGTTTTTCGAGGATAATGATGAAAAGGAGAAACTTGTCAAGAGAGCAGGAGAAGCCCTGGGTCTTCTTTCGTTGGAGTCGGAGCCTACCTGTAAAATAATGATGAGCATTAATCTGGACGGTCACCCCAATTTACTCGCAACCCTGATCTCCATGCTGAACGACGCAGTTAGGGGTATTCAAGCAGCAAGAATTCTTCGAAATCTTTTTGAATACGCAAATGCAAATTGCGTATCGACTGAAACAAATTGTGTATCGAGTGAAATAATTAAACAGTTGGCAGCGCAGGTAGAAGATTGTATTCAAATCTTAACTTTTCATTTGAAAATTAAAGTGTTGCTTTGTAGTTTGTTCTGAAAACAATTTCAACTAATCATTTAACTTCGTTGTGATGTGTTGTCAGCTTCTGAAGTTTGCGAGGGACGAACATTCATGCAAGCATAGATAGAAACCCATGGGATTGAGGGAGAAACATTCATGCGAGTATCAAGAAGCAGCCATAGGATTGGCTGCACGGTTTATGACAAAATGGGATTTCGATCATGATCTGTTCCCAGAATTGACAATGGAAATGTTGTTGAAACTGGTGAAGGTTTTTGAGAGTCACCCATATCCATTGAAGATGGTTCCCAATGTCAGGAGGTACAGCATCGAGGTCCTCATAGCTGTTTTGAAGAGGGTCAAAGCTGCTTCATTAGAGCAGAGACCAGAATTGGTGCATGATTTAGAGAAGGCCTTGGAAGGAGTGATGGAGACGACGTCTGACTGGAAATATTATAGCGCCTTCTCGGGCAGTAAGGGGTTGAACAGGCACAGCATCCCCATTCTCTCCCTCGCACAGGAAGCCATGGAATTGCTTCATCCTAAATAATACATGCATACATGCATGTCCAAGTCTGTGTTGGATATATCTGTGTTTTCTAGTGTTTATTATGTCTCTTTTCTGGTGTTTAATATTCTAAATATTTTGTGCGTTGTTGGGTTACCTTGGGTTACCGGTTAGTCGGATGTTCTAGTTGATTCCAGCTGTAATTTATCGTTGAGTTAAAAAAAATTCAGAGAGTTGATTGTACAATTGATGTTTCTATCAATATTCATATGTATTAAATTATCGATATTTTGTTTCTATATTAAATTATTAAAATTTAATATTTTTTAAATTGATATTAAATGTGGTAGCTTTTGAATGTTAAATGTGGAGTAAGTTATTTATTTGTTTTATTGGTTAAAAAAAATTCAGAGAGTTGATTGTACGATTAATGTTTTTATCAAATATTTATATGTATTAAATTATTGATATTTTGTTTTTATATTAAATTATTAATATTGAATATTAATAATTCTCAATTTCCATAATTCTCAAAGCAAATTGGCATGGTATTACTACAGTATTGTTTTGTTTTGGACGAAGTGAAAAAGATTATGTACGTAGGAATATGGTGTCCACAAAGGCGAGCCTTATTTCAGCTGCTATCTGCCCATTAATGCGCCCAGGGGTGGAATGGCCGCCGTCAGATTAAAACCATAGATCATCATGCGGTGGCCATTCCACCCCTGGGTGCATTAATGGGCGGATAACCGCTGAAATAAGGCTCTCCGCCCACAAATACAAATAATTGAATGCAAGGTGTTCAGAAAAGATGGGTGATGAGTAAGTGAATGCAGGGTGTCTGTTATACATGCGACGCGTCATTAAATGACTGATCAGTGAACGAACATAGCAAAAACGTTCCGGTCCGTTGAGTTGTTGAGACAATGAAAATGGGCCGGCTGACTTGTTGAGACGATGCACGCCTGGATTGTTTTGGACGACGAGACAAAAGATATTGTACAAGAAGATATTGTACGTAGGAATGTGGTGCCCACAAATAAAAATAATTGAATGCTTGGATATAGCACTTGATAAATTACGATTTAATGTTGAAAGTGGGTTTTGGACAAAGCTTATTTTCTTGAATTCTTCACATGTTTGACGTAGGAATGTGGTGCCCACAAATAAAAATAATTGAATGCTTGGATATTGCACTTGATAAATTACGATTTGATGTTGAAAGTGGGTTTTGGACAAAGCTTATTTTCTTGAATTCTTCACATGTTTGACGATATTAGAGCAAATGATGTTTTACTACAGTATTGTTTTGGACGAAGAGAAAGAAAATTATGTACGTAGGAATGTGGTGCCCACAAATACAAATAATTGAATGCAAGGTGTCTTTTCAGAAAAGATGGGTGATGAGTAAGTGACGAGTAAGAGAATATTTATATGTATTAAATTATTGATATTTTGTTTTTATATTAAATTATTTAAAATATTGTTTTAGAAATTATAAAAAAAAATGTATTTTTTTTAACAAAACAATATAAATTATATATATATATGTGAAAACATTGCTTGTGATGGAGGTAATTACTTTTTCAGCATCTGGAGTGAATTGGATAGAAGTTCAAACAATTATGCATAAATTTTAAACCTTAATCTTCTTTTCTTATTTACTATTGAAAAGAAATAGTTACCAATTTTTAGTAATTCCATTATCATTATTAATTAATTAATTAATTAATATTAAAAAATTGTCATCTATACACTAGTTCCTATTTTAGAAAAAGTTATGCATAATTTAATAATATTAAAAAAATGTTACTGATACCCTAGTACCTATTTAAAAAAAGTTATGCATTTAAACCACTTTTTAACCACATTTCTTCTCCTCACATCTACCAAGAAATAAATTCATCCACTAACTCTTTATCAAAGACGGGAGTGAATATGCCATTGGAAATTTGGCAAGTTACTAAGTTGATAGGTGACATACTGTTACAGGGTTGGTAATAGCAAGGATAAATCTTCCATGATGATTGTCTTCATTTTGTTTTTTTGGAGCTTTATAGAGTTTTCTTAAAAATGAAAAAAAAAAATCTCTTAGGTATTGTATATAGGAGTGTATATTTTAGTTTATATATATATATATATATATGTAAATATGGACATGTAAAAGATCTATATAAACAAAGTTTGATATCGGTATATTTTTGGTTTTTCATCTATGACTGTCGTAGATATATTTTCATTTTTATAATGAAAATTAATATTTTTGTAATTTATATATTATTATTTAAATGGTAAAATTTATCATAAGTAAAGTTGATCATTAATCATCATTTAATATGAATTAATCTTTTCATCCTCAATCAGGTTATGAGGGTAAAACTGTGGTGGTGTTAGTTGTAAGGTGGCCCGGCTTTATGGGAACGCATATGGGAAAGGAAGTATGATATGCCACAGACACCAAGAGAATGAATACATTGGCCTAATATCCACAGGGGATCAGGCATTTGGAATCTAGCATCAGCTAATAAAGACCTGGTCACGGCTCATAGTTTCTGGGAGATCAAAGAGGGGATTATTGCCAACTTTTGGGAGGACTCCTGGCAACAGAGGGAAATCCTCTTTAGTAGACTGGATCTTGCGGAAATTTTCCTGTTTACAAACCACCCTCAATTAAAGGAAGTGAGCCACTACTGGGAAGATCATAACGATCATTTCTGGAGGAGATGGAAACATAAACAACAATGGCAAGCAGCTCCAGATGCTCAGCAATGGGGGAATTTTGACAAAGAAATACAAACGAGAAATATACCCATTGTGACAGGGAACGATATACTATGGTGGGGGTATATATCGAAAGGCATGTTCACAATAAAGGAAGCATATCAAATAAAACCTAATAATGTTAACATGTCGAAGAATAGACTATGGAAAAAAATCTGGTCCCTTAAGCACTAGCCTAAAATAGAACACTTCTTATGGATAGTAGGGCATGGACGAACCCTTACCTGGGATCAGCTACAAAGGCGTGGCATGCGTGGGCCGTCATGGTGTGTGATGTGTTGCGAACAGGAAGAAACCCTTGAAGATTTGCTTAATACCTGCCCAGTGGTAGATCAAATGTGGAGTAATCTTAATAGCCTTTTTCATCAATCAAATAGAAATAACAATAGTATCAGAGAAACAATAGAACATTGGAGAAAAGGTGGATATTGGAGTCCAGTAGTAAATAGAGCTTGGACCCCAGTGTTGGGATTTCTACTACGTACCCTCTGGAAAGAGAGGAATAGAAGAATCTTCCATAATGAAAAGAGGAAACTACCAGAAATCTGGCAACTCAGTCTACAGGGTATCAAAGAAACCATCTTAGCAGAAAAATGGACTCATGAGGATTGGATAGTTTAGGGCATTGAAGCCAGAATCCTTCAACAGTTAAACCTCAAGGAAGAGATGCTTGCACCTTCCTCCTGGAAAGAAAGAGCTATCAGGTATGCAATTAGAGACAAATTTACACTGCCTCAGCTAGGATTCATTAAACTTAATTATGATGGGGCTTCTAAAGGGAACCCAGGCAGGGATAATTTTAAGGATGGAAAATTATCTTGAAGTTTAAAACTTTGGCGAATTTTACTAGTCCCTAATATGTGAACTATAAAATTTTATTGATATGTTTGTAAAATTGTACAAATTTATAATCATATTATATATAGTCTCTATATAATGTTGGCTATTTTTAAGGTAAAATAATTTTATATTGTAAAATTTGGGTGAATCATTTTTACAAAAAAATGAAAATTGGCGAATCTTCTTTTGGAAAAACCATGGAAAATTAGCCCACCTGCGAATATTAGCCCCTAAAATTTTCCATGAACCCAGGACAAGTAGGGGTTGGAGGCATTTTTCGAGATTGCACAGGGAGAGTCCTAAGGATCTACGCTCTAGATCTTGGATACACAACTAACAATGAAGTAGAACTCACAGCAGTGAAAACAGGTCTCGAAATTGCAAGCCGAGAACAGTACAATAGATTATAAATTGAGGGAGACTCTACTATGGCCACGGGAATTTTATGAAAGCTTCAACAGGGAGGTCGTTGGGAGCATATCAGTAAAAGTTGGAGAATCGCAATATTAGTGCAGGAAATCAAGAAAATAATGGAAACAATACACTACATTGTCCCTCACCATGTCATGAGAGTAGGCAATGAAGCAACAGATTGTTTAGCAAACTGGGCCTGCAACAATGGAGATCAGTTCCTAGATCAACCATGGAGGCAGAATTTGGAACCAGATATGGGGGAGCTCCGGAGCATCGTGCAACAGGATGGCGAGAAAATTGGTCATGACCACAACCACCACCCCCAATCGAGGTGCCAATTGGAAATGAATGCTATGGGAAGAGGACATAGTGGCCTAGGAGGAATGAAACATGGCGAGGAAGGACTGAAACATGGCTCCTACATGCGTCAAGAGGCAGAACACGACCGCTAAGGTAAAGGAGAGGACGGTTCCTAAGTTAGAACATTATGACGATCATCATTCCACATGAGAAACCACTGGGGAGTCCAGCTGGGTTGTCAGAGGAAGGTTGGGAAAAGCACCGACGAGATGTTTTAAGGCAGGTTACGACGCTCTCACTCCAATGCATTGTCATATTCCTTCTTTGCTACGAAGAAGATGGTTCCTCGTGCGCGCAAACCAAAAGAAACCGCATACGTCACTGGTGGCCTGCACTGGTGTATTGGTATGTATCCAATTCACCCTTTGTTTTTAAGATGAAGAGAGTGTCAGAATTCTACAACATGCAGAGGAAAATCTTTTTTTTTTGGGATTATCTTTACAATGTCTGTCAAACCACCTATAATTGTATTGTCAATGGTAGAAATCGTATGGTTCAGCACCTACAAGGTTATAATTCTTCTTGGGTAGATAATTTTTTGAAAGTAATCCTACCGTTAGCTCCTTTTTTGGAGGTAGATGTCGTGAGAAAACAATCAATCATCCTCACTACGTGTCGGAATGGGAAACTGCATGCATGCAGTAGAATGATGTTAACATTCATAGGGAAAGGGGAGGGATAATTCATTATGCTTCTCTCTCAGGTTTCGAGCGGAACCTATTTTCTTATCATCCTCCGCTTGTTTATGGGGTAGATAGTCGCTTAGATTTGAGGCGTTCTTACAACAATATTTTCATAGGCAATGTCGACATCTATCTGTATCTCTATGTGCACTGGTTAAACTCGTCTGCTACTCTGCCTCTATTTTGGACTGGGGTAGGTAGTAATAAAGGTAAGAATGTTAAGGTGGGTAGGCGAAATGAATATAGTCTTACGAATTGTCATGAGGCTCACGATCACCATTATCCCACTGCTGCTGACCCCAACCATTTTAAGTCTTATGTTCTGTTTATTAACTTTTTGGGTATTTGTTATCATGTTTCTACTCCAAGGGTTATAGTTTTCCTATCTGCTCGTAATCCAATTATGGTGAATAAAAATAGAGGCAAAAAGGTAGATATAGACAAAGGCAAGGAAAAAATTTCAAACCCATCAGCCAAGAGAGGCAGGAAATCCAATAGAGAGCTCATGGAGCCCTTATTCCATGTCTACTCAGAGGAAACACCATGTTTTATAAAATCCCTCATTCATGGATGGGAGACGGAAGCTCAAACCAAAATTGAAGAAGAGGATGAAATCGCAGCGGAAGAACTACAACAAGTTATCATAGACCTGAGTCACACCCGAGGGAGAATTTCTTTGTTTCACCACTCAATCAGAACCTACTGGCTAATAAAAATTCCTATTGGTTAAGGCCATTATGTTAGTCTAGGAAGTAGGAGGGGATCCCAAGGTAGTTACCACTCAGGCAGAGATTAACAGAAGCATCCAAGAAATGAACCTGCTCAACTTCACTAGTATGCTCGTCTTGGCAAAGTTGAGAAGGACATTAAGGCCATGCAACAAGTTGACATTCTAGGTTCAAGCGTCAAATATCCGACCCCAGTGGAGTCAGATGATTACTAGCCAATCATTTGAGGATTAGCTGGATACAGTTCTTTTAGTTTTTTATAGCGGTTAGCTTTCTTTTGCATTATGTAAATTTTAGTAATAGTAAACTTTGATATTATCTACCTAAAGACTCTTCATAGGAAATTAAGGAATTACATGTTTTGGATGGTGTTCAATGCACTCATATGGCCAACAGACTTGGTTTCCTTCGGGCAGGTTGAGGCCTAATTTTTCTATCTACTATGCCTGCTTTTCTATATAAATAGAAAATAGTAAGGACCTAGTAAGGCTTACAAAAAATATATATATGAATTAATAAACACTATTATTTAAATAAAATCACATTACTCAATATTACCTTATTTTTTGAATGTGAAGAAAATATTTTCTTAGTTAATCAAAAACAATTTTAGATATTGTAAAGGGACCAAAAAGCACTTTGAATTTTATTTACAAGAAATTCAACTTTGAGAATTAAATATTATTTTCAATAAATCCAATATCAATTAATATGATTATCAAGACTATAATATTAGGATGATGTGTTTTTAAATAGAGTATAATTTTAATCTTATATGTTTTACTTTTCTTTTTCTTTCTTCTTCTTTTTCTATGTGATTCGTAGAGCCCCCCCCCCCCCCCCCAGAGTGTTTAGAGAATTGAACTCGTTACCTCTCAATACCTTTCAATAGCAAAGAAGCTTTGACTACTTGACCAAATCAATTCAGCTAATTCATACATTTTACTTAATTGAGAGTATTATTTTTAATTTTTCCAATTAATTGTATAAATTGCAATAAAAAATATTTACATTTTACAATGTTTCTAGACAATTTTTTATTTTTATTTTTTAAATTCAAAATATTATTTAATTACTTTTCCATGGAATAAAAAAATAAGACATTATTAAAAAAGTGTAATATGTAGTATACCTAGGGGGAATAATATGGGGTATACCTAGGGGGGTTTGTATGGGGTACAAAGGGAGGTACCCAAGGAAATAATGTAATGTAAGGGTGATAGATACATCGGCCATAATTAATAAATAAAATGGTTGACCCACATTATGCAAGCGACCACAAGTTGTTAGGAAATAGTGTGATAAGCCCATGGTATTGGATGCATGAGCCATGGTAATTACCCATGGTATTGTATGTATGAAGTCTCTATAGAGGCTAGAGAATCTCCATTAAGGGATGTCAATTATTATTGTACTGACAAGCATATGGCTTGTGAAGAGATCTCCTTCCTTGAGGGGTAGTTGTATGGTGTTACCCTACCTCAAGGGTGTTTTGAAGATATCATTAAAGAAACATTTTCATTCTAACAATCTCTTGTATTGTCTCTTGGGGTTTATTTTATCAAAGAATTCATTTGCAAGTCAGATCTATTGCAATTTGTATGATAGCAATTTCTTGGGCATAGTTGGGGAGATTTTTTTTTTTTTTTGCAGAAATTTCGGGCAAATTTGCAAAGCACATCTGAAATTTTTGGTGCAAAATTTTCAGAAACAAATAGTAGATCTAAATTCCTTGTGAAAAAATACCCAATTTCAAAAAAAAATCAGTCGAATCAGATTCATCATTCGAATCAGAGTTTGGATGAGGGAGATATCATTGATGTAAATTCATATGTGTTCCAGAATTTTTTCAGGTGTGAATTTTTCCTTCCAGAAACTCATGGAAAGGCCTATCGAGTTGAAGAAATAAGGGCCTCCTTCAGAGATTCTATCTCGATCTTCCAAGTGACCTAAAAATATTGTAAAGAATCCATTGGATCCTAGTTACAGGTTGATTTCTCCCTTAGGTTTCCATTTTGCATGGATCTATCCCTTGAGGGTTATTTCCATTGGCCAGATTCCCATAAATTTACATATCACAACGTGCTCCTGCAAGTATTCTCCGTAAACCGCGATATCTGGATTCTGGATGATTACTTCCGGTGTCCTCTTGGATTTTGCGTGGCATGCATTTGTTTGCTTGGATGCCCCTAGCGCACTGGCTTCCTTTTTGGCAGCATCCTCTGCTACAACTGTTGTTCAGGGAGCTAAAGTGTTTGCAACGTGGTTCACTGAGAGGTCTACAGTCTCTTTGGCTTTGTTCTGCTGGTTGTCAAAGGTCACAGCAGTGATACCAGAGCGAACGAAAGTTGAGCAGTGAGTGAGGTGGGTAAAGAATGAGGCGTAGTTCTTGGGCGATCTATCGGAAACCATATCCCTGAAGAGGGGGCAGACGGACCACCATTCGGCTCCAATGAGGAGCCTTGGGGGGAGCCCTTGCAGTCCCGACAACGATAGAGGTCGCAGGGCGATGCAGGGAGCTTAGAATGTTAGAGCAGTTGTAGAGTTGAATAGACCTAAGTTAGAGCAAAAATTCTCATCCGAGTTTGTCCAAGTCTCAATTGGACGAAGGTTAGAATATTTTTATGTGTATGCTAAATTATATCTATGTTTCTTTAATAAAATAATTAAAAATAAATTTGATTATATATTCATAAACATATTTTAGTTGAAGAATAATACATAAAATATTTATGTATATTTTATTAGAAAAAAAACCATATAATGAAGTAACTGACAATTAGTAATACGTGGGACATATTTAATGCTTATATCTATGTACAAATATTTTTATTTCAATGATATTTTTGTATATGAAACCCAAATCCCATTGTTATTAAGCTTAACCTCTATCAATATATATAATGTTATAGGGTCATTAATGCATAGAGGTAGTATACGCTACCCATTAGATTTAAGCAAATAGAAAATCCAACAAGTAACATATATTGCCCCTCATTAATGACCCTATGACATTGTATATATTGATTTCCCTAAATTAATTAATAACTCGTCATCATCAATGCATGCGGTGTAGCGTCAAAATAAAGCATAAAAATGATACTCTAACACCTTTTGTTTTCTTTGTTTAGTGGGGTTTTTATCATATGATTGACATGTGTATTAACCTAAGCATTTAGGATTTACAATGTTAAATATATTCAATGATTTGAAATTATGTTGTTCCTCACCTAATATTAGGGACCATTGATATTCACTTAAATCACATAACAAAGTGGTTAGAATTGTGAGCTAATAGGTAATTTTATTTTATGTAGATTTAGATTATTTTTATTTTGTTTAGTTGTAGAATTTGTATGATTTCAAGAGTTTTTAGATGGAGAAATATTATTTAAGCTTTAATTATTAAATAAAAGTTAAATAAAAATAATTAGTGTGATATTATTTATCTTAGTAATTTTTTTTTTAATTTTATGAGTATTTAGAGTTGAAGATTTCTTGTGGTTTATATTTCAAATTCTCAAAAACACTTTACTGAGTATTATTTGATATAGAGTGTAAAGTAAATTATTAAGTTAAGAATTATATAATTTTGGTTTTTTTTGTTACAATTAAAAATATTAGAGTTTTTATGTAGAATTTTGATCAATTTTTAATGATTTATATTGACTTAAATTTGGCTAAGATTTTTTTGCGACATATTTTTTTATGTTTGAAAAAGACTTTATTTAATTGTTTTTTAGTTATTTCAAATATATATTATATAAATTAATATTATAGTTAAAATATTAAGTGTCAAGTAAATTTTATTTAAATAAAAAACAATAAGTTTTTTTAACATATAAATCAACTTAGATGTATCTTAATTCCGAATTTATCAAGCATGAAAAGAGATCAAATCTCTTGAGATGCAAATATATTTTTGAGAAAGTTTTATTATTTTATATGTTATTTATGAAGTTTAAACATGTAAAATTTAATTTGGATGAACTTTAAATTTCAGAAAGTAAAAATGCAAGGTAAAGTTTTGATGAACTTTAAGTCATACATGTGACCAATTTGAAAAAGGTGACCACTACATGAAGTTAGTGTGGAAGAATTTTGCTAGAAACGACTACCCAAAGGTCATCTCCGACAATGGTGGCACTTTCGTTACCTGTAACTAAGATCCTCCTGGGATTATCGTCAATGAATACCCATATATGGCCTCTATTTCATGGCATGTAGCGACATAAGAATTACAAAAAAAATTAAATTGAATTTACAGATTGCATTGGATATTGGAGCCTGCTACCTCATTATCACATTGTTAATTCAAGGGTGGCTCCTTTTTGAATGAATTTTCTTCTCCAAAAGAGATTGGAACGAAAAATCTCTGATACATTGGTTGTCCCTGCTGGAATCGATTCTGACTCTGGAAAGAATTGGTGTTAGGTGCTTATTCATGAGAGTGTTAATTAATGAGTAAAAAGGATTTTATTTGCAGTTTATTTTTAGGATCGAATGATTAGTTCCTCAGCTTGAGAAACTGGAAAAGGTGCCATAGTTACATATTCACATTAGGGGAATTTTGAGGTCTAAAATGGGCATCCTAAGGAAATTATAAAATAATAGTGGAAAGAATCAAATAAGATTTGATGACATCATCAAATTTTAGAGGGAAAAGTGAAAAAACTACTTTTTCAACTTATCTCCCAAAGTTTTTACTCAAATTTCAAGCGGGAGTACTCGTTGGATGTGAAATTTAATTCCTCATCTAAGGAGTACCCATGTTGCATACTTTCGATGGGTCCTACTACATGAAAAATGAGAAATAAGTGAAAAACGTGATTGTAATCACGTTTTTTTCTGTATTTCTCATTTTTCATGTAGCAAGGTTCATCGAAAGTATGCAACATGGGTACTCTTTGGATGAGGAATTAAATTTTGCATCCAACGAGTACTCCCACTCGAAATTTGAGTAAAAATTTTGGGAGATAAGTTGAAAACATAGTTTTATTATTTTATTATTTTTTAATATTTTTACTCTTTTATTTAAAAAATGGTAAATCATCCCCCATGGTTGACATCATCATCTTGAATCCTATTGGTTGTTATAAAGTTGATTTTTGTTGTACATTTTTCTTAGGAGGCCCATTTTAGACCTCAAAATTCCCCTAATGCCTTCTCACCATGCAACTGTTGTTGAAATTGGTTGTTTGACCTACGTGTTACTTCATCGATGCTTGTTTTGGATGTTGAGAATGAAATTCAAACCAAGAATTAAAAATGGAAGGACTCTTTTAAAGGTTCTTGACCTATACGGATCCACCTATATTAGAAGTAAAAAATAATTACTATGATGGGGAGTGAATTGAAAAGGAGAAGTTAAGTATATTTTAATTAAGTTCATTCGTAAATGATTTGTAAATTGAATATGAAGAACTAATCATACAAAACAAGTAACATAAGTGGTTCTTGTTGTATACCATGCCACAAGAACATATCGTTGATTTGACTACGTTTATGGTCTGTTATAAAACTGATGGGTCGTGTAAAACGTGTAAAGTTAGGAACCTAAGCTATAGGTTATCCTTATATGTTGTTAAGTGTGTGTGTGTGTGTGAGACAGGTCAAATTGTCTGATAAAATTTTGAACACATTCAGTACCCACACAACTACCCTAGATACATTCTAGATACAATGAGTTATGTCATCTAATAGATGGGAGCATGTCCATAGGATGGTTTATGTGGATATTTTTTCTGACCACTTCAACGAGCTATGTAACTTGGTAGAATAAAGTATGTCAATATTGTGGATCATGCAAGTTCGTTAATGATGGTCAGAGGCAGTTGTACCTTAAATGAGTCAAGTGGGAAGCTCGAAGATTGTGGTGAAGAAACATCACGGTCCATGAGATTTCGGAGTGGGTAGAAGTGCTAGTGAAGACCATATCAGACATATGTGACATATATGTGAGCTGTAATTTTTCATTTTTGGGTATTGAATTTTGTGATGTCATTTTTGACATGTAAGCATTAAGAGAGGGACTCAGAGATAATGCTTACATGATAAGTTTAGAGTTGGTTTAGGATTTGGTTGAGAAAATATCTCAACCCCCATATTCATATTTGGAATTAGTTGGATCTACCTCCAACTATATGGGTGCATCATCTCTGTGATTAGATGAGTGAAAAAAAAATGGTGTGCATTCTCGTTTCTTTGTAATCTCTGATATAATTCTACTCTCCACCAACTACTTTTAACAACATTTTAGGAGCTCTTTGGCCAATCTACTTTGGGAACATTGGATTCCTCTCCTTTCAAAACATTCAAGCCCCTCTTATAACGTGTTTGGGAGTGAAATTCAGGCTCCTCTGACAACATAGTTGAGAGCGGATTGACTTACTCACTTTTGCTATATGATTAAGAAACAATCACTGAGAACAATCATTGGTTCTATATTTACTATGTAGCATATTAGAGGCTAAGTGGTTGAACCATAAACACATGGGCATCCACCAATTCAAGAATACATTTAGTGTGCATAGAAAAGACAATTGATCGTTCTTAGAAAATGTTTTGACAGTCCAAAAAAAATTATGGGAGATGTTGGAAATATTGGTCATCAAATGAAGAAACAACCATTTGTGATGGTTTATGCAGTATAATGAGAGATGCTTATAAATGAAATGATGTAATACACATAAAGTGAAATTAATTTTCCAGTGCAAGAGAGAATCTTGATACAATATGTAAGTTGTTGGGGTGGGTTTAGGGTCTAGATGTTGAATTTGGCTCTACCCGGGTCTTCTGACCATTTTTTCACATAATTTCACAACGAAAAAAGAAAACATATTGGACAATTCAATATGTGTGTGTGTGTTATAAAACATATTAAAAACGTGAAAATGAATTTATTTATGAAAATTTACATAAATTACATAAGAATGAGAAGAATACATGGTCATTGTGGCTCAATTGTAGTGTTCTTGCAGGGACCACCCAATTGAATATGCCACCTTGCCAACTAGGAAAGTATATTCGACTTCTGAGCCCAAACTTCCACAAGTTCCGTAATCCTCCGAGCATAAGTGAAAATATTATTCCAGTGCAACAGAGAATCCTGATATGAGATGTAAGTTGTTGTGGTGGGTTTATGGTCCATATTTTGAATTTGGCTCTACCTGGGTCTTCTAACCATTTTTTTCACATAATTTCAAAAGAAAAAAAAAAACACATTTGACAATTCAATATATGTGTATGTGTTTGTGCATATTACAACATATTAAAAACATGTAAATAATTTGATTTATGGAAATTTACATAAATTAAACAAGAACAAGAAGAATACATTGTCATTGTGGCCCGATTATGGTGTTCCTAGGACCCTTTGTCAACTAGGAAAGTCTATTCGACTTCATAGCCCAAAGAACCTCCACAAGTTCCCTAGCCCTCTGAGCACAAGTCCAATAGTAGTTGTAGTGTGCTTGAGCTCTCAATCCAACATTACTCTCACTGCAATTTCACTGTCCAAGTCCATATCTAATCTCTCTTGGTTTCTTCCCTCCTCTTGATCCTCCCTCTCACTTTTTCCTTTGCATAAGCCAAACTAATAGAAAAAAAAAAAAAAAAAACACCAACGCCATGATCCCCTTTGACCTCTCCACTCCCCACACTTATTCCTCCCCTCAAAATGAATGTTAACCACCCATCAAATTGGCACCCACTTATTCAATGCGGTAACTCCTCCACCCCTCAATCTTCAAATTAATTTGAGAGACAACTTTTCAGGCCAATGAGAATATATTATTAATATTTAGAAATGCTAGTCAATTTTATGAATTCTCAAGAATCCAATAAATTAAATATTAAATAATCAATGTTTAAATATAATTTAAGAATATTAAGTCATGATTAAAAGTTAAGTACACACTAATAAAGTTTAACTACTAAACAAGCTTAAATTTAACCATAAGCTTGATCATTAATTAGGATGCAGTTAATCGTATTAACTATTAAGTAAACTTAAGGTTAATGTAAGTTTGATCATTAATTAGGCTTAAAGTTAATCTTAACGTATTTTCTAAACAAGCTTAACATTATTGTCTACCATATTAGGCTACATGATAATACAATGTTGGTGCTAGGTGTGGGTATGTAGCTAGTTTAAACATACGGTGTGAAGTGTGGGTATGCAACTAGTATAAACATACCTCGTACTTATACTTATAATACAAATTAGAATCAAATAAAGAGAACAATTTAGTAAGTTATTAACACAATGTAAAATAACATAATCATGTAGGGGAATTACAAATTTTGATATGCAACTTTTAAAAGTTGGTTCATATTTTAGCAATGTTTTTCTTTACTCTACTCAAAAGGATGAGATATTTTTAATATTTTAAATTAAGTTTGACCACCTCTCTACAAAATGACTTTTTTATATTCCCTATTGATTTTGTAAAATGACAATAGCAACATCCTATATTCCCGAGTAATTTAATTAAAGATTTGACATCTTTGTATTATCCTTACTTACATCTTCCTATATCCCTCAATAATTTAATAAAAAATTTGACATCTTTGTACTATCATTACTTACATCTTCCCCTATTTGTCAGTAATTTAATCAAAGATTTGACAACTTTATACTATCCTTATTTGCCCACTACTAATTTTAATTGATAAAATTGTATATCTTAATTTTACAACATTAAGTATATAAATAAATAATTCAAATAATTAATATTAATAAATAATATACAAAAATTTACTAAGATATACTTTTATATAATTAACTTTTTTACGTTAAATATTTGTATAACTTAGTTTTTAAAAAGGTGTCCAAAAGGTGTTAGAAAAATTTAAAACCATTAATTTAAATTTCAGACGTTAAGAAATTGATAACAGTAGTGAATCAAATCTCTAAATAAATTATTAATTAAATCTAAAACCATTGATATAAAAGTCCCAATGTTCAGAAATTAATATCAGTAATAAAAGTAAACGAAATTCCAATCCGCAGTGAATCAAAACAATGGGATAAGTTTACGCGCTTTGGAGGACGGTATAAGCCAGAGATGTTTAGTCGATTATCTTGTCAATTGGATTATTCTCATTGATTGGGCTACTGCACTTTTTTCCATACATAACTTTAAAAGCGATCATCTTTAATGATTCTTGATAGTCGTTATTCTATGCAAATTCCACCAAAGGAAAAAATTATTTCCACTTACTGGGCTGGTGTATGATATGCATTCTGATCATGCCTTCCAAATTTATATTTATTATATCTGTCTACCAAATTTATATTTATTATATCTGTATATCCATCAGTTTAAAGGTGTCATGTTGTGCATAAATCTATCTAGGTTCGAAACCCTGCAAACAAAGCTTTCCATAAATTAGAAGTAAACTTGGCACCCTGATTAAATATAATCTTTTTGGGTATGCTATGCAATTTAGAAATTTCCTTCCTAAAATATAGGAAATGTCAATTTCCTGATAGGTTGACTTTATAGGTATAAAGTAAGTTGTCTTTCTCAGATTTTATAGGTATAAAGTAAGTTGTCTTTCTATTATGGTTGCATTAGGAGGATTGGGGTTCTTGGTAATCCATTGATCAAGTTCATTGATATGACTTCTCACTTCTTTTTAGGAATTAATATTGGATATAACAATCTTGTTTAGTGCTTGCATTCCACTTTAACATGTTGGCATTCTCAACATTTCGGAATATATTCAACAATTTATTTCTTTATCCCAAGTCAATAATGCAATTTCTTGATGCTCATTATCATCTTTTGATATCCTAGGTTACTTGCATATGGTAATTTGTGAAACTCACCCATTGTGAGTTTTTTTAATTCAACCACATTGGTTATGTACAAACTCTCTCTGAATAAAAATAATCCATCCCTGACCAATTGATAATTTTCTCCCATTGACCCCTTGGGTTCTTTCTGCAAGCACACACTTGCATACTGAAAGTGGTTATTTTCGTGCAATGCTTCTCTAATTCTTTCTAGAGTGTTTGGCTTGCACGCGCTTATGGATGACATGTGTATCACTTACACGCTTCTATTGAGTGCATCAACCACTCTATTTTCTTAACCTTTAATAAGCTTCATTTCAAAATCAAATTCACTAATAATGGCCATCTAGCTTGCGTTGAATTCAATGGCGGTTGATCAAGCAAATACCTCAACATATTGTGATATTTCATTAATATGAACTTTCTCCCCAGCAAGTAGTGCCTCAACTTGTAGAACCACATTGAGGTGCTCTTTTTGCTCCTCCTTGGTTTTTGAATACACTAAGTTGTCATTAATAGATACTAACACAAACTCGTCCAAATATTTTCCAAGAGCATTATTCATGAGGCACATAAATGTGGCTAATGCATTTGTCATTGCAAATAGAATTACTATAGATTCACAATGCCTATATCTGGTCTTCAATGGAATCTAGTAACTATCGTGATTCTTGATTCAAACTTGCTGATACATGGATCTCAAATTTATTTTTGAAAACACTATGGCTCCTCTCAGCTAGTCAAATAAATCACTAATTTTGGGTATGTGATACTTGTTTTTAATGGTACCCTTGTTCATTTGTCTATAATCGTTACAACCAAAGGGTGTCATCCTTTTTTTCACAAAAAATGTTGGATCTCTCTAGGGTGACATGTTGGGTGTAATGTATTATTCATTTAACATTTCCTTCA
Source organism: Pinus albicaulis (assembly GCA_034641835.2). Taxonomy (NCBI): domain Eukaryota; kingdom Viridiplantae; phylum Streptophyta; class Pinopsida; order Pinales; family Pinaceae; genus Pinus; species Pinus albicaulis. The sequence continues at coordinate 455,340,039 of CM076571.1, read as the reverse complement.
ACTATATCTTTAGCTCTGCTAACTTAGGTGTGTTCATTCTATAGGGCCACTTGGACACTCAAACGACTCTTGCAGTGAGCTTGATTGAGAAATTAATGTCCCTCTTAGGTGGTAGTGATACAAAAGGAAAAAGAAACATAGATTCATAATTACATAATGTTAAATGTAATTTCTATAGCTTTCAAGAATTCCACTACTCTTTTTTCCATGCAATTTTAATTATTAAAAAATCTAGATAGTGAAGACATTAATTTAAAAGAAAGCTTTGGTAATTGATGATGATAATGATGATTAGTCCATTAAGACCAATGAAATCTATCTCTTTGAACTTGTGAAATGATTTTAGCAAAATTATAGTTTAACTATTAAATATTTTTATTTTTTAAAATATTTTTTAAGGTCAATTTTGTTTTAATTTTGGTAGAAATTCCGCAACATTATAAAATTTATCCCCATAATTTACAAAATTCTATTTTTAATATTTTCGAAACATTAGATTTATTTATAAATTAAAAATAATCTTGAAAATTAAAAATTAAAATTTATAATAAATAAATTAAAAAAATTATATCATCGAATTCAATAAAACGGGCAAAATTATTTAATAATTAAGCGGTCCATTTCAACGGTGAAATGCTTCATCGGACACTGGGAAAAAAAGTTAATCCACTATAAGTCCTTTTGCTGGTGGGACACAATTGACCGATCAGGGGGCAAATGGTTGCTGTGGTAATCTTGACTGCATTATTTCTTATTGGTTCAAGCAATCTTGAATGCAGGAATAATTGGCTTGTTCGGTCAAAGCACATGCTGGTCAGCCGAAAACCACTACGAACTCAATCGAAGCACGTTATCCGGGTAACTTTTAATATTTTAAATTTATTTTAATTTGATTTGATTAGATTAGAAAAAGTTTTTTTTTAACATAATTTATTATAATTTAGTTTTTAGGTGAGTAGTAAGGATAGTGATTTCTGGTTGGTTTTTTAAATATAAGCTTTTTCATTATTTTTATTAAAGGAAAATGGGTTATTTGAATGACTAGCTTTAGCTTGTGGTCTGTAAGGAGTAACTTCCACTAAATACTTTCGAGTCTTGAATCTTTAACTTGTTTTTTTATCTCTATATAACTTAACTCTTAACCAAATAAAAATAATTAACTTAATATTTTTTTAATATTAAATACATTTAAAATTAATTATATATATAAATAAATTAATGATTAAAGTTATTTTTTAAGTTAACACAACTTAAAGTTTCATTTCCATAAGGTTTAAGTTTCAAAATGAAAAGTCATTTCCATTAAGTTTAAATTTCAAAATGGAAAGAAGTAAGAGCGAAAGTTAATAGTAAAATTTGCATAGTTCTATATCGAAAAAAATAAAGGTGAAAGTTAATTATTATACTCTGTCACCTACAATCCTCCTTTCGTTTTTTTTTTTTTTTTTAACAATTTGGTACCTACCGGAACGACCAAGCACGCCTAAGAATTAAAAATAAATAATTAACTAAACCATTTCTCTATTCTTTAGAGTTTAAATTCCAGCAACTCCGTCGTTATATTAGCTACCGTGAAATGTTACAAGAGTAGTCTAGAGGAGTACTCAATAGACTAGACCTAGTGAGAAAGTAAAGTAGGTTAGACCTAGTGAGGAAAAGTATAGGTTAGTGATTGAGATATCAATAGGGTTTTGTGGAAAGGTGCAAGCTTGCCACCCATTTAGTTAGGTGAAATTGATTCACGATGAATAGAGCAAGTAAGAATTGGTTGTTTAATTCTCACAAAAATAGTTTTGCCTTTTTTTTTTGGCGGGGGAGGGGGGGGGGGGCGTTTCTTCTTAATGGGATCTGCATCTTCACATGTAGATGAGGGTTAAACTTTGAAAAAACCAAAATTTCTTGTATGTGAATGATTTATTGAATATACAACTACATGTTTAATAAAAAAAAACCAAACAAGTGTCCTCTTTTCAACCTAGCTAATTATTATTGAGTCATCTTGTGGGCTTGGTCTAGTATGTTCTTTTCAACTTTTTGTTTAGGCTTTGTCCATTAATTCCCATGAAAAAATGCAAGGAAAATATCCTCGATATTAATGGAAAAGCTCTTCTATGTATAAATTTTGATTTCTCATTCGTAGATCTTGAACTCTATTTAATTTGTTCTCATATTCCATTCCCACTTGAGTTTCTTTTCAACTTTTTGTCTAGGCTTTGTCCATCAATTACCACGAAAAAATGCAAGGAAAATCTCCTCGATATTAATGAAAAATATCTTCTATGTATAAATTTTGATTTCTCATTCGTACACATTGAAATCTATTTAATTTGCTTCTCATATTCCATTCCCACTTGAGTTTATTTTCAACTTTTGTCTAGGCTTTGTCCATCAATTACCACGAAAAAATGCAAGGAAAATCTCCTCGATATTAATGAAAAAGTGCTTCTATGTATAAATTTTGATTTCTCATTCGTAGATCTTGAACTCTATTTAATTTGTTTCTCATATTTGTAGGAATATATGCAGCAAAAAGTTAAACATTGACAAACAAAGCATAAACTAATGGAGACAACATTTAACGTGGTTCACCCGACCAATCTGGGCTACATCCACCAAACAGAGGTATTGACATTCTTATTACTCAACAGGAGATTAGAACAACAGATTTGCACATCTGCACTTTTTCTTCCGCATTCCTCATATCTAATATGTTCTACCTCTACAAGCTTACAATTTATAGATGTAGTGAAGAAACTGAATAATAAATTCAATTGAATCCTATCACAACAAAATAAGATTAATTATCTCCTCTTCAAGATTTCATGCCATCAAATTAGCAACAAACAACTATTGTTGGCATTATCTATGAGATTTTTAGCCAAAAATAAAATACAAAATCTCAACAATCTCCACCTTGACAACAATTAGCCTAATACGTCGTTCCTGTTTATTCTTTTCATTTTTTCTGCAATCCAAGAGAAGCCAGACACCATCGTAGCTTCTCTAATAAAACTGGTTTCGTGAACATGTCTACACAGTTTTCATTTGTATGCACTTTTTCAAGAGAGACTCCCCGTTCAGTGATAACCTGTCTTACAAAATGATACTTTATAGGTATATGCTTTGATTTACTATGATAGGTTGGAGTTTTAGCCAAATGAATTGCACTTTGACTATCACAAAATAACTTTATGTTGTCTTGCAACCTACCAAACTCACCAAACAGACCTTTCAACCAAACCGCTTCTTTGCAAGCGTGTGAAGCAGCTATGTATTCTGCTTCTGTAGTGGATAAAGCAACAATGTTTTGTAGCTTTGACATCCAGCTAATATCTCCACCTGCAAGAGTAAAAACATATCCTGAAGCTAACCTTCCCTTATCCAAATCACCTGCAAAATCGGAATCAACATATCCGCAAACAAATTCACTACTTCTGTTATAAGTGATACAATAATCACTTGTGCCTCTCAGATACCGAAGCACCCATTTCACTGCTGCCCAGTGTTCTTTCCCTGGATTTTCCATATACATACTAACAACCCCAACTACATGTGAAATATCTGGTCATGTACAAACCATCGCATACATCAAACTTCCTACTACTTGGCATATGGTATTCGAGACATATATTCCTTTTCTTCATTTGTATTAGGACATAAACTTGAAGAAAGCTTAAGGGACTGAAATTGGCTTCACATTATTCATACCAAACCTTAAGAGTATTTTCTCAATATTTCTATTGTGATAACCACAGCTTACCATTGCTCCTGTCTCTGAAAATCTCCATGCTCAAAATCTGTCTTGCTGCTCCTATATCTTTCATATCAAACGTCCTAGCCATTTGAGCCTTTAACCTGTTGATCTCTGTTATGCTTTTTCTTGCTAAAAGCATATCGTCAACATATAATACTAAGATAATGAATATGCCATTACTTAATTTATTAAAGTAAACACAATGATCATATTCACTTCTTATATAATTTTGGCTCATTATGAAAGAATCAAATCTCTTATACCATTGTCTCGGCGACTGCTTCAGACCATATAATGATTTCTTGAGCCTGCAGACAAATTTCTTGTTGCGATTTTGAACAAACCCTTCAGGTTGTTCCATATAAATCTCTTCATGTAAATCTCCATGTAAGAATGCAGTCTTAACATCTAGTTGTTGTAATTCTAAATCAAGTAAAGCAACTAATGCTAAGACAATCCGAATTGAAACAATTTTAACAATTGGTGAAAATATCTCATGAAAGTCAATTCCTGTTTTCTGAGAAAAACCTTTCGCAACCAGCCTCGCTTTGTACCTGTTTTCTTTATCATCAACACCCTTTTTCAATTTGAAAACCCATTTACATCCTACAGTTTTTCTGTCTTTAGGAAGTTCTACCAGGTCCCATGTGGCATTCTTATCTAATGCCTTCATCTCATCCTTCATAGCTTCTTTCCACTTATCACTATTAGAACCTTCTACAACTTCCTGATAGCATAAAGGTTCATCATCATTAGCGGTTAAAGCAACTGAAGTAACATAATCATCATACCTTTTAGGAGGATGTCTGATTCTCATGGACCTTCTTAAATATGTTTCTGGTTCTTCCACAATTTGCTGATTATTATTTGTAGGAACTTCTTCATGATCTTGATCTGAAACTTGTCCATCTTTACTATCATCAATATTTGAACTAGTTTCAAATTGAATATGTTGAAACTTAGGTACATTTTCCTGTTTCAATTTAATATCTACATCTGGATTATCAAGTGAAGATTCATTGAATTTAACATCTATGTTAATGATGATCTTGTGAGTAGTAGGATCCCACAACCTGTATCCCTTAATCCCATCACGATATCCAACAAAGATATATCTTTTTGATTTAGGATCTAATTTAGAATGCTGATGTTTTAGAATTAGAGCATATGCATCACAACCAAAAACTTTCAGTTTAGAATAATCATAAGGATGACCCTTCCATACCTCTTGAGGAAATTTTCATCCTATTGCAGTTGATGGTGATCGGTTTATCAAATTACAAGCCATAGATACTGCTTATGTCCATAATTCCTTCTATAAATTGGCATTACTTAGCATACTTCTTGCTCTTTCTAAGAGAGTCCTGTTCATGCGTTCAACAACTCCATTTTGCTGATGAGTATATACAGTAGTTCTATGTCTTTCGATCCCAACTTCCTTGCAATAATTATCAAAAGCCTTTGAAGTAAACTCACCACCATTGTCAGTTCTTAGACATTTAATGGTTCTTCCAGTGATATTTTCTACTAATGCTCTAAACTACTTGAAAACTGTGAATACAACAGACTTTATTTTTAACATGTAGACCCATAATTTCCTAGAGAAATCATCTATAAAAGATACAAAATATGATGATCCTCCATATGAGGTTGTAGGAGAAGGACCCCAAACATCAGAATGGATATAATCAAGGATTCCTTTACTAGTATGTTTTCCAGTTTTAAATTTCTTCTTGCTTTTTTTTCCATATATACCATGTTTGCAGAAATCTAACTTAAAAGACTTTAAACTAGGAAGTAACATACGATCAGATAAGATTTTTAATCCTCTTTCACTCATATGGCCCAATTGTTGATGCCATAGTCGAATAGAATCAGTGTCGTTTTCAGATATAGTTGAAGCATGATCTGACTCTGTTCTTCCTTCTAACTGAAAAATATTTCCAATCTTCTTTGCTTTCATTAATAATAAGATTCCTTTGTAAATTTTCATTACTCCACCTTGAATAAAATTTTTATGTCCATTTGTGTCTAACACTCCTAGAGAAATAAGATTTTCTCTGAGTTTAGGCACATGTCTTACATCAGTTAAGATTTTATTTGTCCCATCAAACATTTTAATCTGGATGCTTCCAATTCCCACAACATTACATGAGACATCATTGCCCATGTAAAATACTCCATCATTAATTGACTTATAAGATTTAAACCATTCTTTATGGATGCACATGTGATTGGACGCACCAGAATCTAATAGCCAATGTTGATCATGATTTGAAAAATTAACTGATAAAACTTCATCACTTACACCTGAATCAGATGCCAAACTTGAACCTGTATCTGTCGTGTTTGCTTCTTTATTTTCTGTTGAAGAGTCTCCTTTGGATGTTTTCTGTCTCTTCCAATAGTCCTTCTTCAAATGTCTCGATTTGCTGCAAAAGCAACATTTTAGCTTACTCTTCTTCCCTTTCGATTTTGACCGAGAGTTATTTTTCTCACTGAAGCGTTTTTCTTTAGATCGACCTCTAACCATCATTTCTTCTGATGTAGAGGTTTCTAAATTTGACCTTTTTCTGGTTTCTTCAAAGAGCATAGCTCCAACAACATCATAAAATTCAAGGGTTTCTGATGAACTAAGACTTATAGAAGTAACAAAATGATCACATGACTCAGGCAGAGAACATAATAAAGTTACAGCTTTATCTTCTGAATCAAATTTTACTTCTACGTTATCTAACTGCACGAAGAGAGTATTAAAGGTATTCAAATGATTGGTTATTGTTGTACCTTTCTTCATGCGCAAGCTGTACAACTGTCTTTTCAGAAGAATCTTGTTGGTTAAGGATTTAGTCATGTACATTTTTTCTAGCTTTGTCCATAGTCCAACGGCTGTTTTCTCTGACACGATGTTAAATAAAACATCATCCGCCAAACACAATCGTATGTCGCTCAGTGCTCTGTCATCGATGTCACTCCATTCATCATCTGTCATGGAGAGAGGTTGTTTGGATTTTCCCAAAAGTGCCTTCGCCACATCTTGTTGTATGAGTAAATTGTGCATCTCGACTTTCCAGATTTCGAAGTTATTTCTCACATTAAACTTCTCGATCTCAAACTGAGAACTTTGAGTTTTTGCCATAGTTAATTTAACTTTGAATCAAATTAACAATTTGATAATATCCCCTTTTCAAAACATGAAATTATTAATAATTGGATACCATTTCCAAGCTTCTTAAACAACAATGATTTCACCAAATTATATAGCCACAAACTATAAATTGTAAATACTCAAGATCGTGTTATGCAGAAAATATTTCCACAAGCTCTATTCAATAAACAAAACTGTCACTCACATGAAAGCGATGGTTCTTGAAGTCTTCATTCTCCCCTTCCATTATCCTCCCAATCAACTTGCAGCAAAGGGGAATCTTTTGCTTCAACCGTTAGGAAAAAATATAGAGGTTGATACGATTTATTATATAAGCAAACACAGAATTGCTAAACAACCTTTACGCGTAGTTCAACCTACAACTCACGCTATGGATCCTCCAGCTCTCGGTGCTTAATCCTCCAACTCACAGCTTTGCATGTAATGAAACAATGGTATTGCAATCCCACGGTTTTGCTCTGCGCTCACACTGCCTCTATCACCACAAACTTTGGAGATCAATAGATCTGATCTCTTCCACGCAGATATGGTCTCTTCCACCCCTTCGCAGATCGCTCTGTTGTATTATTAAGGCATGCTCAGAAACAATCTGCAGATCAGGTGGTAACGTTGCTAAACGGCCACAGAAAATCAGCGTCCGGACTATCGATGTGACATCAAAGAGAGAGCCAGACCTTGCAGATGAAGCCTTTCAGCACCAAAATCCACCACGCATACGTAGAGATGGTCTTCGACAGAGCTTTCGAACGCGGCTTTTGTGTAATGGTTCCTTCAATGTACACATAGAAAACAAAAGAAAATGGATCATAAACCGATACCTGGCTTTCAAACATCTTTGACACAACGACCTTTGGAAACTCATTAATGTAGATACCTGTCTCCACCTTTGCACTTGGTATTCATCCCAACGCCCTCCTTTGCAATCACGCAATGCTTGCTCTCACACAGCTCCGATACCAATTGTAGGAATATACGCAGCAGGAAGTTAAACATAGACAAACACAACATAAAATAATGAAGACAATATTTAACGTGGTTCACCCAACCAATCTAGGCTACATCCACCAAACAGAGGTATCGGCATTCTTATTATTCAACAGGAGATTACAACAACAGATTTGCACATCTGCACTTCCTCTTGCTCATCCCTCATATCTAATATGTTCTGCCTCTACAAGCTTACAATTTATAGATGTAGTGAAGAAACTGAATAATAAATTCAATTGAATCCTGTCACAACATAATAGGATTAATTATCTCCTCTTCAAGATTTGATGCCATCAAATTAGCAACAAAGAACTATTGTTGGCATTATCTATGAGCTTTTTAGCCAAAAATAAAATACAAAATCTCAACAATATTCCATTCCCACTTGAGTTTCTTTTCACTTTTTTTCTAGGCTTTGTCCATCAATTACCTTGAGAAAATGCAAGGAAAATCTCCTCGATATTAATGAAAAAGTGCTTCTATGTATAAATTTTGATTTCTCATTCGTAAATATTGAACTCTATTTAATTTCTTTCTCATATTCCATTCCCACTTGAGTTTCCTTTCAACTTTTTTTCTAGGCTTTGTCCATCAATTACCACGAAAAAATCCAATGAAAATCTCCTCCATATTAATGAAAAATCTCTTCTATGTATAAATTTTGATTTCTCATTCATAGATCTTGAACTCTATTTAATTTGTTTCTAATATTCCATTATGTTATGAAACCAACTCCCAAAATAGAAGAAAAGAGAGATCAACACCTTAGAAATAAGCTACTTCGAAGGGGCAACCTCCTTTACATTACATAAATGAAATTTTTTTGGATGATACAAATGACAAAACCTCCTTCTATATATAGGAGTCCATGGGGTCACAATATAATCCTAGTCGACCTAACAATAATAATGTTAGGGCATAATAATAACAATATTGGGGTTACAGGAGTACAACAATAACAATAAGGGGGCTACACTAACAACAATAAGGAACTACACTAGTAATATAGGGACCTAACATGCCCCTCTCCTTTAAAAAAGTGTTGTCCTCAACGCTTGAGTAACTCTGGGTGCTTTTGTATAAAATTCTAATCCTCCCATATAGAATCTCCAGTGGGTAAGTTCTTCCACTCTATGAGATACTCTGAAATTGATCGATTTCGTAGCTATCGAGTTCTTGTTTCTATGACTGCTTCAGGTTCCAATATGATTTTTCCTTCCTCATCAAGCTCTGCAAATATTTTTTGAACTGGAAGTTTTTCACCTATAACATTCTTTAAGCATGAAACATGGAAAACCAGATGCACTCACAAAGAAGCACGAAGCTCCAATTTGTACGCCATAGTACCAATATTTTGCAACACCTTGTAAGGACCATAGTACTTTGGCGATAATTTATTATCCTTCTTAGCTTGCTTGAGGGACATTTTTTTGTATGGTTGTAGCCGTAAAAATAACCAATCTCCTACATCAAAACTTCTCTCACTGCGATGTTGATCTGCCTATTGTTTCATTCGATTTTTTTTCCAAATTTAGGTTATCCTTTAAGATTTGGAGAACTTATTGATGCACGATGTGATCTTTCACTACTTGAACCTTAGGATTTTCTCTTAAATATGATGTGATGGACGGTGGATGATATCCATAAAGTGCCATAAATGGGGCCATTTTTGCAGCAGTATGGAAGGAAGTGTTATACCACCATTCAGCGAGAGGTAACCACTTGACCCATTGTGTTTTTTTATCAGATACAAAACAATGAAGATATCCTTCCAAACATTTATTAACTATCTCAGTTTGACCATCGGATTGAGGATGATAAGATGAGCTATGAGCTATTTGAGTACCCAAACAAGAAAACAATTCCGTCCAAAAAATTCTAGTAAAAATGGATCTCTTTCGCTTGCAATAATCTTTGTTTTCCATGTGGCTTTTGAAAATTTTCCATAGATGCAGTAGCAACTATACTTAATTTAAATGGCTGAGATAATGCACAAAAGTGTGCATACTTGGTAAGTCTATCAACTACCACCATGATGACACTCTTTCCTTCATAATTAGGTAAGCCTGTGATAAAATCCATTTAAATCTCCTCCCAACGTTGAATTGGAATGGATAAAGACTATAGAAGACCCAGGGTCTTAAATGTGTCAACTTTATTTTATTCGAAAACCAAACATTCCGCTACAAAATTTTGAATATCAGATTCAAGGCCATCCCAAAAAAAAATCTTTCTTCACCCTGTGGTAAGTTTTTAAAAACCATGAGTGTCCTCCTAAAGGAGAAGTGTGCAATTCCAAAAGAATCTTTTGTTTTAGTTGGGAATTCTTACAAAGATATAAGAGATCTTTGTACCATAAGGAATCATTTTGCGACTAAATGTATCAGATGTACTAGGATCTTGCTACAACTTTTGAATGACTATCCACACTTCTTCATCCTTATTCCGTTCATCCCTTGCTTCTGTTATCTATTATGGTTGGATAATAGAAATGGCACAAAGAAATGCTTCCACCTCTTCATTCTTTCTTGAGAGTGCATCAACAACAAAATTTAGCTTCCCTTTTTTTATATGATTTCAAAGTCATAACCCAATATCTTTGTGACCCATTTTTGCTGCTCTTCTGAAGATAGTCTTTGTTCCAAAAAGTGTTTAAGACTATCATGATCAGTTTTTACCTTAAGTGCCTTCCCATTAGGTAAGGTCGCCATTTCTTTAGTGCATGTAGTATTGCTAACATTGCTTTCTCATAAATAGCTTTCTGCAAATACTTTCATTTATTGGACGACTTTCAAAAGAAATGGGTCTTCCTTCTTGCATTAAAACAACACCAATTCCATTTCTTGAGGCATCACATTCCACAATAAAGGTTTTTGTGAAGTCTGGTGTTGCTAAGGCCGTGCTAGGCACATTGCCTCTTTAAGATGTTCAAAGGCCTTAATTGCTTCAGGAGTCAATGAAAATGCATCTTTCTTCAATAATGTTGTTAGAGGTGCTGCTATTCTCCCATAATTCTTAACAAAATTGCGATAATACCATGTTAACCCGAGAAATCCTCTCAATTGCTTTATGGTTGTGGGGACTTTCCATTCCTTAATGGATTTAATTTTGTTAGGGTCTACCTTAACACCCTCGTGAGATACAATATGACCCAGATATTCCACCTCTTGTACTCCAAAGAAACAATTGGATGTTTTTGCATATAATTGTTTCTCCTGCAATAGTTTGAGCACCCTGTCAACATGTTCAACATGATCCTTCCAAGACCTGCTATAGATTAGTATATCATCAAAAAATACTAGCACAAATTTTCTAAGGAAGGCTTTGAAAATGGAATTCATCAACCCTTGAAATGTAGAAGGTGCATTGGTAAGGCCAAAAGGCATGACCAAAAATTGATAATGACCCTCATGAGTTCGAAATGTTGTTTTTGAAATATCTTCAGTCTTCATTCTAATTTGATGATATCCTAAACAAAGATCCAAATTGGTAAAATAAATTTCTCCGTGCAATTCATCAATCACAGGAATGGGAAATTTATCTTTAATAGTGAGCTTATTGAGCTCCCTATGATCCGAACACATGCGCCATGATCCATCCTTCTTGTGCACCAATACTACTGGGGTAGAGAAAGAAATTTGATTAGGTTGAATCATACCAGCCTCTAAAATTTCTGTAATCATACGTTCAATTTCGCTCTTTTGGGCATAAGGATATCTATAAGGCCCGATGTTTGGAGGAAAAATTCCTGGAATCAAATGAATAGAATGATCATGATCATGAATAGGTGGGGTTCCATTGGGAGTTTCAAACACCTTGAAATGATTGTCCAATACTTTTTGGAGATTTGGAGAAATAGATGATTTTGATGTTGGAACTTCTACTGAGCACAATTGTGAAATTACACCTCGTTGTTCTTTCTTCAGAAGCTTTGTCATGACATTAGAGCTTATTATCTTTCCTGGCTTCCCAACAATACCCCATAATTCGACTTCCTTTCCTTCTGAAAAAAATTCAGGAAAATTTCTTGAAAATTAAAAGCTACCGTCCTTAAAGATTGTAAGCATTGTACTCCTAGTACAACAACAGAACCTCCCATTGGAATGGAAAGAATTGGACTATTCAATACACATTCCCCCATGGTTAGCTTGATATTATGGCATTTTCTAGAGAAATTTATAGTTCCTCCATTTTTAACCATCACTTGACATTTTGGTGTTGGGTATAGGAATCAATTCAATTCCTTGGCTACCTTACAATGAATAAAATTATGGGTACTACCTGAATCAATAAACAATATTACCTTTTCTTCTTGATATGTCCTTCTATCTTGAGAGTTTGTGGAGTGGTAATTCCTGCCAATGCATTAAATAACATGGTCAGACTCATTTATTCTTCTTATAGGGTTGGTTCTTGGTGTATATCCTATTCTTTTAAAGTTTCTTGTTCATTTTCTTCCTCCTTTTCACAATCTATGTAAAATGATTTCTTCTCAACACACTTATGGCCTTTAGTGTATTTTCTATCAAAACTGTAGCAAAGCCCTTTTGCTATTTTTTCTTCCAATTGTTGTGGTGTCAACCTTGTAGGCCGTGGAAGTCTAGGAGTAGAAACACTTTCATATTTATAAATGTGATTGGTAGGCTTCCTTGTAGTGATAATTTTACATCGAATTTTTATTGCCAACCTAAATGCCTTCTCCAATGAATCGGGTTCCCAAAATATGAGCCTCATGTTGGATGTTATCCTTTAAAGTCCCTATGAAGACATCAATCCTGTGTTCCTCTGGAATATTAGTTACCCTTATATTCAATTTTTGGAAGTCCTCAATGTGCTCCACCACTGAACCCTTTTGTTTGAGATTTATCACTTGGCTAAAAAAGGTGTTGCTCTTTGTATCCTCCAAATTTTCTTTCATTTCTTCCGTAAAAATTGATCAACTGACAATTTTTTTTATGGGAGAAAATCCATCGATACCATACAAATGTATTTTGTTCTAAACATATAGTTGAAATGCATACCTTTTGTGCGTTTTGCACATTATTGAGATCAAAATATTGCTGCATATGTAGTATCCATGTTACAGTATCCTTGCCATCAAACTTCCTCATATCGATCTTTGGAATATGGTGGGTCTTCCATAGAACATTAGAGTTTATGAAACCATGATTAACATTTATTTTGTTCTCAACATGAGTTTCCTCTACTATTTTTTCGCCATTAGGAAAATTTTCCTGTATCAACTTTGTCAAACCTTCCATGTCTTCTTTTAGATCATTCTTCATGTTTTCTATTTTTTCATCGATATTAGCTTCCATGTCATCCATCTTAACTTCCATGCCAGCTTCCATGCCATCCATGCCATTATTCAAACCATCCATCTTAGCTTCCATGCCTTTCTTCAAACCATCCATCTTAGCTTCCACACCTTTCTTCAAAACTTCCATTTCATTTTTTGTTGCTCTTTGCGAGAGCAAAATTTGGTGCACTTGCTCTTGTAATTTTGATATGTGATGTTGCACTTCTTCGTCTTCATGAGTCATAGTAGAGTCTTTTGAAGCCTTAATGGGTATTGAATTATTTTTAGGGGGAATTTTAAAACCCAATACTAATATATATTCTACAATATTCCCTTGGAATCAATTCAAACTAATTTTTCAAACAAAACTTATGCAATTTGAAAAAAATACACACATGTTTCTTGCTTTTGAGGAGCTAGATATTGAAACTGAATTATCTCTGTGATTTCGTACCTTCAATATCTGAAATTCGGTCCTATAGTATCCCTCTAAATTCTCTTTCAAATTCCATAGCCATGACCTGATTTGGATTCTTCAAGTCAAAGTTATCCCCAATCTCCCATAATAAACTGATTATGGACTGGTTTAGTAGAGCGAACTTGTACGACATGCCACGAGTCACTGATACCTCCTTTGGCTCTGAAATTGATATATAGGAAACCACAGTCCATGTACTTGCGATCAATTTTTACAGAATTCCAATCCGATGCTCAAAGAGAGAGTTATGACGATTTTCCCAGGATCACCTCTTTGAGATGAAATTCAGGAGCCTAAAAAAACCCTAACTTCCACAGATCATATCTTCGAAAATATTGCGAACCAAGATCTGAAAGTTTTATATGAATTTCCTCAGGATTTCCGCTTCGTATGATACAAATTTCATCTTCTGAAACTTCATAGAAAAAACGTTATAGAGAAAATTCCTTGATGACCTGTTTGGAGTAGCGAAACCCTAGAATCCAAGGCTCTGATACCAAATGTTATGAAACTAGCTCCAAAAATAGAAGAAAAGAGAGATCAATGCCTTAGAAATAAGCCACTCTCAGGGGGAAACCTCCTTTACATTACATAAATGAACAATTCTTGGATGATACAAATGACAAAACCCCCTTCTATATATAGGACTCCATGGGGTCACAATATAATCCTAGCTGACCTAACAATAATAATGTAAGGGCACAATAATAACAACATTAGGGTTAAAATAAAATAAATCTTCCAGGAATCACATGAGATATTTTGGTTCTAAAATCTCTCATGTGATTTTCCGCAAGATTTATTTTATTTTAATATGATATGGATCACAAAAGTTTACACTCTCAAATATTGGGGTTATAGGGGTCCAACAATAACAATAAGGGGGTTACACTAACAACGATAAGGGACTACACTAGTAATATAGGGACCTAACACATTCCCACTTGAGTTTCTTTGAAACTTTTTTGTCTAGGCTTTGTCCATCAATTACCATGAAAAAATGCAAGTAAAATCTCCTCTATATTAATGAAAAATCTCTTCTATGTATAAATTTTGATTTCTCATTTGTAGATTTGTTTTCGACCAGCGATAATTTTTGGACAAAATTATTTGTAATAAAATAGAAAATTGGAGTACGAACATGATTTAACTGGCTCGCCTGCTTGGCTAGCGGATTGTTCGTAAGGATTTTAATTTCAGTGAGATATTTTTTTGGAAAAAGCGCATCGATGTTGGAATTTTGCTTTATATTTATTTCTGATATCATGTTTTTGAACTTTTAGATTATTGAAAGTTTTTTAGAACACAATTCCATAAAGATATATGAAAGATTATATGTATATGAAATTGAAAGTAAAATAGGCGATAGATGAAAATTTAAATTAAAAGAAAAAAATGGTAGAAATTTTTAACAACGAAAGGAAAAATAAAGGATTCTTTTAGTGACAACTGAATTAAGATGGTTTTCCTGGTTCTTCAGTCTCTGTCAAAGCCTGAGATTTCTGTGTTGCTTGAATTTAGTGGAGACAAAAAAAATTAGGCACAATTTCAATAAAGTTATTGAAAAGGTTTTGTATAACGAGGTTATAATTTTATCTCGATGGCCAAATTTTTGCAGGAATTTAGTTATAAATTTTAAAAAAATTAATCTTTGCAGTGTTTGAATTGAATTTTTTTATGATGGAAATTTATTCAATATCATTAACAATTTCTAGATAACAACTGTAACTTAAATTTCCAAAAAATTATAATAAACAGTCCCGTGGCTGTTAGAAACATTTTCCAAGCTTTCTTTTCGTCTATGTGGTCTGGCCCCACCACTCCTTCGTTGTCGAAAAGTGAGCTATTAGTTGAGTCGCCATCGTAATAAAGAGAATCAACTTAACTTCGCTGGCATGTACCCTCCTCCTCAGAGTAGTCTAACTATTTGATGATTCACCCTTACTTTTTTTTGTGCCTTCTTCACACTAGCTACCATCCTTCAACAACTTTGAATTTTTCTATCATATAATATTAATCTCTTTTATTTAGTAATATCTTGGGTTTATAATATCATGATGTTGGAATAGTGCATAAATGTGTTCAATATTTCATTATGATAGGCATTGTCTCAATATGATAATCAATCTAACAATGGTTGTAGTAATTTTACATTACATTGCAACTCATTCAACGTCATAATATTAGGGTTTGTAATCGGGTTCATAATTTTAGGGTTTAATATTGGAGTTTTTAATATTGGTCCCTTAGGTTTATAATATTGATCTTGTGGTTTATATACCTAGAGTTTAATATTAATCCTAGAGTTTATAATATTAATCCATTGGGCTTATAATCTTAGTCCCTTAGCTTTATTAATGCCTTGAGTTTATAATATTAATAGTAACTTGGATTTATTAATTCCTTGGGCTTATAATAATAATCTCAAGCGTTTATAATTTTACTCCCTTGAGTTGATTAATCATTTTGGTTTATAACATTAATAATCATTTACTTTTGTAATATTTATCCATTTGTTTAATAATATTAACAATGCCTTGGGTTTATTATATTGATTCTTTGGTTTTGTAATATTAATAATCCATTAGGTTTAATAATCTCTTGAGCTTGAATGGTACAGAAATATATCCAGCATTGTTATGTGATAGACATTGTCTCAATGCGACAACCAATATAATAATGATTGTGGCAAGGTTACATTACATTGCAATTTATTCAGCGTCCCATGTGGCATTGCAAAATTAGAATATAATACGAGGGTTTATAATAATAGGGTTTCTAATATTGGTTTTATAGTTTTGGGTTTAATATTGGGTTTAATATTAATCTCTCACATTTATAATCCCTTTGATTTATAATATTGATAATCCTTTGGGTTTATTAATCTCTTAGATTTATAATATCATGATGCTAGAATAGTACATATATATGTCCAACATTACATCATGATAAACATTGTCTCAATGTGGAAATCAATATAATAATGATTATCACAATGTTACATTACATTGCAATTTACTCAACATCGCAATCTCACATTAAAAAAATTGGTTTTGATATGAGGGTTTCTAATATTGGATTTAAAATATTGTGTTTAATATTGGATTTACAATTTTAGGGTTTAATATTAGTTTTATAAATACTGGTTTAACATTAATCCTCTAGATTTATAATCTAATAATGATTATTGCAATGTTAAATTACACTGCAATTTATTCAACGTCCCATATGACATTATAAAACTAGGGTATAATATGAAGGTTTATAATAATAGGGTTTCTAATGTTGGTCTATAATATTTTGTTTAATATTGAGTTTATAGTTTTATGGTTTAATATTGGGTTTATAATATTGGGGTTTTAATGTTGGGTTTAATATTAATCTCTCATGTTTATAATCCCATTTATTTATAATATTGATAATCCTTTGGGTTTATTAATACCTTGGGATTATAAATCTCTTAGATTTATAAGATATGATGCTAGAATGACACATAAATGTGTCCAACATTGCATCGTGATAAACTGTTAGGTCCCTATATCACTAGTATAGTCCCTTATTATTGTTTGTGTAAACCCCTTATTGTTATTATTGTACCCTTGTAACCCCCATTTTGTTATTATTGTGCCCTTAAATTATTATTGTTAGGTCGGCTAGGATTACATTGTGGCCCACTAGGATTACATTATGGCCCCATGGACTCCTATATATAGAAAGGAGGTTTTGTAAATTGTATCATCCAAGAATTGTTCATTCATGTAACATATTGGAGGTTGCCCCCTCGAAGTGGCTCATTTCTAAGGCGTTGATATCTCTTTTCTTCTCTTTTTGGAGCTGGTTTCACAACGTTTGGTATCAGAGCTTATGGTCCTTACAAGGTGTTGCAAAAGATTGGTACTATGGCATACAAATTGGAGCTTCCTTCTTCTTCGCGAGTACATCCAGTTTTCCATGTTTCATGCTTAAAGAAGGTTATAGGTGAAAATCTTCCAGTTCAAACAATATTTCCAGAACTTGATGAGGAAGGAAAAATCATATTGGAACTGGAAGCGGTCACGGAAACAAGAACTCGACAACTACGTAATCGATCAATTTCAGAGTATCTCATCAAGTGGAAGAACTTACCCACTGAAGATTCTACATGGGAGGATGAGAATTTTATACAGAAGCACCCAGAGCTACTCAAGCGTTGAGGACAGCACTTTTTTGAAGGAGAGGGGCATGTTAGGTCCCTATATTACTAGTATAGTCCCTTATTGTTGTTAGTGTAACCCCCTTATTGTTATTATTGTACCCTTGTAACCCACATTTTGTTATTATTGTGCACTTAAATTATTATTGTTAGGTCGGCTAGGATTACATTGTGGCCCACTAGGATTACATTATGGCCCCATGGACTCCTATATATAGAAAGGAGGTTTTGTAAATTGTATCATCCAAGAATTGTTCATTCATGTAACATATTGGAGGTTGCCCCCTCGAAGTGGCTCATTTCTAAGGCGTTGATATCTCTTTTCTTCTCTTTTTGGAGCTGGTTTCAAAACATAAACATTGTCCCAATGTATACATCAATATAATAATGATTATCACAATGTTACATTGCATTGCAATTTACTCAACGTCGCAATATTACATTACAAAATTGGGGTTTGATATCAAGGTTTATAATATTAGGGTTTCTAATATTGTGTTTAATATCGGGTTTATAATTTTATGGTTTAATATTGGGTTTAATATTAATCCCCTATGTTTATAATCCCTCGGGTTTATAATAGTAGCCTCAGGGTTTATATTCCTAAGGTTTAATATTTATCATAGTGTCCAGTATTAATCCCTTGGGTTTATAATATTAATCCTTAGAGTTTATAATATTAATCGGTTGGGTTTTAATATTAATGCCTTAGGTTTATAGGAGTAATCTCTTTGGTTTATGATCTATTGGGTTTATAATATCATGATGTTGGAAGGGTTTATAATTTTGTCAAAATTATGTTTACCATATTTAAGAGTAGTCAATCTTATTGGCTCATAATTGATATAAAATTTTAATGTTATAAAGCATACTAAAAATTAAACATTTTTAAGCATTGAATATTAGTGAGTATGGTCAACTATGGTTAATCATTATTAACCGTCGTTGATCATACATGGTCATCCATGGCCATGCATGGTAAACCATGATCAACCATCATCAACTATGGTAAACAATGGTTAACCATCGTCATCAACTATGATTTTATAATATTGATAATGCCATGCGTTTATAATATTTGTCGCTCATGTTTATTAATAATATTGGATTTATAATTTTAGGATTTAATATTGGTTTTATAATATTGGGTTTAATATTAATCCCCTAGATTTATAATCTGATAATGATTTTTGCATTGTTAAATTCCATTGCAATTTATTCTACGTGCCACATGACATTACAAAATTAGGGTATAACAATAGGGTTTCTAATATTGAGTTTATAATATTTTTTTAATATTGAGTTTATGATTTAAGGGTTTAATATTGCTTTTATAATTTTGAGGTTTTAATATTGGGTTTAATATTAATCTCTTAGTTTTATAATCCCTTGGATTGATAATACAAATAATCCTTTGGGTTTATTAATAAATTGGATTTATTATTCTCTTATATTTATAATATCATGATGCTAGAATGGTACAAAAAAGTGTCGAACATTGCATCATGATAAATATTGTCTCAATGTGACAATCAATCTAATAATGATTATCACAATGTTACATTACATTCCAATTTACTCAACCTCACAATCCGACATTACAAAATTGGGGTTTGATATAAGGGTTTATAATATTAGGGTTTCTAATATTGGGTTTAAAATAATGTGTTTATCATTGTGTTTATAATTTTAGGGTTTAATATTGCCTTTATAATATTAGGTTTAATATTAATTCCCTAGGTTTATGATCCCATGGGTTTATAATAGTAACCTAAGGTTTATATTCCCAGGGTTTAATATTAATGCTAGTATTTAATATTAATTCCTTGAGTTTATCAACACATTGGGTTTATAATATTAATCATTTAGGTTTATAATATTAATCGGTTGGGTTTTTAATTTTAATTCCTTGAATTTATAATATTAATCACTTTGGTTTATGATATCATGATGTTGGAAGGGTTTAAAATATCAGGTTTATAAAATGGTGAGACTTATGTTTACCATATTTAACGTTCGTAAATCATGTTGGCTCATAGTTGATATAAATTGTAATGTTATAAACCATACTATATTAATATTATTAAATATTTTTTAAGTGTTGAATATTAGTGAATATGGTCAACTATGGTCAACCACAATTAACCATGGTTAACAATGATCATCCATGGTCAACCATGTTCAAGTAAGGTCAACCATGGTCAACCATCATAAAATATGGTTAACCATCATCAACTACAGTCAACCATCATCATCAATTATGATTTTATAATATTGATAATGTCACTGGTTTATAATATTTATAGCTTATCTTTATTAAATCCTTGTATTTATAATATTAATCCCCTGGGTTTATAATATTAATCCCAAGGGTTTATAATATTAGAATTTATAATAATAATAATAATAGGGTTTACATTTCGAGGGTTTAATATTAACCTATTTTTTATATTATTAATCCTAGTATTTAATATTAATCTTTTGTGTTTATGATACTAATCCATTTAGTTTATTTTATTAAGTCAAAGTCTATATTATATTATCATACTAGAAGAAAAATTTATAGTAGGAGCCACCATGGCTTCATTACATTCAATCAACCTAAAAGGCATGCATTTCTTGTAGAACTTGGGTGCTTGCCAAGGAATTCGAAGCACTTGGTTATTTGCTGCAAAAAATTACAAAGAAAACATACTAAAATTATCATCATGGGGGTGGGTGCAGGGGGTCAAGCAGAGGAGTCGCGAAGAGACGATCCTGATGGTGTATGTGGTAGCTGATGTGATCCACTTAGGTCTCCAGGGCTTAGAGGTGGTCTTGGGAGCGCCTCAGTAAATGACACAGACTCTCTAGAGCCTTAAGGATCTCCGTCTATAAGTTTTGAACAACATTAATGCATGTCACTAATTCGTTTTGATCAACGTACCTTTATTCACAGAGGGTGTCTAGATTGAGCTGGATCTATTGGAGCAGAGCGGAAATGGCTTCAAGGGTGGTCGGGGCCTCAATCTGGCCTGGAGATTGGACTGGAGAAACTGCCATGGCCACTGCTGAATGTTGGCTCTCCATAGACTCCGAGTGGGAGCTCGGGTCTCCTGGTACCTCATGATTTTCCATGCCTTGTCCAAAACCATCACTTTCTCTCGGCATACAGGCACCCTCCTCTTCTACTCACTGTGTTAGGCTGCAGCGCCAAGTTGCTCCAATTATCTCAACCCGTGAAAACCACGCTCCACCCCTACACCCTCAGATGAGCCTATCTCTGACCGCGTCCTGAGCCCCGTAGATGAGGGACACACGACCACCACCATTCTCCACATTGTTGTCCAAGGAGGTGGAAAATCTCCACCACCCGCATATTTTTATTGCAAGAGAGCCAGACTGCTTCATGAGCCCAAGGTAGAACCACCTAGGGATTGGGCCATGAAGGAATTGTTTCTATGCAGTCTGAATATTTTCAGCAGGTGCCCAGGCTGAATACTCGAATCTCTCATCTAAATATGCGTCCTCCAATCTGAATTCACCGCCACCACCCTCGTCCACCTCTTGGTGCAGTGTGTGTGTTCTCGTGTCATTTCCAGGATGCTCCCGACTACCGAACTCTCACCACCACTGTCTGACCGACTTATCACCCTCATCGTCTTAGGCCGATGGAGCTCAAGCTAGGGCTTGAGGGCCAGTGGATGCTCTTTTGCACAGACCACAACATCGACCTTCACCATCACTCACGAAAACCAAATTCTTTGAATGACGTCCATCCCGCGTTTAACAATAAACTTACCTACAGTGAGAACGCCTACCTCGAGGCTCTTTTTTACTTGCGCATGCGAGGGTGGTGAGTCGACGGGCATGTGGCTGGGGACCCAGTGAGCCTTAACTGCCCCCCTCCCACTTGTCCTAGTGATTTGACACCCCCAGCGGGGAGATCCCTTTGGTTTATTAATCCCTTAGTTTTATAACATTAATAACACCTTTGGTTTATTAAAATTCCTTTGGTTTATAATAATAATCCGAAGAGTATATAATATTAATCCCTTGGGTTTATAATATTATCTTAGTATTTATTATTAATTCATTGGGTTTATAATATTGATCCTTCTATTTTATAATAATAATACTCTATTCGATTTATTAATTCCCTGAGTTTGAATGGTTCAGAAATGTGTCCAGCATTGTTATGTGACAAACATTGTCTCAATGTGATAGTCAATCTAATAATGATTGCTACAATGTTACATCACAAAACAATTTATTCAATATCGCAAAGTGACATTATAAAATTGGGGTTTAATATTAGGGTTTATAATATTAGGGTTTATAATATTTTGTTTAATATTGGGTTTATAGTCTTAGGGTTTAATATTAGGTTTATAATATTAGGGTTTTAATATTGGATTTAAGATTAATCTCTCACGTTTATAATCCCTTTGATTTATAATATTGATAATCTCTTGAGTTTATTAATACATTTTGTTTATAATATCAATCCCTTGGGTTCATTAATCTCTTAGGTTTATCATATCGTGATGCGGGAATGTTATATAAATGTGTCCAACATTGGATTGTGATACACATTGTCTCAATGCAACAATCAATATGATGATGATTGTTACAGTGTTCCATTACATTGCAATTTATTCAATGTCACAATGTGACATTACAAAATTGGGGTTTAATATCAGAGTTCCAAATATTAGGTTTAAATTATTGTGTTTAATATTGAGTTAATAACTTTAGAGTTTGATATTGGTTTATAATATTGTGTTTAATATTAATTCCTTAGGTTTATAATCCCTTATATTTATAATATTAATTTTAGGTTTTATATTCCTAAGGTTTAATATTAATTCTAGTGTTTAATATTAATCCCTTGGGTTTATTAATATCTTGAGTTTGTAATATTAATCAATTTTCTTTACTAATCTATTGGGTTTATAATATCATCATGTTGGAAGAGTTTCTAACAATGGATTTATAAGGTTGTGTTTATAGTTCTAGGGTTTAATATTGAGTTTATAATATTGTAATTTTTAATATGGGGTTTAATATTAATCCCTTGGTATCTAATATTGATTCCATGGGTTTATTGATCCCTTGGGTTTATAATATTCATCCCAATGGTTTATAATATTAATCCCTCGGGTTTATTAATACCTTGGGTTTTTAATATTAATCTCTTGAGTTTATAATATTAATCGTTTGGGTCTCGGATGCGGGTGAACCTCTGTGTTAAGGTGTTGATGGGACTTGAGTTCGGCAAGTGGAGGGGCCACTTGGCCACCCAATCCATCACCATGAGATATTTCCAGCGCACTCATCAACGCAGCATTCAAGCCAGCGCACTCATTAACGTAGCATTTATTCAGAACCGAGGTCGAGATCCGACCATTATGCTCACTAGAGCCTCCGTAAGGAAATCTCTGCACACACCAGTTGATCACATTAATGAGGAATTAAAGCTAGGAGAGCTTCAAGACAACACTTCCCTATGTTTAAAGATGGAGGATGACAGAAGGAGCTCAGACATTCCCCCTCCTCCGCTACAAAGAATTTGTTCTCCCTTGGTAGTGCATCCCTGCTATCGCACATCCACTGGTAGAAGAAGCCATATTAGCTTTTACATTGAGTTAGGGGAAGGGCTCCACCTCTCCCGTATAGGCCTTTGTAATCAGTCCACTGTTACTATGGATTTTCTTTTCTCCCCGCTTCTGCCCAGTTCTGTTACTCTGACTCCTCTGTCACCTTCGTCTGTGCCCATCACCATGCCGCATCTGAGACATCGCATGAGATGTCGAAGGGGCAGCACTAGAGGCCGTCCGCAACGCACCACTTCCACCTCCAATTTGGATTCCTCTTCGCCCTCCTCGAACTACTTCATCGGTAGATATCCAAACACTCGTAGTGGGCGGGGCAGATTTCAAAATGCCAACCCTGTTCCGACCTACCCTATCAATCTGGCCTCTAACACTCCCCAGACTGCTCAATTTTTCTTCAATTTCTCCCTTAACAGACCTCGTATAATTGCCTCTATTTCGATGGTCTTTAAGGAAGAACCCCATTAGGTTGATACCAGAGTGCTTCAGGTAGGAGCTTCTTCAGCTTCAGCTCAGGAAATGGATAAGTAGCAGCAACAGGTGAATAAGGACAAAGGAAAAGCTCTTAAAGACGAGGAGAAGGTCTGCGGTGGGCGTGAGCACTCCAAGCAAAGCGAAGCCTCAGGTGCGGACAAGCAAAAGGAGGATGACGATATGGAGGCTTACAGGTGCCTTATCCTGGAGGAACCTCCTCCTTAGCATGATGCTTAATTACTCCATTAGAGTATGGTTGTTGCTTTATGACTCCCACTTGGATGGGATTGTTCTTGATTTTCTAGCTATTTTATCTAGCAGTATTTATCTTACAGTTTATCATACATGCACATTACAGTTGAAACCAAAATTGACACCCCTGTGCCGGCAGTATGGCAGAACTATGTATGGTTTGGACAGGTTTCCCCTAGTGGGCAGTCATTTTTTGCTTCATATGCTGAATATGCCACTCTTCTGGGAAAAGTCAAGGCTGCGGCCAAGATGTAAATTATTTTTCCTTTTTTTAATAGATTTAAACTAATTCAGCCAAAAAAAAATATTAATCGTTTCGGTTTTTAATATTAATGTCTTGGGTTTATAATATTAATCTCGTTGGTTTATTAATCACTTGGGGTTGTAATATCATGATGTTGGAATGGTACAAAAACATGTCTAACATTGCATTCTCAGAAGCATTGTCTCAATGTGATAATCAATTTAACAATGATTGTCGCAATGTTACATTACATTGCAATTTATTCAACGTCACAATGTGACATTAGAAACTTTGGGTTTAATATTAGGGTTTCTAATATTGTGTTTAATACTTAGTTTATAATATTGGGGATTTTAATATTGGATATAATATTAATCCTTTAGGTTTATAATCTCTTTGGTTTATAATTTAATTTTAACGTTTATATTCATAAGTTTTAATATTGATCCGAGTGTTTATAATATCAATCGTACTATTGAATATTAGTCATTTGGGTTTATATTATTAATCTTATGGTTTATATTCCTAGGGTTTAATATTAATCCTAAGGGTTATAATACTATTCCTACTGTTTAATAATAATCTCTTGTGTTTATCATATTAATAATATATTGGGTTTATTAATTCCTTGGGTTTATAATAATGATAATCACTAGGGTCTATAATATTAATCATTTGGATTGGTTAATTGTTTGAGTTTATAATACTAATAATATTTTTGGTTTAAAATATCTATCCCTTCATTTTATAATATTAATAATCCCTTGGGTTTATTATTCCCTTGAATTTATATTATTAAACTCTTGGGTTTTTTAATACAATGGGTTTATAATATTAATCAACTAGATTTTTAATGGTATTAAGAAGTGCCCTCTCTTTGGTCAGATGACCTGTTTCCATGGGTTGGGTAGTAGTGTCATGGATTATGTGATTTATGACATCCTCGTCCTCAACCGTATTAAAAACTTTGAGGTACTTAATGGATTCTAGCCTGACTCTGACCACAAACCTCTGTCTCTATCTCTCAATCTTGCTATGCATACCACCCTCATGTAGGAGACCAGTGGAAGCAAAAGACACATTCTCTTTGATAGAAGTAAAGCCGACCTCATATTAAGGGATTTAGGCTCCATGAATTATAATAATGACATTGATCAAATTTATTATCATTTCACTACTATCCTTTCCAATACAACTTGCAAGTTTTGTAATGAGACTTCGTTTAAGCAGTCTAATAGAACTTCCAATCCATGGTATGAAAAAAATTGTAAAATTTCTAGGAAAGCAATCAGAGACACTCCGAATGGAATCATTAAGCTACATAATATCAATATATACAAATATCTCATCAAGAGGAATAAAAGATCATATATTAATAAAATACAGGTTTATCTTCTCCACATTTCTAAAATCATGCCCAAATTTTTTTGGTGGAATGTTCTTATCCTTAAAACGAAAGATAACCATTCTATCCCCTTATAAAATTGAAACAACTATTTTAAGGAGTTGTATAACTCTCTGGACACTATGGGAACCACCTTAATCACTCCAATCAAGGAGGATGTATTCTCTCTAGATGACATTGAGTCTGGTATTAATAAACTCGCTAATGGGAAAGCTAAAGACATTGAAGGATACCAAGTTGAGATCCTTAAAATGGGAAGATATATTCTTATTCCTCATCTCTACAAGCTTCTCAATTTTTCTATAACGCATGGCTTCCCTCAGCTTTGGACTTAAATTCTTATTGCGCCTATCTTTAAAAATGGGGACAAGAGTGTTCCATCTAACTACATGACCATTATGATTAGCCACATCCTGAGCAAGCTTTATGTGCTCATTTTGGAAAAGAATCTTAGCCTTTGGATTGAAAGCCAGGAAAAAAGAGCTAAAGGACAAGCGAGTTTTAGGAGACATCACTCGACTATTGATCATCTTTTCACTCTCAGAATCATTATGGAGGAATGTTGCAATAGTAAATTTGATCTCTTCTGTTGTTTTGTGGACTTTAGAAAAGCTTTGAACATTGTTCCTCGAGATTATTCAACTTTGGGAGATACTTAAAGAGATCATGGGCCCTCCTGAGCTGAGGATTGTTGTGATCCATCTCTATGAGACCATTGCTACCAAGATTAAGACCAACGAGGGGTGGTCTAAAGACATTAAAGCAAGGTTGTTCCCTATCCACTACCATTTTTGGCGTATACTTCGATAAGCTACAAGAGTGTTTGAAATCTACAGGATGCAATGGCACTGAGCTTGCTGGTGTTCTCATTACTCTTTTACTTTATGCTGATGATATCATTCTTCTTGCAAAAATCCATGATGAATTGTACAAGAAGCTTCAGACTCTTCATGAATACAGCTCCAAGATGGGTATGGCAGTTAATACCAACAAGACTAAAGTCATGATCATTATATCCAAAAGGATCACCCATGGTAGTTTCATGTATAATAAATAGCGCTTAGATAAGGTTTCTTCTTATAAATATTTGGGCATTGAATTCCCTCATCAACTTAATTGGAATTATAGCATCGAGAAAAGGATTATTGAGGGCTGGAAAGATTATTATGAGCTTGAAAACAATTATAAGTCTATCAATATTTACATTTGGATTAAAAATATGTTCCTCTTTGAGACCATCATCACCCCTGTTGTCTTACATAGATGTGAAGTTTGGGGCTGCAGTACATCCACAGAGTCATGGAGGAAGATTGAGATGATTCAAAAGAAATTCATAACCTACAACCTTAAGATCAATGGAAATACTCTTTATCCTTTCCTCTTGATCCAATCTTGTTTGTGCCCCATTTAAAGTACAACTATGTTTAGATACTTAATGTATAAGAAGAAGCTTTACAACATGAAATAAAAAAGGCTCCAAAAATTTCTTCTATCTTTAGTCAAAACCCCCACCTTCGCCTCAAGTGAGGGTGGCATCAGGATGCCTAGTATTTGCTCAACCATTGGGGAGTTAAGGAGGAAGTCAGTATGGGAAGCAAAGATAGTGTCAAAAATATTATTACCTCCAAGTCTAAAGACAGGTTGTGGGAGGATCATGTTAGAGATTTCGAAAGGTAAAGAAAATGGTGAAAAACATATAAAAGATAGATGGAATGAACAATACAGCCAACATCAGCATTCAATTGGGGCTCAATGACATTCGAAAAATCATACAGTGTGAAAGGAACATCCCAAAAGAACCAGTTATCCATGTGCAGTTTCAGATATATAAGTTGGCAAAAGAATAATAACTAATTTGTGCATGCCTTCTGGCCAGCTTATAAATCAGTCAAAGCAGATCCCACCAAGCACGCAGATCTTAAATTGATAAAGGGGTGGACGATGGCTGTAACAACAGCTCTTATTTGGTCAAAATGAAATGTTCAGTCTTCAAATGCCATGTGGAAATAGACTTTGATTTAAATTCAAATTTTCTTTCTGGAGGATGTTGTATTTCTCTCAACTGACTTCCTGCAGAATTGGATTAGGAAATCAGATTCTTCAAAATCGGATATCATCAAACTGTAACTATCTGCAAAAACATTTTTTTTTTTCACGCAAACAGCAAAATAGGGCTCTGAAGAACCACAAAATTCTCTCTAACGGTTGCGAAATCTAGAAAAATGTTTTTGGGTTATCTAATTGCCCCTGTTCTCGAAAACACCCATGTCGTGGATTTTTCAAATTTGCCTTTATTTGCTCCGAATTCGGGTTTTAAAATCATGTGTCAATTATAGTTGCGTTTTCTGGAAATGAAAAACGACTTCTGGTTAATGAAATGATTTGCTCATGGAACATGTTTAGCAATTTCCACATGCATCGATCATTTGAGTTTAATTAGAAACCAAATTTCAGCTTCCTAAAGAATAGATCACTGCTCTAAATTATGGATTTTTCAAATGATTATGCCTCTATTTTCACTGTAGTTCCTGAGAAAATTTTCGTTTCCCTTGGCTTTTCTCTTTGCTTTTCTTTTTCTTTCTTCTTTGACAACAACTTCTTCTCTTATTCAAAGCATTTCAATCTAAGAATGTTGTTGATGATCTCTTTGATCTGCAGATGATTATCACGAGCTTCTGCATGGTTCAATCCAGCCTATGTGCATGCATATTAATGCCTTTATAGAGCCAATAGAGACACTTGATGTTCAGGCTTTAGAACTCTTTGAATATAGAATATATTTTGGAACAGTAAAGATGCAAGCCTTATGAAACTGGGAAAGCACAAGATTCATTGCAATTCTAATCAGTGAAATATCTAAATTTGCGTTTTCATCAGCAATGCATTTTGAACTATGCTATCAGCCTTTTTCAAATGATGTATTTTTATTTGTTTTATTATGTGAAACATCGATTTAATTTTTGTTTTTATTTTATTGTTCAAAGTTTTTCAAAAGGCCATGGCCTTTACGTTGCTTTTTGATTTGTTTTATTATGTTTTAAATTTATTTATTTATTTATTTATTTTTTTTTTTTGTCCTACTCTACGTGACAAAGAAATCTTATTCAAGTATATGAATACTTCCAATGGAACCATGTATGTAATAGGATGATAGATAAACTCATATGCATGTTTGAAATATACTCTTTGATATGTACCCGTATATGAGAGACCAATTGCCTTGATTGAGATGATATCAGAAGATACTGAAGAATTGAGCATTGGGATCTGATGACTCTCCTGAACCAAGATTCAATGTAATCTTGTATTCCTTGGCTTCCTGCTATCATGTCATGCAAGTCTTCAGAGATGTGATCTTCATTTATAGAATCAGGTGATAGGCAGGCATGAAAATTTTCAATATCTGGTTCTAATAACCTCTCTTTATTAATAGAAATCCATGATTCTTGGACCTTATCTGAGTCTTCTTCTTCTGGTTGTTGTTCTTCAATGATAGATGGTGAATCATTTTGCAATACCTCAAAATTGTAAGTTGATAGAGGTGTTTTATAGTTGGGGATATGAAATGGTTGTGCATGTAGTGGAGTGGGAATGGATCTTTGGGGTGCTTGTGTGGATGATAATGGGAAAGGTAGAATTGAGGTCAAATGAGGGTGATATTGATATTGTGGTGGAGGTAAATGGTATGGATAACATTGATGATGGTATTGAGGATAGAGAGGGAAAGATTGAGGATATGGTGGATTTCCTTTGTAGGGCCTTTGCAAAACTTGTTGCCAAGATTGATTTTGAGGTTGGGATTGAGATGGCCAAGGTTTCCAAGGTTGGTTTTGAGGTTGGGATTGAGATGCCCAAGGTTGCCAAGGCAAGGGTGTTTTCCAATTACCTTGAAATTTTTGTGCATAACCTTGAAACTCTGCATAAGGATATTGCATCATATTGGGTTGATGAGACTGCCATAGTCCTCTTGGAGCTACATAACAAAGTTGCTCTTGTGCTTGATTTGCTCCATTATCATTATGGTAAACTGCCTTCAACACTGGTAATGATGGGAAATCTTCAGTAGTATGTGATCCTGCACAAATTTTACAAATTTTAATGTTATCAAGTGGACATTCATGTAAAGCATGTTTCTTTCTACATTTAGAGAAAAATATAAATGAAACAACTTTTTGCTTGTTTTGCATTCTTAGCATGTCAGTTTGTTCATTTAAATTACCAAGAATGTTTAGCAAATTGTTAGGTTCAGTTTGACTTACCAATCCTAATGTTGACTTACTTACTCTTACCATAAATGGATCTTGAGGGGATCTTACACACTTTGCTTTTCCTATTGATATGTTCTTGCATAGTTCACAAATTTCTTGAAATGGAAATTGATAGACATCTAATTTTCCCACCAGATTAAGAAGATCAATCCATTCATCCTTTATAGCATTTAGCAGGAGAGTTTTTAATGCATCTGATCCTAAATTATGCAATTTAGATCTTTTCATATTATACGTAAATCCCTCTACTAAATCTTCTAGGCTTTCATCCTCTTTTTGGTTCATCTTAAAGAATTCATTTCTAAGTTCATGGTGCATGCAATAATCTATATATTTTTCCAAAAATACTCTTTTCATATCATCCCATGTCCTTATAGAATTTGTTCCTAAAGTCATGAACCATCTAAGAGCTCTATCCTTTAACGTTTCCGGAAACAAATTCAATTTTTGAATGTGCAATGAGTAGCCATAAGATCTACAAATTATTTCAAATTAAAAAAGAAAGGTTTCCTGGTCTTATGATCTCATACCTTTGAAGTTAGGAAGTACAGATGGATGGATGTTCTTCATTTGAACGTTGATATCAGTTTCTTGAATGGGAAATCCAAAAGGATCTTCCTCATTGTCATCATCTCCATCCATTTCTTCAACCTCCTTTGTCACCTCTTCTTCTTCCTTCAAAAATATGAATTCATGATGTGGATGTGTGGTTCTTACTGCACCACATGATATAGTGGGTGTGGTAGGTGATTGAAGTTTTTTTTTTTTTTTTCGTTTTTTCTTTTTTTGGATGTAAGAAATAAGGCTACCTAGTTACACTTCCCCGGCAACGACGCCAAAATGTTTAGTCAATTTAGTGTCCTAAATTGTTAAAATAAATTATCCACTAGGGCTAGTAGACTGATGAAGTGCAATGCATTGTATGTGCCTAAGTGTCCCTTTTTCCTACTTTGTTGTTTTAAGTTTTTGTTGATGTTTTTGGGAGTTTTTATATTTTGATCCTTAGCATTCTATTCTAAATTAAAAATATGAGATTAAATCTATTTAAAAAGGAAGGAAAGGGAAATGTTGTCAAATGAATTAAAGCAGAGTTTTATTTATAAGTTTTTGGAGTCTATTTTATAATTAAGAAATGATGAAAACTAGAAATCCTAATCCATGGATATTGCAACTTAATTGAGAATTCAAGAAATGAAAATAACTAATAACTCAAACATTACAACTGAATCCAATTCACTCAATTAATATTTATGGGAAGATCTTTTGAAAAAGATTAATTGTAGTGTATTGACGATCTCCTATGATATGAAATAAAATGTTGGACAATTACTGTATCTATAAGTCACTCGTTATTATTCAATAAACTGAACCCAGAGAAACACAATGACTGTGAAATAAGAAAGCAATCTAGAAAGCAAGAAGTAAAGAAATATATTAAAACAGAAATTAAAATGACTTAGCTAGAAAACACATGAAAGCTCCTTAGATAGCAGGGGCCCTCTGCTACCAATTCGGTGAAATTCCTTAGCTCCTTGAAGATGTGATCAAACCAACATCAAAGAACTGAACTTCTTTATTGATAAACTCACAGATCTACATCCCATTCCATCTTAAGCTTTGTTACAAGACACTCTATAATCCTTTATTTTCTTCTCTTATTTTTCACCGTTTTCACATACCTTGATAGGAGAAACCTTCCCCTATTTATACAAAAATATGAGAAGTTATCTCATTAATGAGAGTCCATGAATCTCTCCCTCTATCTCTAGAGTTACAATCAAAATAGGAAATGATAAGACACATGTATTTTCAGATTTTCAATACAAATAGGAAATGAGACACATATCCTCATGATCCCATGATTTTCTCCACTAAAATTCGAATTTGGTTTTGGTAGGCCACATAAAGGTCTTTTAGAAGCTTCCTTTTGAGCTACACATGACAACAATCTCATCCCACTTGTTAGGTATAAGCATATGCACATTATTTTCTAATTTTTAATCACAAATTCACTTTAAAATGCTAAAAATTAATGAAGTTTGGAAAAACATAAATGTAATCCAAGGTAAGGTAAATGTAATGAAATGGAGGTGGAGTGAAAGTGGTAATATGGAAATATAAGTCAAAATGTACTAGAAGTGAATGACAATTTCAAGACCCAACAGGGTCCACTATAGCATTTTAGAACCAGAGTGCGATAACCCAATGCGGTAAATTCAACTTTATTTGACATGTGATGGCCATTTCTCTAAGGTATTTTTGTATCACATGAGATTTCTGGTACACGTGGTTGGGTTCAATAAGATGACTCTCCCTTATTTCCTGCATCAATGATTATTTGAAATGGTGGTTTGTGCAAGAAAAAGGAATATTTTATATCCTTATGATGTCTACCACCATGGCCTCTTTCAAATTTTGTGCCTACATGCATTAAAGAAGAAAACACAACAATCGAGGAAGAGGATAATGAGACAGCCACTTCCTATAAAACATAAGAAGGAAAGGGCTCTAGCTATAGAGGCCGAGAGGAGTCACCAAGCTGCCGCAAAAGCCACAGGAAACCCTAACAAGAGGAAAAACCCTAGGCTAAATACTAGGAGGAGTAGAGGACAACAAACATAAGTAAAAGACAACAACAAAGGTGAAACAATCGAAGAATCTATGAAGAAAGGTGAAGATCTTGGAGAATTTGACCATGCAACAAAATACCCTAGGAGGCCATGAACAAGGCCTACAAACAAACTGAGGCTGGGGTTGAAGGCTAAACTAATTCCCAAGCTGAAGGAACCAATTTTAATTATTGATAAGCAAGAAGAAGGGTCTTCTAGAGTTGAGCATGGGCTTCCAGTAGAAACTAAAAGATAATCTCAAACAATTTAGGGTAAACCCACGAAGTTGGGTTACACTTTTGTGAGAATCGGGGGTGGAATTTTTTTTTTCTCAACAATTCGGCCGAACTATTAGAGATTTTGGCCAAAATTTCGAAATTAGTTCAGCCGAACTCATTCTATCGTTCACATTGACGGCGTACTGATGGCGTGGGCAAACAGATTTTTGGTCGGAGATTGGAAAACCAGCAACATAAGTTCAGCCGAACTCTTAAAATAGTCCAACCGAACTTTAGTTTATAAATGCACTATCCCGAAGCTGTTAACGGGTTTCGGGCTTATTACCGTCTGCGTCTGTTGTGATTGTGTTTCTGTGCCGGTTGTGTGTTTCGGGATCGCGTCTACGTCTGCGTCTACGCCTTGTTGTTCGGCCTCGACTCTTGTTGTTCAGATTTGCAAGTTGGCTCTGAATTTCGAATTTTCGAGCCCACGTCTGCGTCTGTGTCTACGTCTTGTTGTTCGGCCTCGGCTCTTGCTGCTCGGATTTGCAGGTTGGCTCCGAATTGTGAATTTTATTTGAGGTATAAAATAAAAATGTAACAACGTAATTGAGTTTGTAAGCTTTCATAAGTTTATTTGGCCAAGGCCCATGTTAATACGTTATCTGCAATTTCCCAAGCCATTTTTTGAAAAATCAACTCCTTTTACCAAATTTGCATTTTTCCTTACTAAAAAAAACTCTAGTTTTAGAGGTCGTTGAATGAAACATTTTTTAGGAAATGGAATCATAGGAAATGGATACCACTACATATAAATTGGTGTTAATATTCTAATGCAATTGATGGTTCACAAATGTGAGTTCCAATTACAGTTTTATGGTGTGTTGCAACTCACTTCCTCAAGCGATCTAGGAACACATTTTGAATTTGTTACAAGAACGTGAAATATAAATAGAGTAGCATAATTGAGTTTCATAAGAACTCATAAGTGTAATTAGGTTGAACCTATCTCTATAATTTTAGTACAAAATTCTGTGTTGGTAATGTGAAAACCTCAGCTGGGTATACATATTATTTTTCCACAGTAAATGAGCCACCTACCCTATTCCTGCTTACCTTTGTGTTGCCACTTTTTTGTGTTTCCCCTTCCCCTAAAAAGTTTATTCTCCTCTTGTCGGGCAGGTAGACAGATACATGCCCCCGCATTTTCCTCCAAAGATACAAAGAGAAAGGATACCAATACCTTTCCACTTATTATAATGGTACATCATTCTTGATTTGGAGGTGTATTTAGCATTTTATTTCACTCTAAACAATATTTCGTACAAATATTTTTCTTTTTTTAAAACACATTGAATAAATTTGACATACAATTTTGTTTTCCAGAACGCCGTGTGTGTGAGGAAAAGAATGGGGGCATGTATCCGAACTGAAACTTTTGTTTGTTTCTCGACTGACTGAGAAAACTGCCATCATCTGTGGACTTAGTGACTCAATGAATGAGATAGCACTGAAATTTTCTCTTATCCAAACTCCTTTCTGTGGTGGTAATGAAACATAAATAGCACCAATATTGTGGCTTTAATTAATTGCAATTACACTGAATAGCATCAAAATTGTATAACACCAAAACTATTCTTTGAAGAAATACAAACTTCATCTGAATTGCATCTTTGTATTTAGCCTGAAATTTAGTCCTCCTGTAATTGTACCGAAGTCTAAATTCACCCATCTAAACCTATAATTATGCTGAACCTATCTCTATAATTTTAGTACAAAATTTTGTGTTGGTAATGCGAAAACCTCAGCTGGGTATACATATTATTTTTCCACAGTAAATGAGCTGACATGGCTTAGTGACTCAGTGAATGAGATAATGAAATGTAGTCAATAGAAGAAACAATAGCTATAAGGAAAAAATTTAGTTCAACTACAACTTATTTTTCATCCAGTAAACATACATCAGCAGCAATTCAAAGATCTTGTACAAACAATAGACATAAACGTTAACTTATTTTTCATCCAGTAAACATATATCAGTAGCGATTCAAAGATCTTGTACAAACCTAGACATAAATGTTAACCAACACTGAATGCTAGTATGCATAAATACTACGAATCCAAATATTAGTCCACTTAAAAGTTGTAGTGCATCGGAAGAGACATACTATACAACCTTCCTAAATTGAAGGTCTCACTCTTTCATCATTAGTATAATGATTTGTCGCTTGTCTAGCCTTTTATTATTTCCTAACAAAATTTTATGTTTTGATAATAGTTATAAATTTTTGTTAGGAAACAATAATTATAAATTATTTTTGACAAATATATTAATAATGAAGACTGAACCTAGCTACATTCTTCAACATCTAAGAGACACGATTGTATTGTGATATTTTCCCTTATTTCCAACGTAGTCCATCCTTCTAGAAAAATCCCTTTTAATGAAGCAGATATATCCATAGTGATCCATTGATATTTGTTCACCAACAACTATTCCATTTTGAACTTATATATCTCTAAACTATGCTCATTGAATTTATGCATCTATATCTTTAAACTACTCAACTATTTTATTTCACCATAGGAACCAATTCGATATATCTCCCATTTTAATGGGGTCTATCACATTTCGAGAAAAACACATTAGCCATAAAAGTTTCCCATTGAAACCAAAAGTAATTTGATATAAAACATAGGTTTTAACCTTATATAGTTAATTGTTTCAAATAGATTCTTAATAAAATGAAAAATATTCAATGTAAAACACATGCATTACCATATAATTTACTTGAGAAACCCAAAACAAGAAGATCATTTTTTTTATTAGTATATTCATTTTTAGACCATCACACACACACACACACACACACACATTTGTATGTATGTATATATGTATATATCCCACGACAATTATAAACTACCAATACATTACCTTGGATCAGATAAAACTTTAGTTCTTTAACTGAAACTGTAGAACCATGGGGTAAACTACCATGCACTAGAAAAATGCTAAAAGAAAAAACCATGTGATGAAAACCATCATAAAGGGAGAATTCTCTTTTCCCAAAAACGTTTTTTTGGGGCACTACCCCTGAACACCTGTGTGTGGGGGATTTTTCGTCTCTATGAAACCCTAAAGTGGGGGCCCTTTCCTCCCATTTTATTCCCACCACTATGCTTAGAAAAATATATAGTGCATGGGGGTATTCACATAAAGAATATAACACATACCAAATATCCAATAATTCTCCTTAATGTGACCATCAATGTTGCAATGGTTAGAATTATTTTTACTACCCTTGCATGGATATGTAGTGGCTATTTTATTCTTATATTTCCCCCATTTCCAGTTCCTATTCCCCTCCTTCAAAGCTTCTTGGTGCTATTTTGTCTTCAAACCACTTAAGTACCCTTTATTTTGGCCTATGGTTCCTAGATAATGTGTGTATACACATGACTCATACATTATCCTTAGCTTGGAAAGAATCACTTGTTTTTGTAGATGGTTATATAGACCCCACATATACTTAAGGAGTACATTTGGGCTCTTGGGAAAGATATCCAACAATATGACCATATTTTTGAACTTAGTTGTACACTCTTATACACTCTTATACACCCTTATGCCTATGTAAAGTAGTGTGAGTGATTCCACGGGTCCTCTATACACTTCATAGGGTATAATTGGGATAGGTAGTGTTAATTTCTACAAGTTCTATAGGCAGAGTCTGTAAAGGGCCAGGTAGCCTCTGGATCTCATATTTTATGAAAGGTGACGTATCCAGTAAATGCCCCTAAAGTCAATCTTTGGAATATACCTAAATAGAAGCTCTTCATTTTAATATCCATAAACCACAACCACTTTAAGGAAAATCGTGTACATGTGTCATTTCTCCCATACATGTGTCATTTATCCCATAAACTCTTAAAGCAAACTTTAAATCATGTGTCATTGGCTTTCTCCCATTAACTTTAAAGCATGTGTCATTGGCTTTCTCCCATTAAATTTAAAGAATGTGTCATTTCTCAAGGCTTTCTCCCATTAATTCAAGGGAAACTTTGAGGCCTAAAAATTGAAAGTAGCTTAACTTCCATAGGATAGGATCCCCCAAACTCAAATGGAGTAAAATGTAAAATGCTAAAAGTGGAGTGTTTTATGATGTAATGGATCTTAATAATCTAGATTGGCGTGGCTTTATTGAACTTCCATAGGATAGTATCCCCCAAACTCAAGGTGAGTAAAATGTAAAATGTTAAAAGTGGAGTGTTTTATGATGTAATGGATCTTAATAATCTAGATTGACATGGATGTATTTTATTAATGTACCTAAATTTACACCTTCCATGTTGCTTTATTATTTTAAAATGTTAAAAGTGGAGTGTTTTAGGATGTAATGGATATAAATAATCTAGATTGTGTTAAATATGATGTAATGGATCTTAATAATCTAGATTGACATGGCTATATTTTATTAATGTACCTAAATTTACACCCTCCATGTTGCTTTATTCTTGTAAAATGTTAAAAGTGGAGTGTATTAATGTACCTAAAGTAACACCTTCCATGCTGCTTTATTCTTTTAAAATGTTAAAAGTGGAGTGTTTTATGATGTAATGGATACAAATAATCTAGATTAACATGGCTACAGTGATAAGATGATAGTGTAGGTTGATGTTGAAGTTGTAAAATTCTTGTACATATCAGTTATTATAAAGTCTGTCTGTTGAGTGTTAACTTCTACAAGGTTCTATAGGTATAGTCTGTAAAGGGCCAGGTAGTGTTAACTTTTATAAGTTCTAAAGGCAGAGCATGTAAAGGGCCAGGTAGCCTCTCGAAATCATATTTTCTCAAATGTGACATATCCAGTAAATGCCCCTACAGTCAACCTCTAGAACAGATCTAAATAGAAGTTCTTCCTTTTAATATCCATAAACCACAACCACTTCAAGGCAAACTGTGTACATGTGTCATTTCTCCCATACATGTGTCATTTCTCCCATAAATTCTTAGGCAATTTTTTTAAATCATGTGTCATGTTGGCTTTCTCCCATTAAATTTAAAGCATGTTTTTAGTAAGTGTATAAAATAATTTTGCAAATCATGTAAACTTCATTTCTCCTACAAACTAAAGGCTTTCTCTCATTAATTCAAGGCAAACTTTAAAGTCTAAAAATTGAACCTAAAGCGGCTAAACTCTCATAGGATTTTGAACTTCCATAGGATTTTAGTCTGTTTGTTGAGTGTTAATGTCTACAAGTTCTAAAGGCAGAGTTTGTAAAGGGCCAAGTAGCCTTTGGATCTCATTTTTTCTCAATGGTGACATATCCAGTAAATGCCCCTGTAGTCAATTTCTAGAACAAAAATAGAAGTTCTTCATTTTAATATCCATAAACCGCTACCACTTCAAGGCAAACTATGTAGTTCTTCCTCACCCTCATATCTCCTATGTTCTACCTCTATGAGCTTGCAATTTATAGATGTAGAGAAGAAAATGAATAATAAATTCTATTCCATCCTATCACAACAAAATAGGATATAAAATCTCCTCTTGTTGATTTGATGCCATCAATTTTGCAACAAAACCTATTGTTGGCATTATCCATGAGATTTGTGCCAAAAATAAAATACAAAATCTCAACACTTTGTACTGCTTGTACTGCGTATTCTAATTTTGTGTGGATTTATTAAGCATTGCAAGTCTCTATTATGGTTTTTATTGAGTTAATTTGCAGATTATGGGTTGTTTTCCTAGTCAGTGTTGATGTGTAAATAGTGACTATCGTGCAGTTAATTAAAAATGAGGACTGTAGTCCAAAAACAACAATGTAAACCGAAACATGAATGTTGGTTTCAATTGTTACGTTGATGATAATAATTTTTTTAAAAGACAATAAACCTGCATGGATTAAGACCAAATCTAAGGTAGATTAATGTCATGGTTTATTCAATTCCAAAATTTTAACTATTAGCGTTTGTGGTTTTCGATTTAGGAAGAAATTCATACCAGACTTCTTTGATATTTGGAAACGGAAAAACATAGTTTTTGGAATGTCATTGAGTAACTAGGATTTTCATTAATATATATAATTAATTTATATTCAGCCACATTTTATTTATAATTTTTTTTTAGGGAAAGAGATTCCTTAATATGTAAGATGTATATAATGAAATTCATTGACAAAAAGTACCTTTAATTTTAGTGATATTAGATCTTTAATTTTAGTGAGGTTAGATCATTAACAAGTAGGTTGTTTTTCTTTTTCAAATTACAAGGAATTTCTTCCAGTGAAATTTCATCGGTACATGGGTCTCCGTGATTTTTTGGACTATGCTTATAATACCTTCGTTGTAGTTTCCTTTCTGTGCTTTCTCTTCTGAGACTAAATTAATTACGTAGAGAAAAGTTGTCAAATATATTTTGATTTCTCAAAACCCAAAAGCAGAGATAGATCTTGGACTCAGTTCTTCACATTTTGAAAGCTATGTTTCCCTCCTCCAAGTGCAGTAAAAAATTCAGTTATTTATATTTGGAAATAGATATCTACGTAGGATTAGAAAAAACACAACTTTGAAGCGAAAAAACAATCATTATTATTTCAGAAAGTCTTTGTAATTTCAGGATTTCATTATTATTTTAAGAAAGATTTTGTAATTACAACCTCATGGAATTCTTTTAATCATACTTTCGTCACAAAACCATTATTGATAGGAAAAAAGAACATTTTAATTTAACTTAATGAAAGTTGATTAATAAATAAAGTGTTTTATTTTTATTTTTTTAACTATATATTAATTTTTAAGAATGATATTTTATTTTAAATCAAAAATTTATTAATATTTAAAAGTAATATGGTAATCTTAAATTATATGATTTTTTTCAAATAATTTTTTGGAAAATCACATTATTATTTGAAGAAATTTGAAAAATAGATATGGATAAAAAAAAGCTTACAGTGTCATATACAAGCCTCGATCCATCTTAACTCCCGATCTATCCAGCTTGGACCTATCAACCACTGAGACTAATCAAATCTTTGGAGAACCTCTTTTTTGAGTGCAAAAATTGAGGAAAGGTTTGCATCTCGAGAGATTTGATCCCTCTCCGGGCTTGATAGATCCAGATTTGAGATGGATCATGCTGGTGGTGTGGAGCCAAGGAACATATATGGAAGATATAATTAATTTTATCAATAATATGTAAATATATATAATCATTTTAAATATCCTAAATATGTTTGAGATAACCTGGTCATTTTAATTTTAAATATGCTTAGTTATCTCATTTGGTGAGATGATAAATATTGTTGATAACTTTAATGATGAAATAAAAAATTTTGATGCAAAAGTGACAATAATACTGTTGAATGACAGCAAATGTGAATAATAAGAGTGTAGTCAATTACAAATAATCTTCATTGTGATCAATCTCAAACTATTTTCTTCTACTATTCTTATTATCACCCTTGTTAGTTTTGTCATCTTTTCATATTGATCATATGAAAAGGACAGTTGAAATCGTAAACCATTTAAATCTTTAACTAGACATGTTGTAGTAAACATCATACATTGTGTCTCTTGATCTCCAATATTAATATGTTGAAATACTATAACACAAAAATCAATGTACATTGTCAATCATTTTTTATTTCTACACTGAAATCAATGAACATTGTTAATCTAATTACTTTAAAATTAATGTACCATCATGCATCCAATTACATCAAATCATAAATCAACATCTACACTAAAATCAATGCATCTAATGCAAGCAATAAAATAAGATTAGAAAACAACTTCTACACTGAAATCAATGCATCTAATGCAAATAATCAAATATGATTAGAAACCAAGATCCACACTCAAATAAATGCATCTAGTACAAGTAAGAAAATAGGATTAGAAACCAACATATACACTAAAATTAATTCATTTAGTGCAAGCAATCAAATATGATTAGAAATCATCATCTACACTGAAATCAATGCATCTAGTGCAAGTAATCAAATAAGATTATAAAACAAATTTTATACTAAAATCAAGGCATCTAATGCAAGAAATAAAATAGGATTGGAAATCAACATCCACACTAAAATCAATGCATCTAGTGCAAGTAAGCAAATATGATTATAAACCAACATCTACATTGAAATCAATTCATTTAGTGCAAACAATAAAATAGGATTAGAAATCACCACCTACACTGAAATCAATGCATTTAGTGCAAAAAATCAAATAGGAAGTGCAAGCAATCAAATAGGATGATAAATTGTCTACATTGAAATCAATGTGAAATCAATGCATCTAGTTCAATCATTCAAATATCATGAGAAATAAATATCTACACTAAATTAAATGCATCTAGTACAAGAAATCAAATAGGATTATAAATCACCATCTACACTGAAATCAATGTATGTAATGTAAGAAACCTTCTTCCCTCTCTCCCCCTTCCATCTATACCTATATCTCCCTCCATATCTTCTGCTTTGTCTCTCTATCTCACCCCCCCTCCCCAAACACATACACACTCTCTTACTCCATATCTATCAATCTCTTTATCCCTCCCTCTCTCCATCTCTCTTCTTCCCTCTCTTCACCTAACATAGTTACCGATCAAATAGGTAACTAAACTGGTACCTACTTTTTTGAGGTAGCAAGAAAAACACCCGATTTTGAGAAGTGGTGATGCAGAATCACTTTTTTTTAAGCATGTTTTTCGCACTTTAATTTTTTATTTTTATTTTTAATGTTGATTTTGAATAGTGGTGGTGTTTCATCACCCACTTTTTTTTAGAGGATTGATTTTGACACTATACATTTTCTAATGTCTTCTTCTTTCCTGAGATGTTTATTTTTAAGTGCATTTATGTACTTGTGTTTTAAAAAGAAAAAAATACTTTTTAAAAAAAATAAAAATTTGTAATGAAATCTTCATTTTTTCACATAGATAAAAAATTGAAAAAAGGTTCAACATTATAAACTTTATATTTTCTATATGTTTATGTATTGTTAATTAATATTTCAATGCACATCAAATAATTGTTGCTAAAAAAAAAAATTTTGAACCATATGACAAAAAAATACAAATTTTCAATATAAATAGAATGAAAGAAATACACTTTTAGAGACTTTTTGTTTAAAAAAACATGTTAAATAAACTAATTTTTTGGGAAAATATTAACAAAAAAATCTTAAGAAAATAACATTTTTATTCAATTTTATGTCAAAAAATAATAGTAATCACATGTTTTTGCAAAAAATAAAGATTCTTCTCATAAAATATCAAATTCTAAACATTACAAGTAAAATTGATTACTAGATCTGAAAACTGAGCTTATTTGCAAGCATAACTTAAAGATCATCAACAATATCAACTAATCCATGTTCAACATCTTCTAGAACATCATTGATGTCTTCTTGCGCAACATTTTCTACTTCATTTTGGTCATTGTCATCTTCTAATGAATCTTTCATGTCTGCAAATCTTCCAAAGTGTCCCTTTCCAATCATTCCATATAATGGTGGTTGAGGTTCCTTTGCTTTTTTTGCCACACATGATTCATTAAATCCCCTTTCCTCAAACCAACTTTTTGCTTCGCATCTAGAAGGAATTGAAGAGCGTTAATTCTTTGTTGAATAAATTTTCATTGCACTAGGTCTTTCTCAATGGCAATGCAATTTCTTCTTTTTTGTAGGCAACATGCTAGTGTTGTACCTAATCATCAAGCACACAAGAAATAAATAAGAAAATTAGTATAAAGACATAAAAAAAAAAAATTAAATTCAAATTTGTATAATACAACTTATCTAAACCTCAGAATAAATCCAAAACCCAATCTCCTTCATTTGAACATAGATCTATAAAATAGTTAATCAATGCTTGCGGTTTTTGAGAAATGTTAACTATATCTCCTTTTTCATCTTTATCCTCATATGTTAGTTTTCTTACAACTGTATCATGAACCAATACTTGACTATGACTCTTCCCATCTACTCGATTCATAAGAATACGCTTATAGCTATGCTCTTTTGTCCAACATTCAACATGGATGAACTCACAATCATTTATAATAGGTTGATCTTCGGAAGAAAAAATATTTGACTTCTACTTGTAACATAACATAGTAAAAGTTCAATTAAATTGTACATAAATAAAAAATTTAATAGGAATCGAACATACAATTTCAAAGTCTTACCATGCAAGTTGCATCCTTGAGTTTCTTTTTCCCTTGAAGCTTGTTAATAACATTGCAGACTTTGTGTTTGAATGAAATGTCACAAATCTCCAAAGTGGTGATGTTGTCACTTCATGAAAACCCGTAACCAATTTACTATAAGCTTGATAAGTATATGGTTCACTATCATATTCAATGTCTCAGAAATTGAAACCAGGAGGAATATCTGCAATAACTAGGACATATTCCCTTTTAGGGATTAGTGATGCAATGTCTTCACAGTCACCTTGTATTATTTGATATTGGATATTGTCGAGCCCATTCCAAATGTAATGATTAAGAGTAGGATCAAGTTCAACATCCATAAGACATTTCTTTCTCATCTTTTCCAACTTAATTTTTTCAATAAAAATTTTGAAAGTATCTGGTACTCCATTTCCATCTTTCTTCGACATCTTCAATGAAATAAAAATATATATGTATAAGTAATAAAATAAAATTAGTTTAAATATAAATAAAATGAATGTATAAATCAACATACCT
This sequence comes from Pinus albicaulis, assembly GCA_034641835.2. Lineage (NCBI taxonomy): Eukaryota > Viridiplantae > Streptophyta > Pinopsida > Pinales > Pinaceae > Pinus > Pinus albicaulis. Next base: position 455,296,374 of record CM076571.1, on the reverse strand, counting down.
TATTGAATGCAATATAAAAATCTTTAAGTGTTGTTGTAGAGCATGCTTCTGGGTAGTGGCGCACAACATCATCCCAATTGTCTTCATTAAACATTTTAACCATATATTCTTGTATTTTCATAAAAATCTTCTGACTAAATAAATAAATTTAAAATTGTTAATATAGTGACATGTATAAAAAATTCTACTAACAACATTATGTTTTATTTAAAATAAAATTATAATGAAAGGAAAATAAGAAATAATTTTAGAATCTGTTGATGAGAAAATCCATTCGACCAACAGCAAGGGATCACCCCGGTAAAAAGTCCCAACTAGACTCTAAACCGTTTGGAGTAGGGATCCCATCTAAGGTGTGGGTCCGGCTACCGCTTGAGTCTCCTTTCCTTGGGTCTCAATAGAACTCAATGAACCTGTAGACACACGCTTGTTCAGACGATACAAGATACATGATTGATGAGTTAAACGAGTATATAACACTATGCGTAGCAAGATGAATGATAAAACATGAAGCCAAAAGAAATCCTGTCAACAACATATCATTAGGGTCATGCTTGCATGTTGTTCCAACCACAGAAGAAACAATTCTTTATGGCAGAACACCCCTCACTTCCTTAAATGCTTATGATGAAAATATAAATGTCAGTAAAAAAAGTTATTAACACTCATTGAGGAAGCGTAAATAAACTCAACATCATTAACACAAGTACAGAGAACTATAATGCATAAATGATGCCATCAGGAACACAGTTTCATTAATCAAAAGATGTTGGAAACTGAAAAAGAAATACTCATAGTGTTCGCATAGCAAAACACATTAGATGCAAAAGGAGTTTAACAAGTATCTGTATTCATATTCAAAAGAGTGCAGTCCTTCTATACAATGCTCTCTAACTCTTTGAGTCCCAAACAAAAAATCCTTTATAATCTTCTCGAAGGAAGTTTTATAGACCAAAACTTGCCCTTTGGGCTTCCTGACTTTTCGCCTCCCTAATTGTTGGGCTGCCCTGCGACCTGAATGAAGGTTGCGACCTGCGACCCAGTTACAAAGTGCGACCTGCGACCTACTACCAAGTGTGACCTGCGACCTACTGCCATCGATCATGAGAATGTGCGCACGATCATGAGGTCAAGGGCATCGACTTGTTGCTCTTTGAGAAAGTTATGCCACGCACGATAATCTGCCGCTATTGGGGAAATCAAGGGAACTTCTTCCCTTAACCGATGCAGACACTCCAAGGCATTTGAAATCAGAGTCTCTCTTTTGAGCGTGACTTGGTTGGATAAAGAGGCCAGTTTAGTGTAGATCCAAACTGGTGTGACAATGAATTTATCCATTTTCTCCTGCGATGCTGCAAGATTGGAAGTGGCAGCGGCTTGTCTAATGGGTTGCAAAAATGTCTAAATCTCTTGATCCACCTATCCCAATGTCTTTTCCTCGTTCAATGCACCCAGCGATGGAATGTGGTGTAGGGCATGCATTGAGTCAATGTCGCTATCAAATGCTCGTATGTGGCCATCACCTTTTCTAGGTCCTTGGATAGCTTATATTTGCACTGCAATTTAATCTGGATCTGGACCTTGGCATCTTGGGTGTGGATACAGTCTTTCTTGGGCAATTTTTCCAGAGCCTAGGGGTACCGACCCATCCATTCTATCATTCTTTCCAAAGTGGCTGAGGCCTCCTTCAGTTTCTTGCTCCTATGCTTAGTCTCTGCTTGGGCTTTTAGCAAGGGAGCAACTGTTTGTTTTATAGTGAACATTTCCCCATAGACCTGCCTCATGGTGACCTCCAATACATCCAGCTCTCTTCGAATGGTGAGTGGTACTTTGTTAACAAGAGCGGTCTTTTCTTGGAGCTGTTGAATCTCCTCCTTTAATACTGCCTTTTCTTGCTCTACCCATGCCTCCCTTTGCTCTGCTTCTTGTAACTTATTTTGTAGAGAGAGGATCTCTCTACTCATTCGATTTACATTTTCCTCCGTGGTTTCGGTGAAAGCAGTGCCGGACGATGCTATCATTACTGGGTTAGTCCTAGTGTCAAGGACTATATCTTTCTCCATCGCAGTTGTGGATGGTGTGGAAGAGTTTCGTGCCAGGCATCTACTGTTCTCCTGTCGGATTTTGAAGGAGAACTGATCATATGTTATCCTAGTAAGGTTAAATACTTCTTCTTCTTGCCCTTCGTAAGAGCTCGTATCGGAGAGTGCAGAATGTGTATTGACTCTAGGCATTTCGATGGGCTGTAGCTCAGTTAGTGATTCTGTGACTGGGGGACATGTCTCGATGTTATTTAATATTCGATCCTCCTCCTCTTTTCTTTTCCTTTATTCCTCCTCTTTCTCTAGCTGCTCTGCTTCTACCTTTTCCTATTCTTCTTTCTGCTTGCGTTCAGCCTCTGCCACTTCTTCCTGTTCTGCTTTCTTCTTGAGTTCGACTTCTGCGGTTGCTTCCTGTTCTACTTTCTTCTTGCGTTCAGCTTCTGTCGTTGCTTCCTGTTCTACTTTCCTCTTGCGTTCAGCCTCCACTTGATCTAATTCTCTTTTGAGCTGTCGGTCTGCCTCAGCCTATGCCTCCTACTCTTCCTTTCTTTTTCTGGCCTCTTCTGCTTGCTTCTTCTTTTGCTCTGACCTCAAGCTCTTTTTATGCTTTTCTTCATCCTCTTTTGTCTTCTTTTCAGTTTCGTGTTGAGATTTGGCCTCCTGCTCTTTCTTCTAGGCAGTGGTTTTGTGGCGTATACTAGTTCGAGGCTTCTTGGCCTGAGAAGAAGAAGAGCCTCCTAATTCACAGATTCTCTCCTCCAATGTGTGATCATCTGGATCTTCATGATCAGACCACACCCCCGGGGCAAGTTTCCTATCTGAGTTATACCATTTTCTTTTTTCATCCTCATATGGGCACTCAGTGTGTTGGTAGCTCCATTTGAACTTAGCTCACTTACAGTGATCAGGGACTATCCTCTTTGGGTCATATGTCTGGTGCTCCAACGACCCTAGGCGAAAACCTCTCACTTCTTCTTCTTCTGCCTCTACCTCCCTGAAATATTTGACTGTATAGGTACCGATAGTGAGAGGTAGTGTAGGCCACGGCTTCTTCTTGCCTTTAGTCAGGACCTTAGAGAAACCGGAAGTCATCTGGAAACAAAACTCCTGAAGGAGAATTTTATCTGTAACATATCGGGGCATAGCATGGGGAGTATTATATGAACCAAAGACTCAAATAAATGTGTATTCGATAAGTGGGAACCAATGTGCCACCTTGACTAACGTCTCCATGGCTCACCAAGACATGCAAGGAGTGTCTTGGCCGAACAATTTTCTGTAGAGGGCCGGGATGAAGACTTGCGAGATTGGCTCTATGTCCTGCTATACCTAGAGTCCCAAAATACCTTCATCTCTAAGTGGACTGGGCATGCCTGCTATGGATCCTAGTTGTGGGCCCACCCATAAAAGTGGCACCTCTAAAAAACAACATCCAACAAGTAGGAAGCCATGTAGAATTCAAAGGGGTATCCATCATCTGGTGCTAGTGCCAAGGATATGTTTGTCTGGAGAGAGGCCATCAACATGTTGGCCTAGTTGAACTGAGTGTTGTGCACAATGACATGCTCCATTAGGGATACCCACATACTGCTGAAAGTGGTGGCATCAGGATGACTGTATATCCTGCAAAGCATAGCAGCCACCAGTTTATACAACTTCCTAAGACCTGCCACTAGATATTCTTGGTCTTTCTTGGCTTTGAATTTTTTGGGCTCCTCCCACCGCCCGTTCAGGGTATCTGTTATGGTGACTGCGTGGGTGGTGGCCCATTCTTCTGTAAAGACCTCCTCTCATTCAGGCAGTGCATAGTAAAGCTAAGAATCCCAGCCCTTGAGAGTCGCAAATGCTTTGCCTTCATAGTCCCTGATTACCCACTTTTTGGGGTCGGTGTTTTGTATAATCCACTCAATGACCTCCGAGCATGGGAATATAGCAGGGTGGGAACTTGCATGGTGGGGCCTCGACCTTTTAACTTGTATGTACGCTTGTTAGTTAGGGAGGTCTTCTAGGAATTTCGGCCAAGAAAATTCTTGGTACACTTCATACCAACGCATGTTGTCCCGTTTGGAAAATGTACACAAGGTGTCCTTGTAGGTCGAGGGTGGGGAAATTGGTATATCCATCTCTATGTATTCTGCTTATGGGCTCTTGTTCTTTCTACGGGCCGCTGGATGTCCCATGTCGCTTGAATCTAAAGAGACGGGGACACACTCTAAGTCCGCTTCGAATTCACCTATCATGCTCATGAAAGAATCCCAAGATAATAAAGATGCCATAATAATAAAAGTATAGGCACATTTTATTAGCTTTTCCCAACTGAAGACACAGGAAGGGGTGAGTTAGCGACCTGAGACTGGGTCGCAGGGTCGCAAAGGTCGCAAGGTTTGAATTTTCAAGAGGAAGCGCCCCTGCGACCTGGCGACCTTGCGACCAGGTCGCGAGGTTGCCAGGACGATAACGCTTGGTAGTTGGAAGGAATTGCGACTCTGCGACTTTGTGGCTGGGTCGCGGGGTTGCAAGGTCACATGGTTCACAAACAATAGGTAGTTCGAGAGAATTGCGACTCTACGACTTTGTGACTTAGCGACCGGGGTCGCAGGGTCGCAAGGGTTGCAAGTCACGCTAGGGCTGGCTAGGGGTTTTAGCGTGCGATGTGGTTAATGGATTTCCCTCTAAATTAATAATGCAAGGCTAAGTAAGCCATCGAAAAAGAGGAGGGGAGCAGTTTGAGGGGAAGCATACATGTCCAAGAGGCTGGATGAAGAACGGTTGCAAGATTGTGCAAGGAGGGGGGAATGTTAGGGAAATTGGGCATCCCAAGCCTTAAAGGGTCAAATGAGAACAGATGATGGATGATTTTAAAGGCTAAGGCAGAGGTAATCAAGGAAACAAAACCAAAAATGGAAATAGCAGGAGGAAACGACAACTTACCCAGGAAAATTGCACTCTAGTCGACCTGTCAAAAGCGTTTTTTTTCTATCCGCCGCATGTACAAAATGCGAACTAGCGACCCTATTATTTATAAAAGGGTCATGCATGCGAGCCATTAATGAGGTTGCTAGGTCGCAAATTCCATGTTTCTAGGGAAGGCTTGACCTCGCGACCTGGGGGTCTTGGGGTCACAAGGTCACAGGGTCACGATCTTGGGAAATTCGACAAGTTTGCGACTTAGCGACTTCTGAGGTCGCGGGGTCGCGAGGTCGCAAATCTAAGGAGAATAACCATCTTGCGACTCAGCGACTCTTAAATTCTAAAGGTTTTAACTTAGCTTTTTTTTTTATGCTTAGGGGGCTCCAAAATTTTAGACGGTGGATTTTGGAGGGTGTTGTAGAGGCTACAACAAATGGAGATTCACTGGAAGGGCCCAGAATATTTGTTTATGATTTGGCTTGGTGGGGGGGGGAGAGAGGCCTTAGCAGGTTGTTCCTTTCACCCTTAGGTTCCATGATCTTGCCTTCCGCACCTTGTGAGGTTGCTTTGCCTGCTTGCCTATTTAGGTGCTGGTTAACCGAGTTCCCTTTTCTTTGCTTCTGGTTTACTGACCAAAAGGGTTGGAGAACTTCAGGGGATTACAGGATCCGGTATAATTATGTCATCCTCATTGTGTTGCTCCGCTACCTATGAAACTCACGGTCCTGGCGGAGTCACTGCCTAGGAGTCGTGGACGTTGCTCCGCTGCCAGCGAGCTTGGTGAGTACCCTAGCGGAGTCGTCACATTGCCCTTCTGCACAAGAAGCCTTTCTCAATCCTTTACCCTTTTATTGGTGTGCTACTGCACTTATTTCAAATGTGCCCAAGGCACTTATTTAGATGTGCTCATGGCACCTATTTGAGAGAGGCAATTTTTCTTAGGTGGATGAGGGATCCCGACTTATTTTACTTGTGAGAGAGGTTGCTCCTAGTTTGTATGAGGACTTTGGGTTTTCTCGGATATCCTGATGTCACCTGAAGTTAACTATGTTCCCTTTCCATCTAGTTTCCACTTTATCCAACTTTCTTTTCACAGACACTTTTTCAGGCTTGCTAGGTGAGATACCCACACTTGGTAGCTCGGACTAGGTCCTATACTACCTTTGGGTGTCAATTACAGGCAATCTCTTGCCACCTTTGTGTTTTTTGGGAGAGACTTCTCATCAACATAGATCCTGGTGCAGTATGGAAATTGCGTGACTCCTACAATGCCTTCCACCTTATTGAAGTTTTTTTTTTTTCACACCTGCAAAACAAAACAAAGAAACAAAAATAATAAATTATGGTACAAGGGTGGGACAGCCCTCCGAGGGCTACTAAGTGAAGTAATTCTTGAGGTCATGCCCATTCACCAGGAGGACCTCGATTCTTCCCTCTAGAGTTTGCAGTCTAAATGTGTGGGAACCTAGTTTCTCCTTAATCTAGAATGGACTTGTCCAAAGGGCTTGGAATTTGGAATGTTTTCCCTTTTCTTCGTGAGCTTTATCCCATTTAAGGGCAAGGTCCCCTACTTCAAAATTTTTACTCCCTGCGGAATTTTTATCAAACCATCTCTTAATCCGACTTTGGTGGATGGCGAATTTTTCTCGGGTTTTTTGCCTCTCCTCCTCCAGTCTCAGTAATGTGTCGATCCGGGTTTGAAAGGTGGGGCATGGGGTGCCATGGCTTTCTTGGGACAACTGAATGGCAGGGAGAGATAGGTGGGGAGGAATGGCGGCTTCTTTTTCATATACAAGGAAATACGGGGAGGTGCTGAGCGAGGATTTGGGTGTGACCCAGTCAGCCCAAAGGGCATTGTGGAGGGCGTTATGCCAGTTTCGCTGTTGGGACAATAGAGTCTTTTTGATGATTCAGATAAGATTTTTATTAGTTGACTCGGCTAACCCATTTCCTTGGGGGTAATAATTAGCAGAATGTTTAAGTACAATACCATTTTCCAAAGAAAAATCATACAACTTAAAAGACGAAAAATAAGTTGCATTGTCAAAAACTAAGGAAGTTGAAACGCCAAGCCTGGTTATGATAGAATGAGTGACAAATTCTATTACCTCTTGATCGTTGATTTGGCGTAATGGTATTGCCTCGACCCACCTGGTGAAATAGTCGGTAGCGGTGAGAATATACTGGTGTTGCTTAGAGGAGTGTGATAGGATTTCATCAATCACGTCCAAACTCCACTGTTGAAAAGGTTCCTCTACTACCACTGACTGTAGGGGAGCGGCTGGACGCGCTTCCCGGTTGGCAAACTTCTGACATTGGGTACACTTCCGGACATACGCATGAGCATCTTTGAAAAGGGTTGGCCAATAGTACCCTGCGCGCATTATTTTATGGGCAGTGGTATCGCCCGCAAAATGTCCTCCGGCTGGTCCATCATGTCGTTCGGTCAGGATGCTCTGTGCTTCATCGTGTTCCAGGCAACGTAGCAGAACTCCATCGTAATGTTTCTTGAAAAGCTTACCTTGGATTAACTGGTAGGATGCAACCTTAATCCTTATTGCGCATTTTTACTGGGCATTCAAAACAAGATCCATGACGCCATGGGCCAAATGTCCCAAAATGTCAGAGTACCAAGAAGGGTTTCCCTACTGAGGTGCGTGGTCACTCTGATACATGTCGATTTCTTGTTCCCAGCATTCTTCTTCAACCTCGTGTGAGCTTGCAGCCTCCGCAGCCATTTGGCAGATTCCTTGTCCTTTGACAGTGTGTGCTGGTTTGAACTCCAGGTCATACTCTTGAAGACATGCCATCCAGTTTCCTCGTCTCTCACCCAGCTCTTGCTGCACGAAAAGTGAGCGGACAGCTGGGTGGGGGACGAAAACTGTGACATGGTTTTTCAATATGTATGGCCTGAAATGCTTGACTGCTTTGTATACTGCATAAGCCTTCTTGTCAATCTCAGTGTAATTCAGTTCAGTGCCCTACAACCCAGTACTCATGAATGATATAGGTCGTTCATCATTGTTGGCGTCTTTCTGTGTGAAGACAGCTGCAAGTGATGAATCCGAGGCAAAGGTATACAAGATGAAACTTTGGCTGAAGTCTGGACTTTGGAGAGATGGTGCTATTGCGATGTCCTACTTGATTTTATTGAAAGCCTCCTTCTCAGGTGGATTCAATTTGAAAATCGCATTCTTCTTGATCATCCCCTGCAAAGGCTTATCTATTTGGGAAAAATCTGATATGAATTTCCGTGCAAAGTTGATTTTCCCAAGGAAAGATTGCATGGCCCTTTTGCTACTAGGAGGTGGAATTTGGGAAATGGCCTTCGCCCACTCGAGATCTACAACAATGCCCTGCTTGGTTATGATGTGGCCCAGCAAATTTCCCTCTGACATGGCGAAAACACTTTTCTTCGGGTTGAGTGAGATCCCGTACTTCCTGCATCTTTCGAAAATTTTCTTGAGGTAGCGTAGGTGATTGCCCCGGTGTTTCAAAAACACGGTGATGTCATCCAGATATACTACCATGCTCCGTCGTATTAGACCACGAAAATCTATATCCATGGCCCATTGGAAAGTTTCCCCAGTGTTTATTAATCCGAAGGGCATGCACCTGAAAGCAAAAGTTCCCCATTTAGTCCGGAAAGTAGTTTTCAATCTGTCGGGCTCAACTACCAGCACTTGGTTGTAACCGAAGAACCCATCCAACAAGGAGAACATTTCAGATCTGGATACGACTTGCAATATTTGTTCCATAGGGGGCACCGGGTAATTATCTTTGTCCGAGGCCCTATTTAGATTTCGAAAATCCACGCACAAACGGATCTCACCAGATTTTTTCCGTACCGGGACCAGATTTGATACCAAAGTGGAGTGCCGAACTTTGAAGATGATACGCGAATCCAAAAGCTTCTTAAGTTCTTTCTAAATCATCGGTTCCAGTGTAGGATGCACTTTTCTTAGCTTTTGCTGGAAAGGCTTCACTCCTTCCTTCATAGGTATCACATGCTGAATAATTCGAGTATCATACGTATGTAGATCATCATAAGACCAAGCGAAGATGTCTCGGTACTTCCGGAATAGTTGGGTGAAAGATTGCTTCTCCTGGTCGGAACAATATTTCCCAAGGTTGATGAACTTCGGATCCTTATCTGATCCTAATTTCACCTGCCGATGTGTCAAGGAGGAAATTTGTATTTTGGTATTTGGGGGCCCGCGGAAATGGTTCTGCAGGTCGAACAGTTTTTCAAGTGACACTATCCCCTTGGGCATGGGGTTTTCTTTGCGTTTATCATGTTCTTCCAGCAAAGCTTGATCATGGTCCGCTTCGTCTATCACCGCGTCTTTGAACACCTCAGTGCTGAGCATGAATTCCAGTATCTATTGGTCATCATCAAAGACGCGTAAATTAGTAATGTTATATGGCATAGATGGTTTATACATTATTTCAATAGAAAAGCCATCCCTTAGAGGGGTGAACCTAGCAGCAGCATTAGCCAGAGTATCAGCTGCTGCATTATGCATTCTAAGCACAGATTTGATACCAAACGCATCAAAAGTAGAAATTAGGCGCCATAGCTCTTGTTGATAAGCTTTTAAGTGCGAAGACAAGCAATGGATGGTATTGCGTACCTGACGAGTGATGATCTCAGAGTCTCCGATAACCTTTAAGCATCTTACCTTTAGGTCCAACGCCTTCTTAAGTCCGAGGAATAAGGCTTCATATTTGGCAGTATTGTTGGTGCACTGAAAATCTAGCCGACACGAAATCAAGAACTTGTTCTTTTGGGGGTCTAACAGGATGCAGCTCGTGCCAACTCTATCATGTGTCTTGGAACCGCCATAATACAAGGTCCACACATCATCTTTTGGTTCTTCCGGAGCTGTGGGTTGGGGAGGGTTTTCAGCTTGGTGTATGAAGGGAACAGCTCGGTCTTCTACGACGAGTTTTAGCTCTGATTGGACCTCTGGGCTTACAGGGGACTGAGGGGGATGGTAACATCCGAAGATGGCCTCTAAGAAACACATGCCGAGCTCCTCTTGGGAAAAGCTGACAGGTTCATTAATAGCGTCCAAATCAGTCACAATATGATTCATATAAGGTTTAATTTCAACCCGATTTGGTTGTTTCGGCCCTTGTAGGGAAGCCACAGGTGGGACCAATTGGTAGTAAAGTACCCTTGTAGCTTACTGGACCAGTCCTTGCTAAGCAATAGGCCGTAGGCTTCTGAGATGTCTACAACTACAATGTCTACACACTGGTGGACTCTAGAGTCGGAAGATAGGCGGATGATAACATTATTCAGTTCTCCTACTACGAGCACTTGCGATCTGTCAAGCTGAATGATCTTAGCATCAATTTTCTCTAGGCGAATGTTCAGCTTCTTACAAATAGACAGGCGCATGACATTTGTGGATGTGCCGGAGTCAACCAGGAAATTATGGATGTTGAAGTTGAAAATTTCAAACGACAAGAGGAAGGGAGGAGTGGATCCCCTAGAGTTCGCATTTACGATGTTTACAATAGAATGGAAACTCAGACTGGCTTGCGCAAATGTGTTGCTCACAGGTTTAGTAGTTGAGGCCTTGGCGAAGGCTTTGAGAATAAGTTCTCATTGGTTGGTGATGCGGGCAAGCTCGTAAAGGGAGATGTTGGCTCTAGTTTTCTTCATGTCTTCAACAATGTTGTAACTAGAATCAGAATGAGGACTAGCCTCGGTGGGGGTTCTGGGCGACCCTACCGGCAGCTTGCTCTTTTGGTTTAATCGGGTGTTGTTGGGAGTGGACTTCTCAGGAATAACGACTTGTTTTTCATTCCCTGGGGGTAATATTTTCCTTAAGAAGGCCCTCTTCTTCTCTTTGAAGGATTGTTCGGGAACCGGTCCTTTGCTTCTAAGGCCATAATTTCACATGGGCTTGACCTTAGGATCGTCGGCCATGTTGATATTAGTGATGGTATGGGTGCTTTCCCCGCGGATTACATCGAACGTAAGGACGGAAGATCCTGGTTCTTCGTCAAGGGGCAGATCTTCTTCATTGGGGGCACATCTTTTCAGAGTGGGTAGCCTGGTGGAAAGAACAAAAGTTATCTTTTCTGATTTCCTCCACGTTGAGAACAGTGTTTGGGTTAGATGGAGGTCGGCTGGTGGTGGGGTTATTCTTCCTGAAAAAGGGCTTTTGCGTCTTAGTGCCAGTAGTGGATTCTATGCCCTTTCTCTTCAGGTCAGAGACTTCATTAGTCAATAGCTTAAGGGTCTTCGCTATACTCTCGAAGTCAAAATTATCCTTGTCCTTATCCGCAGTCTTGAGTGTGGAAGACTGATTCTTCTTCGAGGTGGGTTTGTGGTCGTTTCTCTCTTCATGATCGATGACCCCTATAGAAAGCATGTCCTTTTCTACAGCAAGGGAGGCCATGTAATTTGCTGCAAGGGTAGCCCTAGCTTTGCGTTTTACGAAGACGGCAATATCCCTGGGGAGAGCCTTTTTATAGTAGTATATGGTAATGGAGTCATCCAATGCCAAGTTGGGGGGGAACTTTTGCAATATGGTAGCAAAGTGCTGATTAAAATCTCTGACCTTCTCTTTCTTTTGGCATTTAATGGTACTTAACTCCGTGAGGAGTATGGAGGGGGTTTTGTCCTCCGAAAACTTCTGTAAGAAAATGTGACAGAATTGGTCCCACGACGTTATGGAGGCACTTGGGAGAGAGTGGTACCAGGTGGTCGCTTTGTTCTCAAGAGTGTGCGGAAAGAGGCGACAAGCAACATCATATGTTTGAACTCTCATAATTTGCATTGAAAGATAGAATTTGCTTATGTGATCCTCGGCCAACGTGCCTTTCTCAGGGTCAAACTTGGGGAGATGCTTTTCAGGGTGCCTAGGCATGTCATGGAGGGGGCCCAAAAGATCTAACGGGGACTGGGCCATCCAAGCAAGCAGTTGCACACGCCTGGCATGCTCGTGGTGCCTGATCTTAGATTCAAATTCACTCCCCGTGCCTGATGCGGATGCTTCCCCTTCATGGCGAGAGTGCTCGTCTTGATGTCCCTCGTGGTTGGCCATATTTCTGAGCTATCCCCAATTGTAGATAGGGGGCCTATTTTGGTTTTGACGGCGGTGGGCGGCATGGTGTCCTTGGTCTCAGCCTCTATCTCTCCTACCTCTATTCCCCTGACCTTTATTTCCCTCGCCTCCATTTCCTGGGCCTCTATTTCCCTCGCCTCCTCCTGGTGGGCGGTGGACTTGATTGTTGTTATTTTGGGTCTGGTTAGGCTGAGGGTTAGGATGGGGTTCATTCATGTTGGGTTCATCTTCTTCGGCTCCTTGGAGCTCCAAAATAGGTTTTTTATTCTCAACAGCTATGGCGAGGTCTTCAACCATCAAATTAATCAACTGACGCAGGGAATTTACAAGGGCACCGTTGCGAGTGAGGTTAGCAGCAGGGGTCCTAGTATGGTTCAAGAAACTCATGACTGGAGTGAATTGCAAATCCCTAATGAGATTGTGAGAAATTGGGCGCAGAACACTCAATTGTTCCCTGGTGACCTCGTAATAAGGAGCTTCCTCCCCTTGAATATCTTCCAAAGGGGGAGGAATAGTGTCATCATTTATGACCTCCCCTTGGGGAGTTTGTAACGGAATATTGCTTGTGTCCTGGGAGGCTGCCATCAGGCCCTCCTTCTAGCGCCAATTCTGGTGACGGGAAAATCCATCCGGCCAATAGCAAGGGATCACCCTGGTAAAAAGTCCCAACTAGACTCTAAATAATTTGGAGTAGGGATCCCGTCCGGGGTGTGGGTCCGACTACCATTTGAGTCTCGTTTCCTTGGGTCTCAATAGAACTCAATGAACTTGCGGACACACGCTTGTTCAGACGATACAAGATACATGATTGATGAGTTAAACAAGTATATAACACTATGCGTAGCAAGATGAATGATAAAACATGAAACCAAAAGAAATCTTGTCAACAACATATCATTAGGGTCATGCTTGCACGCTGTTCCAGCCACAGAAGAAACAATTCTTTATGGCAGAACACCCCTCACTTCCTTAAATGCTTATGATGAAAATATAAATGTCAGTAAACAAAGTTATTAACATTAATTGAGGAAGAATAAATAAATTCAACATCATTAACACAAGTATAGAGAACTATAATGCTTAAATGATGCCATCGGGAACACAGTTTCATTAATCAAAAGATGTTGGAAACTAAAAAAGAAATACTCATAGTGTTTACATAGAAAAACACATCAAATCCAAAAAGGAGTTTAACAAGTATCTGTATTCATATACAAAAGAGTGTAGTCCTTCTATACAATTCTCTCTAACTCTTTGAGTCCCAAAAAAAGGATCCTTTACAATCTTCCCGAAGGAAGTTTTATAGACCAAAACTTGCCCTTTGGGCTTCCTGACTTTTCACCTCCCCAACTGTTGCGCTGCCCTATGACCTGAATGAAGGCTGCGACCTGCGACCCAGTTGCAAAGTGTGACCTGCGACTTACTGCCAAGTGTGACTTGTGACCTACTGCCATTCGATCATGAGAATGTGCGCGCGATCGTGAGGTCAGGCGCATCGACTTGTTGCTCTCTGAGAAAGTTCCGCCACGCACGATAATTTTCCGCTATTGGGGAAATCAAGCGAACTTCTTCCCTTAACCGATGCTGACATTCCAAGGCATTTGGAATCAGAGTCTCTCTTTTGAGCGTGACTTGGTTGGCTAAAGAGGCCAGTTTAGTGTAGATCCAAACTGGTGTGACAATGAATTTACCCAAGTTCTCCTGCGATGCTGCAAGATCGGAAGTGGCAGCGGCTTGTCTAATAGGTTGCAAAAATGTCTGAATCTCCTGATCCACCTATCCCCATGTCTTTTCCTTGTTCAATGCACCCAGCAATGGAATGTGGTGTAGGGCATGCATTGAGTCGATGCCGCTTATCAAATGCTCGTATGCGGCCATTACCTTTTCTAGGTTCTTGGATAGCTTATCTTTGGACTGCATTTTAATTTGGATTTGGACCTTGGCATCCTGGGTGTGGATCCAGTCTTTCTTGGGCAAGTTTTCTAGAGCCTGGGGGTATCGACCCATCCATTCTATCATTCTATCCAAAGTGGCTGAGGCCTCCTTCAGTTGCTCGCTCCTTTGCTTAGTCTCTGCTTGGGCTCTTAGGAAGGGAGCAACTGTTTGTTTTATAGTGAACATTTCCCCATAGACCTGCCTCATGGTGACCTCCAATATGTCCATCTCTCTTCGGACAGTGAGCAGTACTTCGTTAACAGGAGCGGTTTTGTCTTGGAGCTGTTGAATCTCCACCTTTAATGCTGCCTTTTCTTGCTCTGCCCTTGCCTCCCTTTGCTCTGCTTCTTGTAACTTATTTTGTAGAGAGAGGATCTCTCTACTCATCCGGTTTACATTTTCCTCCGTGGCTGCGGCGAAAGCAGTGCTGACTGATGCTATCATTACCGAGTTAGTCCTAGTGTCTAGGACTATATCTTTCTTCGTCGCAGCTGTGGATGGGGCAGAAGAGTTTCGTGCCAGGCATCTCCTTTTCTCCTGTCGGATCTTAAAGGAGAACTGATCATATGTGAGCCTAGTAAGGTTAAATACTTCTTCTTCTTGTCCTTCGTGAGAGCTCGCATCAGAGAGTGCAGAACGTGTATTGACTATAGGAACTTCGATGGGCTGAAGCTTAGTTAGTGATTCTATGACTAGGGTAGATGTCTCGATGTTCTTTAATATTTGATCCTCCTCCTCTTTTCTTTTCCTTTCTTCCTCCTCTTTTTGTAGCTTCTCTGCTTCTGCCTTTTCCTGTTCTGCTTTTCGCTTGCGTTCTGCTTCTGCCACTACTTCCTGTTTGCTTTCTTCTTGCGTTCAGCTTATGCCACTGCTTCCTGTTCTGCTTTCCTCTTGCGTTCGACCTCTACCTGATCTAATTCTCATTTGAGTTTCTGTTCAGCCTTAGCCTCTGCCTCCTATTGTTCCTTTCTTTTTTTGGCCTCTTCTGCCCGTTTCTTCTTTTGCTCTGACCTCAGGCTCTTTTTACGCTTTTCTTCATCCTCTTTTGTCTTCTTTTCAGTTTCGTGCTGAGCTTTGGCCTCCTGCTCTTTCTGCTGGGCAGTGGTGTTGTGGCCTATATTGGTTTGAGGCTTCTTGGCCTGAGAAGAAGAAGCGCCTCCTAATTCACGGATTCTTTCCTCCAATGTGTGATCATCTGGATCTTCCTGATCAGACCATGCCCTCGGGGCAATTTGCCTATCCACGTTATACCAGTTTCTTTTTTCATCCTTATATGGGCACTCATTGTGTTGGTAGCTCCATTTGAACTTAGCCCGCTTACAGTGATCAGGGACTATCCTCTCTGGGTCATACGTCTGGTGGTCCAACGGCCCTAGGCGAAAAAATCTCATCTCTTCTGCTTCTGCCTCTACCTCTCTGAAATATTTGATCGTGTAGGTACCGATAGTGAGAGGTAGTGTAGGCCACGGCTTCTTCTTTCCTTTATTCAGGACCTTAGAGAAACGGGAAGTCATCTGGAAACAAACCTCCTGAAGGAGCATTTTATCTGTAACATATCGGGGTATAGCATGGGGAGTCTTGTATGAACAAAAGACTTGAATAAACGTATATTTGGCAAGTGGCAACCAATGTGCCACCTTGACTAACGTTTCCATGGCTCCCCAAGACATGCAAGGAGTGTCTTGGCCAAAAATTTTTCTGTAGAGGGCTGGGATGAAGACTTGCGAGATTGGCTCTATGTCCTGCTTATACCTGGAGTCCCAAAATACCTTCATCTCTAAGTGGACTAGGAGTGCCTGCTCTGGATCCCAGTTGTGGGCCCATCCCTCAAAGTGGCAACTCGAACAAACAACATCCAACAAGTAGGAAGCCATGTAGGATTCAGAGGGATATCCATCCTTTGGTGCCAGTGTCGAGGATATGTTTGTCTGGAGAGAGGCCATCAGCATGCTGGCCCAGTTGAACCGAGTGACGTGCACAGTGACATACTCCATCAGGGATACCCACTTACCGCTGAAAGTGGTGGCATCAGGACGACCGTATATCCTGCAAAGCATAGCGGCCACCAGTTTATACACCTTCCTAAGAACTGCCACTGGATATTCCTTGTCTTTCTTGGCTTTGAACTTTTCAGGCTCCTCCCACCACCCCTTCAGTGTATCTGTTATGGTGACTGCGTGGGTGGTGGCCCATTCTTCTATGAAGACCTCCTCTTGTTCAGGAAATGCGTAGTAAAACTGAGCATCCGAGCCCTTGAGAGTCGCAAATGCTTTGCCTTCATAGTCCCTGATTACCCACTTTTTGGAGTCGATGTTTTATATAATCCACTCAATGACCTCCGCGCATGGGAATATAGCAGGGTGGGCACCTGCATGGTGGAGCCTCGACCTTTTAACTTGTATGTATTCTTGTCGGTCAGGGAGGTCCTCTGGGAATTCCGGCCGAGCAAATTCCTGGTACACTTGATACCAACGCATGCTGTCCCCTTTGGCAAATGTACACAAGGTGTCCCTGTAGATCGGGGGCGGGGAAATTGGTATATCCATCTCTATATCTTCTGCTTCTGGGCTCTTGTTCTTTCTGCAGGCCACTGGAGGTCCCATGTCACTTGAATCTAAAGAGACGGGGACACACTCTAAGTCCGCTTTGAATTCACCTGTCATGTTCATGAAAGAATCCCAGAATAAGAAAGATGCCATAATAATAAAAGCCTAGGCACAGTTGATTAGCTTTTCCCAACTGAAGACACAGGAAGGGGTGAGTTAGCGACCTGCAATTGGGTCGCAAAGGTCTCAAGGTTTGAATTCTCAGGAGGAAACGCCCCTGCGACCTCGCGACCTTGCAACCATGTCACGAGATCGTCGGGTCACGAACGCTTGGTAGTTGGAGGGAAATGCGACTCTGCGACTTTGTGAACGGGTCGCAGGGTCGCAAGGTCGCACGGGTCGCAAACAACAGGCAGTTCGAGGGAAGTGCGACTTTGCAACTTGTGACTCGACGGCCAGGGTTGCAGGGTCGCAAGGGTCGCAAGTCGCGTTAGGGCTTGCCGGGGGTTTTAGCGAGCGATGCGGTCAATGGATTTCCCTCTAACTTTAATAATGCAAGGCTAAATGAGCCATCAAAACAGAGGAGGGGAGCAGTTTGAGGGGAAGCATACATATCCAAGAGGCTGGGTGAAGAACGGTTGCAAGATTGTGCAAGGAGGGGGGAATGTCAGGGAAATTGGGCATACCAAGCCTTAAAGGGTCAAAGGAGAATAGATGATGGATGATTTTAAAGGCTAAGGCAGAGGCAATCAAGGCAACAAAACCAAAAGGGGAAACAACAGGAGGAAACGACAACTTACCCGGGAAAATCGCGCTCTAGTCGACCTGTCAGAAGCATTTTTTTCTATCCGCCGCATGTACAGAATGCGACCTAGCGACCCTCCTATTTATAAAAGGGTCACACATGCTAGCCATTAATGAGGTCGCTAGGTCACAAGTTCCATGTTTCTAGGGAAGGCGCAACCTCGCGACCTTGCGACCTTGCGACTTGGGGGTTGCGGGGTCGCAAGGTCGCGGGGTCACGATCTTGGGAAATCCGACAAGTTTGCGACTTAGCGACTTAGCGACCTGAGAGGTCGCAGGGTCGCTAGGTCGCAAATTTGAGGAGAATGACCATCTAGCAACTCAGCGACTCTTAACTTCTAAAGGTTTTGACTTAGCTTTTTTTTTATGCTTAGGGGGGGCTCCAAAATTTTAGAGGGTGTTGTAGAGGCTACAACAGAATCTTACTTTTGAAATTCTGCACACATTTCATCCATTGATAATTCACCCGACTTCACACATGCTAGTACTGATTTGACTAGTTTCTCATCCTTCACACCTTGTATTGTTCTCCAAGGTGTGATAGTCATATCCTCTGGAAGTTGCTTTATTTCAGGACCTATCTTACTGTTGGTACATATTATGGGTTTACTCTTTTTAACCTTTTAATTTTTTATGGAAATATTCTCCCACTGCTCAAAAATATCATCAATCAAATCCCATATCTCCCCAGTTCTAAATGCCAACTGAAAAATTTTATCCATGCTTCTGAATATATTTGAATGCATTTTTCCATCTTTTGCTTTGATTTTTCATCAATTTGATAACTTGTTTCCATTAAACATTCTTTCTGAAATGTTAGACTAACTTGTGTCTTATCCCCACCACATTTTTCTATGAATTCATTATGAATAAATCTGACCCTTTGGATGAAAGTAATTTTCATTCTGTATTCGTTATCTACATTATGATCCCATGCCAATAACTTTGATTATGTTTCTGTTAAGCCAACGTAAATGATGCATTTCATTGTTTGAAAAAGATAGTTATTGGGATATTCCTCAATCAACTGTCTTTTAGCTTTTATGGAATGGTTCCCTCCAATTACATAATATTTATTATCAAAACATTTTGTCTTGTCAAATGCATGTTCATTGGGAACCTGACGTGGATCAACAAGAACCACATAATCCACAACATGCGCATATGGATTGAACCTGAATAATGTTTTTAGATTATGTACATGTAGGTGACGGGCCTTTCTAATTTGATATTGAGATTGTCCTTCATCTAGCCTATAAAATTGACCAATATTAAGCTCAATTGTTTGGCCACGAAGAATTAATTTATTCTTCCACAACACATATTGAATGACATTTTTTTTTTTTAATAATTTCATCCTCTAACTCAGCACTTGGTGTTATGATTTCTCTGCTTCAATTAGAGCTTTCAGTTTTTTCTTCACTGTTGCTCATGACTTTTACAGGTTGACCAAGATTTGATTTCCTCTTCTTATTGGTTAACATATCATTTTTTTTATAAACAATCTCTTCATCATCAGGTAAAAGAGAGACATATTTAGCCATTTTTACTTTTGGTGCCTGATTTGTTTTCCCTTTTGCATAACAATTCTAATCTCCTCCTCACCAATTCTATCATAATTTTCAGTTTCATGTTCAACATCTTTAAAAGCAACATGTTTAGGTTTACTAGATTTACCCACCTTAGTGAATCATAGTTTATCCCCTCTTTGTAATATTGCAATGTCACAAACTATTGATCTTTGATTCATTCTCATTTCCTCTGCTTTGTCTGTGTGGAAAGTGTTGATCACATTCATAACATTTGGCTCCATAAAATATATACCTTCAAACATGTTTGAAAGACTCGTAACAAAATCCTATGAAACAAAATAAAACACATTAATGATTAATAATTTTTAAAAAATTGAATGATCTTTACAATAATACATAGCAGAAATATAAATAAGCATACTTACAATGTTATTTATAATGTTGCTTGAGATTTCTTCAGACAACTTTGTAGATATTTCATTTGTGTCATACTTGACCTTTGATAGATGATATCTAAACTTGTCACGTTTATTAGCCTTCATTGCAAGAACATAAATAATGTTTCTATTCGAGACCATACATATGTCTCGTACTCTGCCCATCACTTCATATGGTTCATTTAAGTCAATCATACCACAAACCAAATAGATATGTATATCAACCTCCATTTCATTGTCTTCAAGATACCATGAGAAATTAGTTTTATTTATTTCCTTCGTATTCTTCCAATCATAAATACGCTTTAATGAACCTGGTGGGCCACTTGTTTGACTTTTATTAATGTGTGCAACAATGTCCTCATTGCGTCCAATAGTATCTATAATGCCTCTAGCTGCAACTTTAGATTTGGGAGTTGTATCCATAGTGCATCCAACTGCAACTTTAGATTTAGGAGTTGCTACCCTAGTTGTAGAAACATTCACAGAAACATTTTTTGATGTCATTTTCCCGATAAAAAGAAATACACACACACACATATATATATGAAAACAAATAACTTAGATAATCAATTTTTTTTTAAAGTTTGCCAATATAAATTTAAAATTTACCGAAAAATAATGTTTATAAAATAAATTTCAAAAAACTAAATTTATTTGTAAAACTAAATAAATTGAAAATAAACCAATAAAATAAACCATAGAATTTTTTCATTTAAAAACAAAATATTAAAAATTATATTTAGATACATGTATATATATCTCTATAATATTTTTTGAATGAATTTTATAAAAAAATTAAAATTTGTTTTGAATTGTATAAAATAACTTTAAAAAAATAAAAATTAATTTCAAACTTAAGTTTATGTTTAATACTTTAAAAAAACATTAAAAAATTATTTACTGTTGAAATTAACTTTTTTTAGGGCTAAAAAAATTAATGTTTTTTTTTTTTTTTTTTTTTTAAAAGCTAAAAAAATTAATGTTATTTTTTTTTAATTGTTTTGTTTTATTAAATATACACTTAATAAATTAAATTTTAAAATTTTAAATATAATGAATATAATTAAAACATATATTTTAAATTTAAATTTTTAAATTTAAAACTTAAAATGTTTTATTATATTTTAAAATTTTATATTCAAATATTTATATATGAACTATTTATTAAATTTTAAAAATTTTAAATATAAAATAAATTTTAAATTTTAAAATTATTATTTTAGTTTATAAGTATAAGTATAAAATAAATTTTAAAATTAAAATTTTATATTATAACAATATTAAAATTATATATTTAAAAAAAATAATTAAAACTTGTATATAACGAATTATAATATTTTAAAATTTAAAAAAAAATTATATTATATATTTATAAACTAAAACATTTTATATTTATATTTAAAATAAAATAAAATAAAAAAATTATATAAATTCATTTTCTTTTTAAATTTAAAAATAAAAATAAAAAATAAAAAATTTCATTCTCACGTTTGCCGGGGGCTGGAGGCTGGCTGGGTAGCCCTCCACGGCGCTGCCTGGCTGGCCTCCGGCCCCCAACAGGGCAAAGGTCGATTCCTGGAATCGACCTCCTCCCAGCTTGGGGGCGGAAGCCGGCCGAGAAGTGTCGTGGAGGGCTGCCCAGCCAGCCTCCGGCCTTTGGCGGGTAGCCAAATTCTATTCTATTTTTTTTTTTTAATAAAACAATATATATATTAAACTAAAACAACTAAAAAAAAAATGTTTAATATAAAATATAATACTATACAATTTTAAAAAAAATAAAATAAAAATTAATTTTAAAATATATAAAATAAAATACATATATATAGATATATATTAAAAATTTAATTTTTTAAAACTAAAACAATTATAATAATTTAAAAAAATAATTGTTGTTTAATATAAAATATAATACTATACAATTTTAAAAAAATAAATTTAAAATTAAAATATATGTTTTAAAATATAAACAAAAACAAATTAAAACTAGCATTTTGCAAATCAATATGCAAAAGAAAACGTCGAAGTCAACGGAGACAGCTGCCTGACACTGTAGAGATTTGGTGAGTTTTGTCGTTTTACGACGAATCTCTACAGTGTCGTGAGCTAAACGCTCACAATAGAAAGCCTTCGGCGTTAATTATAAATTAAAATTAAAAATTAAAAAAATATATATAAAATAAAAAATTTTCAAAAAAAAAAAAAATATTGAAACCACCAACAAAAAAAAAATTGAAGATGTTTTTACATTTAATTTATTTTATTAAAATTTTAAAAGCAGAAGAAAAATACTAAAATTAGTTAAAAATTAATTTGTTTTTTTAATTTACAAATATATTTATAATAAAAACAAACAAACCAGTTTAATATAAAGTAAAACTATATATTCTCCTTTAAATAAAAAAAATATCTCATTATATTTCTAAAAATAAAATTTCATGTTTTAAAATAAAAATAAAAAATAAATTTCTTTTTTCAATTTTTCGAGTTACACTTTTAGAAAAAATAAAAATATAATAAACATAATTGTGTTTTTATGTGCATGGTCATTTTTTGGTTTTTTTGTCATGGAGGAACCCATCTACCTTAAAAAAGAAAAAAAAATCTAAATTTTTGTCCTAAAAACCCTAAAAATTTGTGGGGTTTTTTTTTTTCACTAAAAAATATATTAAAAAATTTTGGTTTTCAAACCTAAAAACCATAAAAAATGTTTTTGAACACAAAAACCATAACAAAAAAAAACAGATTTCCGCAAAATCGTCTTTAAATGGACAGAATAGAAGGAAAACTAACCTTGAAATGCGAAAAAATCCTATTACCAATGCGAACACAATGCCTCCATGAAATTACCAATGCCAACCAAATGCCTCCAATGCGAATGCAACACCTCCACAAAGTTACCAATGCCAACGCAACACCTCCAAAAAATTGCTCCAACAAAATCCAGAAGACTTGATGTGATGTGATGAATAGAAACAATGACTCTTATTATATAGTGGATATTGTGGGATTGGTTTATTGTTTAACGAATGTGGGATTAAAATTTAAAATTTAAAATATTTACATGTAGTTAATTATAGTTAAAATAGTTAATATTTGCATGTAGTTATTATATTTAATATTTTAGTTAATATTTACATGTACTCAATGTTAAACCATTCAAATATAATCTTGGATTAAAATTTAAAATTAAAAATATTTACATGTAGCTAATTATAGTTAATATTATAGTTAAAATAGTTAATATTTGCATGTAGTTAGTATAGTTAATATTTACATGTAGTCAATGTTAAATCATTCAAATACGAAAATTAATTTTAGTTTGGAAGGCATGCATGAAATGAACCTTTTGTGGATATTTTAAATAGAAAGTATGGTGAAATATTTCAAGACCAACAGTTTATTAATAAAATTTGAAATATATTTTAGATGAATATAGTGTAGGATTAAAATTTAAAATTTAAAATATTTACATGTAGTTAGTTATAGTTAAAATAGTTAATATGTGCATGTAGTTATTATAGTTAATATTTACATGTAGTCAATGTTAAATCATTAAAATAACAAAATTATTTTAGTTTGGAAGGCATGCATATTTTGTGGATATTTTGAATAGAAATATCGGTAAAATATTTCTAGGCAAAAACTTTTTTAAAATGTTTTTAAATTCATTTTAGACGAATATTTTGTATGAAATATTTGAAACGAAACTTTTGGAGGGAAAGTTTTTCACGAAAATTTTTTGTTTGTGGGGGGGGAGGATTTGGAGGGAAATTTTCAGTATTTAAGCTATATATTGTAATTGGGAGAGGCATTTGTATCATTCAACATCTTCTTGTTGAAAGCCATGGGTTCTTATGATATCAAAGTTGTTATTTCTACAACATCAACATCTTCGTTACACAACAACTCTATTCATATTGATGAATATAACATGAGTTCGTTCACCATGAATAGAGAGTCAATAGTTCGACTTGGTCATAATTCTAAGGATGATGAGAACATAATTGATGAAACACAACAAAAAGAAATTTATTTAAATCAAGAGTTAGTTATTCCACTTACTCTTAATCCTAAGGATTATGAAAGCAACAGTGATGAATGGTATAATGAAGAATTTCCAGAGTCAGAATTTTCACTTCGTCCTAATCCTAAAGATTATGAGGGCACCACTGATGAAGGGGGAGATGAAGAATATCCACTTCATCCTAATCCTAAGGATTATGCGAGCACCACAAGTGAAGAGGGGAATGAAGAATTTGTAGAGTCAAAATATCCACTTCGTCCTAACCCTAAGGATTATGCCAGCACCACTGATGAAGAGGGGAATGAAGAATTTCCAGAGTCAAAATATCCACTTCATCCTAATCCTAAGGATTATGTCACCACTGATGAAGAGGGGAATGAAGAATTTGCAGCGACAAAATATTCACTATGTCCTAATCCAAAGGATTATGCGAGCACAACTGATAAAGAGGGGGATGAAAAAATTCCAGAGTCAAAATATCCACTTCATCCTAATCTTAAGGATTATGCCAGCATCATTGATGAAGAGGGGAATGATAAAATTCCAGAGTCAAAATATCCACTTCATCCTAATCCTAAGGATTATGCCAGCACCACTGATGAAGAGGGGAATGAAAAATTTGCAACATCAAAATATCCACTCCATCCTAATCCTAAGGATTATGCGAGCACCAGTGATGAAGAGGGGAATGAAAAATTTCCAGAGTCAAAATATCCACTTCGTCTTAAACCTAAGGATTATGCCAACACCAATGATGAAGAGGGGGATGAAGAATTTCCAATAAATATAGATTCAAGGCATCCACTTATTCCTAATCCTAATGATTATAAGAGCACTAGTGAGGAAGGCGAGGGGTGGGATGAAGAAATTCTAGTGAATACAGATTCAAAGCTTCTACTTAGGCCTAATCCCAAGGATTATGAGAGCACCACTGAGGAAGGGGAGGATGAAGAGTTTCTTGCAAATGATAATTTTAGAGTCAACGATATGAATAATGCATTTTCTTTAAGTGATAATTTCAGAGGCACTCGTGGTGATGAAGAATTGAATCCTCCTAGGGAAGAATTTGAAAGCATAGATCAAGATGGTGAAGAATTTCATCTAAGTCAGGGTTACAAAAGCGCAGATGATTCTTGTCAAATGTTTTCTTCAAGTGAGGATGGTAATGAAAATTTTCCAGGAAATGATGTTGATGAATTTCTTAACTATGTTGAGAATGATGATAATGGGGATAATGTTCCTCCTAATGGTGATGAAAATGCTTCTACAAAGGATGATGGAATGATGAAGCTGTTGCAAGCAAATATTGTAACTAGCTGTAGTAGTAGACCTTTTCATATCAATCCAAAACATTACAGTCATACAAGGGTGAGAACAACATATCTCACAAAAAGAAGATATGTCGTTCATTTGATTTCAAGTGAATTTTGTCAAAGGTATTGCTTGAAACATATGGATTTCAAATTTTCTTTGGAGAAAAGGAAAAGATATCTGTCAATGAATAAAAGCATGCAAAATTCATATTTAGTTGGTTGCATGAAATCTACACTAGCAAGTTATGATTATCATATTGGGAATGTATTGCTCTGCAGAAAGACTTTCAAAATGTTTCATTCAATTGGTAATTGTCATTTGTCAAGAATCCAAGAAAAACTGGAAAAGGATCCCACATATTATTCAGAAGTATGTTATGAACGGGAGGTTGGGCTGTTAGAAAATACTGATATGTCATGGATGAAAGACTTCTTTTCAAAGCATGGAGAGTGTATGCCAAATAAAGACACAATACATATTCCAAATAATTTCTCGAGACGATAAATATTCAGCTTATACAAAGATTATGCAGAAGCTGCTTAAGGAGTTGGAAATTTTATTACATATTCTTATTTTACAAGGGTATGGAAAAATGAAATCAACAATGTTCATATTCCTAAGAAGACAAGGATGGGGGGTTTGTTGCACATGTGCTTCTCTTAAAGCAAAAAGAGATAAATGTTAAGGGTAAGAAAGAGGTATGCATTCAAAACATTGTTATTTAAAATTGGATAGTTATCAACTATGAAAATATACGTATTCATATGTTTCTTTTATTTTATGTATAGATTCCATTGTCAAAGAACTTCAAGAGCATCGCAATCAATAGACAATTGAAAGGAAAAATTTGTATAAATATCGAAAGAAGTGTTATGATAATCCAAATAAATATATGGTTTTGATAATTGATGGTATGGACCAAAAGAAAACACTTCTTCCACATTTTGTGCACACGCCAAAAAATTTACAGGAGGAAATTTTCATTTAGTTTCACTTGGTTGGTTGTATGGTATTTAATGAGAATATGTTTCCAAGGGTTTTCTTCACAGCTCCAAATATTCATAATGATGCAAATCTGACCATAATTATAATCCATGATGTGGTTACTCATTGGTCTGGTATTCTTCCTGAAGTTCTGTATGTACAATTAGACAACACAAGCCGTGAAAAAAAAAATCAAGTTCTTTTTGGGTATCTAAGCATGCTCGTTGAATTCAGAATTTTTAAAAAGATAAAGGTTGGTTTCCTTCTTGTTGGGCACACTCATAATCATATTGATCAAATGTTCAGTCATTTTTCAGTAACATTGAGGAGGAAAGGTGTTGGGAGCTTGCCATCATTAATTGAATTTATTAAGAAATCCTACATTCCTGATGCAGGAGCATCGGCATTAGCCAGCAATGTGGAGGATTGTCCACATGTTGTGGCTAATCACAGTAAAATTCATTAACTGTTTGGTCGAATTCAGGATTATTAAGAAGGATAAAACTTCTCAAATAGTTTGTTATGATTTATATTTGTAATAAATAAAAGATTGTCTTATTTTAGAGATAGGGATAAGATTGGTTAGATAGGTGTAGCGAGAGTTATGAGATAGGATATTCTGTTAAGATCTTTAGGGGAATAGGATATTTCTGTTAGCCAATATTAGAAGGACTGATAGATAGTCGATTGGAAGGGGAAGTCTATATATAGATCTTGTTAGATTTAGTGAGAGAGAGGAAAAAAAAAATTAGAATAGGTTTTGTTTGGAATGAAAGCTCAGCTTGTGAGCGAATTGTTTTTTTTGTAACAGAGTGGGAGTAAATGTTATTTGGTAATGGTGTGAAATAATATTCATTTTTTTGACAATCTGGGTAACACAGATTCTGTTGTTTTGGTTTTTTTTTAATATTGTGAATGCAATTATATTTGGTGCCAAATCGAATGGAAATTTGTGGAAACGCGAGTATGGTATGTCTGTATAATTGATTGAATTGAGTTTGATCTGCGTTTTTTGTATTTTGAAGAATTCTGTCTCTATTGCAATTCGGCGTTATCAATTTTTGTGAGTTGGGAACCGTCTTTACCCCGGAAAATAGATTAAAAAGACAGTGTGGATCTTTTGTAGTGGAGGCGAATTAACATATCATTCAGTTTGAAATGCATCGGATCCCTAGAACTTATGGCATTGAAATAAAAAGGGAAGGTTTCCATATCAATCAATTTAGCAATGAATCTAACGCGAAGTGATATTAATTGGTTCCAAAGAATATCGGGTCCGTGATTTTACAGGTAAACATGGTAATTGTTCCGATTATTGATCGGATCGCTCTGATACTTTGGAAGACCGGTATAAAGAACGTATTGCAAACGCGATTTCCGGGATCTGATTGGATCGGATCGGAGTTGCTGAGTTTTTGACAACTTGGCATTCAATTCATTGCGAATGCCGATACCGATCTTATCGGATCGGTGTAACATAGTTTGTATGGAATCGGAATTGGACAGAGTAGCGGAGAATTACATCGACGTTTGTGGAATTGATGTATGTCAGTGCAGATCGAAGTTGGAGCGCATTGCAGTTGAGAAGGTGTAGTGATACCGTATCAATTCATGGTTAATTGCCCAAATTCTTGTGGCACATCGTAATACAGCGATTGGCAAATCGATTCGGCATCGAATCAATAAAACAAAAATCGATCAATGCTGGAGATGGAAAATGGCATTTCAAAAGTCGATTTGTGAATTCCTAGAGGTGCGTGAAAAATGAGTAATATTTCGGAGCTCGAATTAACACTGTTGAAGGTTGCAACCCAAAATAGAACGGTTATAATCACGTCAATTGAACGCAGCGTGGGCGCAGAATAATAGCACGATCGATCTCTTCTTGCAGAGTTTCCGAGAGGGAAACGAAACTGAACATTTGCTGAAGAATCTTCTCATCGTTGCCGTGGATGACAAGGCACTCCAACGCTGTAGACAGATTCACGAACATTGTTATCTGATGAAGAATTGAGGGTGCAGAGTTGTTTTTACGTTGTGTCTATTTTATATAAATTAAACAGAAAACAGATTGATGGAAAAGGTGAATTTAGGCGTGGCAAATTGTCAACATGAGCAGTGTTAATCCAGCTTGGTATGCAGAAAGGGAAAAGGCGCATAAACAGATCTGGTACCTTGGTTCGATTGAATTGAAGAATCGAAGACACGAAATGGAGTGTAGACAAATGTTGTTGGTAATGTTTGCATGAAAGGTTTGTTTGAAACAATGTCAAGTTGAATTTAAATCATGGGCACATTGATTTTATTGACTTTTGATTATATGAAAAGTGTGTGTAAGATTGCCCGTGTATGGATAAGTTGAAGAACTTCTGTATGTACTGTTGAAATTGCCTAGCATTGAGTTTAATTTGGACAGAGATTTGAGATGCATTTCTTATATGCATGGTAGTGTTTGTAGATTCTGGGTTTGCAGGTTTATCCTGCGTCAATTCCAGAGCTTGTTTTTCATGTGTTGGAAGAAACTATTGACATGCGAAGGTTTATCTTGGGATCACATGGTGAGGAGAAATGCATTGAAGAACTTAACGACATTAGCTTCTAGCATCAATTTCATATAATAAAAAAAATGATGGAATAACACTTATATGGGGCAAGAAGTATTCAACTTTTGTAGAATGGGGGCCATCATTAGGTTTAGCATTTTTGAAGTTCATTCCAGAGAATCCAATATTTTCATCAAAGATATTGTTATTACAGTCAGTTGTTGAACTCCATAATACACGAAGGCATAAGAGAGACATAAATTATTCTGAATGTCTGGAGGAAATTAAAAGATGTATTAAAGATACATATGAGTACTTTGATGTTGTTGATTCAGTTTGGTGGGAGTCTTTTTCAGTAATCAAAGTGATATGATTTAAAGATCAATAAATGAGGATACGCTTTTGAAGACTCCTTTTTTTTCCATAAAATATGCCAAATGAACATGAGGAAACACACATTGTTGAACAACAACAGTCTCAAGCTATTATTAAATTTCCACAGGTAGAGGAAAGAGAAATCTATATTGGTTCTAAAAGATCACGTGCACAACGTGAAGCCATGGAAGACCTTTACAAGGGTCCTGTGCAGGATGTTAAGGAGGGTTGCACGATAGCAGTGTTAGCAGATCAAGATCCACTTGGCTATCCATTTTGGATTGCCAAGGTTTTAAAGGTCATTAATGAAAATGAAGATATTACAGTTGTTGATGTACATTGGTATGCCACAAGTACCCACCCTTTCAATGGTGTGTACAAGCCAGAGATGGTAGTTGAAAAACAAATTGAAAGAAAGAGAAAAAGAAAGGGCACAAATATAAATCTTCACCGCACAGATGTCTTAAAATTGGAGGATGTTTACATACTTGTGTATGACTTCAATTTGAAAAAGAGAGGAACTCTTCGGTGGAAGACCATAAATATTTTGAAGAAATCGCTACCAGAACAATTACTATTGAGATGGGACTCTGCAGAATGTAGTCATAGATCTACAAGACATTTGAACTCTGAAATGGCGGGCATGCATGTTGACTCAGATTGAGCACTAGTTGATGAAAGAGAAGAATATGGATCATCTTCATCTGCATCGAGTCATTCATCTGAAGATGTAGGTTCTGATGGTGTGCCAGAACCTATGGTTGATTTTGAATAACTGTCTAAGACAGTTTTATGTAATTGATGTTTGCATGGTAACTTGAAATAAATATTTTGACTTCCATCTGATTTTTCATGAAGTTATGAGGCATTTCTATATTTTTTGGATTATATGTTTTAATGAAGAATTCATCTCTTTAGAATATCCACAGTGCAACAATGAATTACAAAAATAACTAATGTTATATTCAATATACCAATGTTGATATTTTGATTACAAGTAAAAAAGAAAATATAAATTAATGTTGAATTTTTAGATTATGCAGTGATATTGCCATGATATTATGTATTGTTACCATTTGGTATAAGATACTTTTAAAAATTTTAAAAATTATATGCCTCATTGAAAGGGGACACTTTGTTTTGATGGTTGATTCTTAGGTTTTTGTTGCAATTAAATTTAAATTTGTCTTAGACTAAGATTTGAAAAGAGATATATTTTTATCCTTTAAAATTAAAATTACTCTTGGAATAATAAATATTTCATTTACTTGTTCATTTTTAAAAATTGTTTAAGTCATATAATTTCTCCATAATTTCATGGTTCAAGTATGTTGAAAACTTAAGATTTAAAAACTTGACATTTACAACTTTTCATTAAGGTTTTTATGCGCTACGAAATTTTATCTTTAATGTTATGGTTGAAAACAATTACAACTTTAGGGTTGTTTAGAGCCAATATATTTTATCTTTAACAACATGGATGAAAATTGGTCGAAATGATAAGGCCTTCAGACATGATTTTGTTTATATTTAACATAATGTATCAAAAATTTTAGAATTTTACGATTTTTCAATGTCCTAATATGTTTTCTTTAATTCCATTGTTACAATGTGTCAAAAGTGTGACACAATGTTTTTTTTGTTATTCCAGCATCAACTCGTTTTGTTTTGAGGGTGTTTTTCAATCCTTTTTTCAAGAAACGATTTGGTTTTTAGCATAATTTTGTAAAATGTTGAAATTTGACCTTGAGAAAAAACAAAATACGTTATGGAATACACACTTTTTGTTTTTCGGGCGTTTTTTCATGTTTTTTGAGTCTTTTTGGGCTAGAGTTCCCATTTTGAGGTAATAGTTTCCTTTTTTAGGTAACTATGTTACCTTCCATCTATATCTCATATTCTTGTTCTCTCCCTCTCCATTGCTTCTATCTCTCTTTCCCCTTGTTTTGCTCTCTCCCTCTCTCTCTATCTTCCTTATCATTCTCTCTGTCTCTCTCTCCACCTTTCTCTCTCTGTGTCTTTCTTCTTACCTCCCTCTCTCTCCCCCTCCAACTCCATCTCTCTTTCCCTCCCTCTCTCCACTCTCTCACATCCTCTCTATTCCTTCCTCTCTCTCTCTCTTTCTCTACCACCCTCTCTCTCTCTCGAGTATCTTCACCCTCCAACTCTGTTACTATATTAATGCATCTAATGTAAGGAATCAATTAGGATTAGAAATCAACATCTACACTCAAATTAATGCATCTAGTGCAAGTAAGCAAATATGATTAGAAACCAACATCTACCCTAAAATCAATGCATTTAGTGCAAGCAATCAAATAGGATTAGAAATCACCACCTACACTGAAATTAATGCATTCAGTTCAAGCGATAAAATTTGAAGTTTAAGCAATCAAATATAATTAGAAATCAACCTATACATTGAAATGAATGCATCTAGTGCAAACAATCAAATAGGATTAGAAATCACCAATACACTAAAACCAATGCATTTAATGCAAGCAATCAAATACGATTATAAATTAGCTACATTAATCTAGTGTAAGAAATCAAATATTATGAGAAATAAATATCTACACTAAAATAAATGCGTCTAGTGCAATCAATCAAATATGATTAGAAATCACCATCTATAGTGAAATCAATGCACCTAATGCACAAAATCTTCTTCTCTCTCTCCCCCCTCCATCTATATCTATATCTCCCTCCATCTCCCCTTCTTTGTCTCTCTATCTCACCCTTCCAAACATAAACACTCTCTCACTCCATATCTATCAATCTCTTCATCCCTACCTCCCTCTCCATCTCACTCTTCTTCCCTCCCTTGACCTTCCATCTATATCTCTATCTTCATGTTCTCTCCCTCTCCTCCACTTTTATCTCTCTTTCTTCATGTTTCCTCTCTCCCTATCTCTCCATCTCTACCTTTCTCTCTCTATTTATTTCTTCTTACCTCCCTCTCGCTTCCCCCCCCCCAACTTCATCTCTCTTTTCCTCCCTCTCTCCACTCTCTCACATCCTCTCTCTCTCTCTCTCTCTCTCTCTCTCTCTCGAGTCTCTTCACCCTCCAACTTTGCTACTATATCCATCCCTCTCCTTCTCTCCATATCCCCTTCTTTGTCTCTTTATCTCACCCCAAAGATACACACTCTCCCTCCATCTCTCCCTTGTCACTCCCTCTCTCTCTATCTCTCCTTATTTTTTTCTTTATCTCACCCCTAGACATACACAATCTCTCTCCATCTCTCCCTTGACACTCCCTCTCTCTCTCCACTTCTCACTCTCTATGTCTTTCTCCTTCCCTCCCTCTCTCCCCCTCCAACTCCATCTCTCTATCTGTCTCTCTCAAATTCTCTATCTCTTCCTTCCTCTCTCCCTTTCTCTCCTTCCTCCATCCCTCTTCCCCTGTCTCTCTCTCTCTCTCTTTTCCCTCCAATCCTCTCACTATCTCCCTCCCTCTCTCCTTCTCTTTATCCCCCCTCCATCTTTGTGTCTCCCTCTCCCTCTCTTACCCTTCTCTACCTCTTTCACTCCTCTCCCTCTCTCCCTCTTCATTCCTCATCTCCCCTCTCCTTCAGTTTATCTCCATCTCTCCCTTTTCACTCCCCATATCTCTCCACCTCTATCACTCTATGTCTTTGTTCTTCCCTCCCATATATATCTAGAGTTAATACACATCATGATATATTAATATATATTATAATATAACAAATTTTATAATGTATTAATTCAAAGTTATTAAATTTAATACTATTAAGATTATAATATATTAATATGAATATTAAATTTAACATTAATATTAATATTAATATTAGGGTTAATAGAAATTATATATTGAATTGTTTTTAAATAAATCTTTTTTTTCAACAATATTTAATATTGATTAATTAGTAGAGAAATGTTATCTTTAGATATATTGAATAAAATAGTTTATTTTATTAGAAATTATATATTGAATTATTTTTAAATAAATATTCCTTTTACAACTTATTAAGAAGAAGTCGTTTAATTATCTCTTACTAATGCTATTAATTATCTCTTATTAATGTTATTGATATATTTTTTATTTTAATAAAATCCTTCTATATTATTGTTTTGATAAAATATTATTGCATATAAAGTTATAATAATGTTAAATTTTCTTTTACCAAATATTTGTGATTTGTTTTGATTCATTCCTATAATATATTAAATTTATATGGTTTATATAATATGTATTTGACTAAAAATCACAGGTTTTAAAATGAAAATAGAATGTGTATATATAATTAATGGTTATTATATTTATTGATGTAAGTCTTGAAAACATGCTTATGTAAGGTAAAACATAAAAAAATTATGCTCTTTTATTGCATATTAGTAAGAGTAACCATATATGTTAGAATGAAATACATTAACATCCAAACATTTAAAAAATTTAAATCAGCATAGCTCTAGAGTTAAAATGAATTTACATTAGTTTTACATTCTTTTATAAAGAAAATATATTCACATTGAAAAAGTATACCATTTAATGGCATTGCATTTACTAATATTGCAAGGCATATAAACAAATGGCATTCAAATACTATATCCTTTAGTGACATTACATATATCAAGATAGTGAAGCATTGGATAAGCCTTATTGAGCTATGTAGCCAATCTATAGAGGCCATAAAAGGGTCTATGTGTGTCGCTGGGAGGAAAAACAAGTATCCAATGCCTTGCTTTTTCCCAAACAATAAACATAACAACAACTCCCCTAAATCCAATTCCCACTCCCATTCTTAACGCTATCAAGGAAACTTTTTCATCTACATGACTCCACAATCCTGGTTTTGTATTATTGTCACTCTCATCACCTCCACGAAGGGTTTTCTTTGGCTTGCCTTTTTTGTTGCATGGTGGTAGAGGAAACCCACATAAACACTTATTTCTTTGAAATGAAGAATTATTAAAAGTATAAAATTGTTTCCCTATTGGGATTGGCCCACAAAGGTTATTAAAAGAAACATTTAGGTAAGCTAAAAATGATAATTTAGAGAGTTGAGGAGGAATAGTTCCACTCAATTTATTTTTGGACAAGTCCAACTGCTCCAAAATAAATATCTTACTTCCTATGCTTACTGGAATTTCCGTTGTAAGATTATTGCTAGACAAATCAAATATACCATTTTTATATGAGAAATAAAACAAATCATACTCCCTCTCTTTTATGTATTCTTCAATATGATTACTATACACAATATTCTCTCCAAAATTTTCATTTTTTATAAACCCTTGGATTTTTTCTAGATTATATGGTATTCTTCCATTGAATCTATTGTTGGATAAAGCCAACATAACCAAATTGGTTAAATTTGTAATCCATTAAAGAATACTACCATCAAGAGTATTATAACCAACGCAAGGCAAGCATGCACGGAAGCAATAATACCACTAGAAAATCCATCTCTCCTCTACAACCACAAAGCATTTCAAAACCTTAGAAAATCCATCTCTCCTCTGCAACCACAAAGCATTTCAAAACCTGTGAGTTGTGTGTTTGTGGCTACATGCGCACATATATATATATATATAGGTAATTATAGTGAAGAAGATAGAAGGCATGTGAAGAAGTCCCGATGGGAAACGACGGGCTATTTTCCCACGATCGAGCGGGTCGGTGCCGGTGGAGAGAGAAACTTAATTCACTCGTACAGCGTGGCCCCCCTCCGCCCAGGGTTGGTGGTACCGTGGTGGCAGACTTTCACCGGAGGGAAGAAAATAGAAATTTTGATCGGCTGTCAAATTGAAGTCCTTATCAGTGGCACGCTTAAGGATTGGAAACTCATCCGAAAAATAGACGCGGATGGAATTTGACTGGACGGATGATTATATTTTTTAAGTAATGATACATTAATTTGGTTGACAAACTTGACGAAAATAAATAGTTGTTTCTAGATATTTAATATCGAATTTAGTGCGTTATTTTTCATTTATCAATAGTTTTAAAAAATAATGAAATTGTGTAATAATTAATGTTATATATATACATAATATGATACTTTAATTTTATATTTTCATATATTTTTTATTTTAACGAAGTTTATTTTGAATATATTTTTAATTTAATATAAATATATATGTGTTGGATTTATTGGTGAAGAGTAAGTTTCATTTTCATTAAGATAAATATTTTTATACCTTGGCTTTTTAGAGATGTTTACATTTTCACATAAGGGAAAAAATATATATTTATTACATCTAAATTTTTTAAAAAGATTCCCATCAATATGGATAAGTTCAAGGGCTTTGGAGGATGGTACAAGCCAGCGAAGTTTCTCTTTATTACGACGATGACTGTGATAAAGAAACCCCATTGAAGATGCCAACTAACCCTTCAACCACGGAGTGGTAGTGTTGGGCCCATGGTTAGAATTTGAAAATAGATTTACCTTTTGGGTAACTAATATTTTTTATGGCAATAGATTAAAGTTGTATATATTTATATTGGATAATGTATTTGTTTGAATTTAGTGATGAGCATAAATAACCCAGAATATTAATAAATCAATAATATAATAAATAATTAGGTTCTGGAGGATGGTATAAGCCAATGAAGTTAAGTGGATTCTTTTTATCACTATGGTTTAAAAGTTATTTGTTACTTGGATTTATTGTGCAGAATTTTGGGCTCAAACATGTTTAGAGAGATGGAGTAGGAAGTTAAAAAGATTAGGTAGAATCTACAAGCTGCTCAGAATAGAACAGACATAAGATTTGTGCACACAAGAAGAGAACTCATAAGAAGTTCCAAGTGGGAGATCATGTTTATTGGAGGATTAAACCTAGGAAAAGTACCTTGCAATAGAATGGATGTGCCAAGTTGGTACCTCACTACAGCAGACCCTTCCAAGTCTTGGAAAGAGTAGGTCTGGTAGCATATCAATTGGCCCTTCCTAGATATGTAAAGGTCCATAATGTATTCCATGTTTCTCTATTAAAGAAATACATGTATGATCCCTACATATAATTAACTGGAAAGATGTACAAGTAGGTGTACCAAGTACTTTACAAGAAGTAGATGTGTTTAAATTATGAAAACATGCATTGATAAACATTGTGATGGTTGGTAGGTCGAACCAGATAGAGAGTTCAGGGTAGAACCCCTGCGTATTCTCGACAGGAGAGAAGCCACATTGCGGAGGCGAGTGGTCACCCAGCTTAAAGTGCAGTGGGTGCATTTCATCTTAGAGGAGGCTACTTACGAAGATGAAGAAATGATGAAACAATTTACCAGGGTGCATTTCATCCTACAGGAGGCTACTTACGAAGATGAAGAAATGATGAAACATATTTACCAAATCTGTTCCAAAGCATGGAAAGAACACTGGGGACGATGTTACTTTGAGAGGGGGAATATGTAACCCCCCTATGGTTTAAAAGTTATTTGTTACTTGGATTTATTGTGGTAACTACTTTATTTATATTTCATGTTTAAGTAAAAATAAAATGTGAGAACATTTCATATCATTTTATTTTATTTTTAATATCAAGACTATTTTGTCTTAAATGAAAAAGAGAAAGAATTGGTTGATAACACAACACAGCCTCAGCAGTTGAGGTAGTTGCTTAATCATAACCACCCTTCTTCATATTTATAGGAAAAGAGAACTGACATTAACCGGAACGAGAACAGACGGAATTTCATATATAAACTCTTCATAGAAATTAGAATACATGCTGGAAAATGTGACCATCCGAGGCATATGACATAACCCATGATAACTTGAAAGTCATTCTATTAACAGATGGAACGATGTATTTGAGTACATGCAGTAAGGTGTTGCATGGCAAAACCCCTGCTACTTATCACAAACATTTAAACCTTGGCCGAAATCAAAGGATATATGCATCATTAGCAAACACAGAAGCCTGTTAAACCTAACTTTGCCCTTTAAGCTTACAATTATTAGTCCAATATAAAAATACAAATTAAAGACAGGCATTCTTTCCATTAAAACGGTTCCTCGAAACAAAAGCTAATATAAGTATTTAAACAACTAAACCGGGACATGGGTCTCAACTGGACAGGCCATCCGATACAGAGATAAACCCAAAAACTCAGACTGCGCAGAAACTGCCCTGTAAGAAAACCAAGAGTTGCTTGGTATGCCAGTACCTACGGAAGGAAACAATGAAGCTTGGAGAAATTAAAAAACTCTTACCTGTGTTGTGATGGGTGCAGAACTCCCTTAATTGGCTAGAAGCACACTGCCTAAACCTTGAGGGAAAAATGCAATAGAAAAACCACCTATATCAGCAAAGACAATAGAAGCATAACTATAATGTACATACCAATTTAAGAAAAAGCACCCCATAGTAGTGAATGAGTACTTAGCACCTGTGGAAAGAGGGAGAAGTAGTGAACACTCCATGGACACCATCCATGAGGAGAGACACCAACATAAGAGTACAGACAAGAGCAGTGAAGAGCTTAATAGAGCAAAACCATCAACAAATACTATGGATTTGTAGAGAAGCGAAGGAGGAACAGCAAATGGCCGAAAGCATTCCAGACTGTAGAGGTACTTAGGGTTAATTCTACCTAGAGAATTCTGCACCATTTGATGAAATCGATGGCCCGGTGTGAGGGGTGAACTTACCAAGAACCACAACTGTGATAGACGAATACAAACCTCTGTCATTAGATCGTAAATATGGACGGTTGCGATCCCACCAGATCGATCTAGATAAGGGTGCCATATCATAGTATTAATTCCAAGTATTGCGAACAGTTCATGGGTACCAAACTCATTAATGGCAGGAGGATGCGTGGAGGGGTTGTTGTTAATGCAACAGTGTGGCAGATGACCTGTCTGAAAAAAATTAAAACTATGCCATGGAAATTGCGAAAGATTAAACGGCCTGAACCATGGCAATAATCAACCAAATATTTGTACAACAAATGATTAAGAGCATATTTTCAATAGAACCTTTATTCCTAAACAAATAATGTATCGACTGTGGTGTATATTCGAAATTGCTAAACATTTATAAAGTTTATGGTTTGTGTGCAAAATAATTATAAGGTTTCTCATATGTAATGTAAGGCCTAAAGGTGATACATATATGTATATTTATCTTAATGTTTTGTTTTAGGCATAATGGATTTTTTTTTTTTTTTTTAATGATGTAAATAGGTAATGATTTTTCATGTAGATGTACATGTGACAATTCTAATAAATAAACCCGTTGGAGATGACAACTGACCTTTAGGCGAGGGAGCGATGGCGCAGGGAGCAGTGTAGGAATTTCAAAATAGTTTCACTGTTAAATTTGAGAGTTTTCACACGTGCTTACTCATTTTCACAATGGTTTTTTCAATTTTCAAACTCTATTTAATCGACAAATATGATGGCCAATTTTTTGTTAAATTCCATGTCTGGCTGGGCCACACACAAGAAAAGAAAGGGAAGAAAATTTTTCAATAACTTCATTGAAATGATTGTTATGTTTTTGCTCCACTAAACTCAAGCAACACAGACGGTGCAGGCTTTGGAGGCTAAAAGAACAATCTCAAAACATCGTGAAAACCATCACAATTCAATTGTAGTTAAAATAATCCTTTATGTTAACATTAGTTGAAGAAAAATTGTACAATTTTTTTATTTTAAAATTTAAATTTTCTTCTATTACCTTATTTTGCATTTGATTTTATCTCTAATTAAACTTTATTTAATATTTTTCCTACATGGTGGGAAAACCTATTATAACTCAGTTGTCAAACCAGCAGTGAAGACAACCATCTCTTGCTGCTATCCGCGAATGTAGGCTTACTCATGACAGTTATTCAAGGAAAACCACGCAAAATCTGTATTTTAAAAATATTTTTAATAAATCTAAAAGTAGATATCAGAAATGAATGTAAAACAAAATTCCAACATAGATGCACTTTTTCGAAAAAAATCCTCCTATGAAATTAAATCCATATAGACAATTCATTGGCTTAAAGGAGAATTGTACGGAGACAGAGGGATGTTCATGATGGTCAAAAGTGGCTAGAATCTAGGCAAAAAAAATTCAAGAAATCTTGCAGTACCATTGTTTGAATAATGTTTTCAATTGAGCAACATCAAAAACATCTGGGGCACCTAAAATCTTGAAATTTCACAACTGCAACTTGGATTTTCAAAAATATCTACGAGATTTTATTAAAATTTAACTGAATTTCCATAATTTTCAAAGGAATAATACAGACTAGTTAGAAAATACGTTGCAAGTTGGGCCTTCTCATGTCATTACTATGATTTTCTCTTTATTACGACAGAATGGTCTAGACAGGTGAGACATAATTCACACTGGTTGGAAACAAAAAAGTCTAGCCATGCGAGACGAAATTGCCGCTAGTCAGAAACATATCAGTCCTGGTCGGACTGCACAAACGAAGAGAAAGGGTAGGAAATGTTTTCAATAACTTTATTGAAATTATCCCTATGTTTTCGCTCCACTAAACTCAGGTAAAACCGACAATGCAAGTTTTGAAGGAGGCTAAAGCCTAGAAGAACCTTCTTAAAACAACACGAAGACCATCATAATTCAATTGTTGCTAAAAGAATCTTTTATTTTTAGTTCGTTGTTCAATTTTATTTTTTAATATAATTTTTCTTCCTTCTATTTGTTTTTAATTTCATATACATATAAACTTATATATATATATATGTGTGTGTGGTAGTTTTGTATTCTAGAATATTTTTAATAAAAATTATATTTTAAACAAGTGTAATATAACTGTTAAACAAGTGTAATATGCAGGTTTGTTGTTGTTTGATCTCTGGTTCTTATGTAAAAAGTAATTAATAGCTAATTTAAATTAATTTAAATGTTTAGAGTTAAAAACCTCCAAAAACTTCCAAAACCATATATATACTACAAAATAATCATAAATCCCAATTTAAAATAACCTTACATATAATATCATATTTATATCTTTTAAAATTAAATTATTGCTATTATTATTATATAAAAAAAATATATTAAAAATGAAAAATATATAAATTTAAAATTCAACATCAATATTTTTCATATAAAAAAACAAACCTCTTGCTTAATGAGTATACTAGGTATAAGTATATTGAAATAAACCCATTGAATACACCAATCTCTAGTCATAATTTTCAGCAAGGTTAAGCTTACTTGCCTATTTGATTCAACTTCATTATTCCAGCTATGTTGTGCACTAATGGTAAACGTATATGAACCAAACCCATTAGACTAATGCATGGTCATAAGCTAGTAAAAGCTTTGAAAGAGTATCGTATTCTACCTAATGAATAAGTTGACATTATATTTAATATGAAATGTCTTACTTATGCTTATAGATCCTGCTTAATATAGGTAAATACACATACTTAACATATGAGCTATATAGGTATGAAAGTGCAAATTCAAGGCTTTAGCATCAACACCTTATCAAGAACATAGGTATTTTAATTACCATAGTATTAATAAAACTGAGCCTATCGTGTAAGGTAATGGTAATATCTAACCCATGCTTAGTGATATAGAAAAAAGGGTTAATTATGTAAAATGTTGTAACATACCTTGTGTAAAGTATTCAGCTGTTTGTATTACTTCCACCTCTTTCATATCCATAATAAATGATATGTCATAACCTGCTTGTAATTAGTGAACAACACGTATTGGGTTACTCTGCATCACATAAGAATTTCCCTATGTAATCATGTATCTAAGCTTACATATTGAATATGAATACATGCTTCTACTAAGGATAGTAAGAAAGGTACTCATAACTCCATGTTACGATATAAACATAATGAAAGAACATGCTATAATTCCATATATTATTATACTGACATGCTCCTATTGAGTAATTATTAATAACTATTGAAGCTCATCATAAGCTAGATCCTCTATCTTTCCATAATAGATACTAGTTGTCATTAATATCAACCCGTGTAAAAGTTTTATCCTAGTAATTACTAAAGTATGTTCCTCTATCTTACCATAACTAATGAACTAGTATAAGTGGTAGTATCCAAAGTAAACAATATTCGGTATGAGTAGTTATCAGTGTGGTAGGTATGTAAGTAATATAAGTAGTCTGATTGGTGGAGTTAGCATTAAAGAGTCAATGCTAGTGAGACCTGGGGCACGGTGGAAGGATGAACCGATGGCATTGGATTTGGATAGTGGGGTTTGCTCAGTCTTACTTATTCATGGATTTCTAGGTTTCTAGGTTTGCATTAAAGCCAAACCTCTAGCTCTATAAGGCCCAATTTTCCCTAGTAGTTGAATCAAATTAACTAGCACATACTATTTCACTTTTCAGTTTCCAAGAGATGTAAATTACTAACGCAAGCTGAAAGAAATGAGAAATATTCCAAGAGATATCAGTTACTAATGCTGTCTTTGGATAGAGAAGCTTAGTACTAATTTTTTGGGTCCTTTAGTAAATTGGTTAGTTTGTAACAAAGTCTTGGGGTTAGACAGGTGCCCAAGACTAGCATATGCAAAATAAGAATAGGTACTAAAATTTATGAGTCAACACAATAAATACCAAGCTCTATGTTGTTCTTATTATCTTACAAAATTTATTTCTATTGATTCTACAAGTACCTTTGTGCCTCGATGAATTATTTGAAAACATCAAAAAAAAAAAACTCGCTTATTATTAGCCATAACTTATGTATTGCGTTCACTATCCAACATGGCATCTGTCCTTGTGCCACATGTTGTTGGAACATTTTTTCCCTCAAAAAGTGGCCGTTTGTATTGCCTCTTCTTAATATATCTATTCTTCCATGTATTTAATAATGGACCTTTTTATGTGCTTTAGAAAACTCACACAAAGAAATACCAGAAAACCTAGTCCAACTACCCCATGAATGGAGAACCCAACTACATTTTTTCATTTCTTTTAATTCCTTCTAACTAGTGGACTTGGGGTTGGAATTGGAGACCTTGAAAAGATAGGAGCAACAACATCAGATCATGGAGGTCCCAACAAATGCCTTCATACTTGCATTAGAATAGAGTTGCTTCTAGCTTGGATAATACTAAAGGCTTTCTTCCAGATTATAACACTACAGGCTTTCTTCCATATTATAGAACTAAAGGCTTTCCAAGTACATGAAATTTCTATTTAATAATGTTAAATGAAGCAATAATGTAGAGTGGGTTTTGTATCATTGGAGTGTGTTTTATATCAGTTAATGATAGGAAAAACTTTTGTAAGAACATTTACTACCAAATTCTTTGGAATACAAAACTGAAGTCTAAAAGTCTTATTTATTTTTTGTCTCTATTTTACCTTCAAATTCATAGGCTTGAATTCTTTGAAAGACCACCTTCATATCAACCTCCATGTCTGTCATTTCTACAAAAGCTAATTTTCATAAGCATTTTAAGACTGTGTAATGTGTATTCCTATCTTTTATGACTGACCTTCACTAATATTGTATGCTTGTATTATTTTGTGACATATGGGAAAGAGTGGGTACCTATATCGTTATGAGCCAGATGGAGCAAATACATTTGAGGTTTATGGTGCTGATGAATTCCCATTTTTCAGTGAAGCGGGTTGGTTGCCCATCATTAAGTTGTTCATCGGGCATAAAATGAAACTCTATGATTGTTTTGATACTTTTGATGGTACCAATGTTAAGGTTGAGGGTATATACTGTTTCCTGTAATAGAGGAAAGAATTGCAGAAGCAACAAACATACTAGCTGAGGGAGAGAGGTGGTTCAAAAGGAAGTCATTACAAGGGGTAAACCTGAATTTTTTCCTAAAATACAATTGCCATGAACCTTGCTGGAGCGTTGGGGTCCATTGTAGCATTTTAAAACCAAAGTGGGATAAACCAATGCAACAAATTCAAATTTATCTGACATGTGATGGCCATTTCTCTAAGGTATTTTTGTATCACATCAAATTTATGGTAGACATGGATGGGTTCAATAGGATGAATCTCCCTTATTTCCTAAATAAAATATTATTTAAAATGGTGTTCTATGCAAGAAAAGGAAGATTTTATATTCCTATGATGTCTACCACCATGGCCTCATTCAAATATTGTACTTTCATGCATTAAAGAATCAAACACAATAGTTGAGGAAGAGGGTAATAAGACATCCACTTCCTAGAAAACATAGGAAGGAAAGGGCTCTAGCTACAGAGGCTGAGAGTAATCACCAAGTTGTTGCAAAAGCCTTAGGCAGCCCTAACAGGAGGAAAATCCCTAGGCTAAATACCAAGAGGAGTAGAGGACAAAAAATAGAAGTACAAGACAACAACAAAGATGAAACAACTGGAGAATCTATAAAGAAGGGTGAAGATCTTAGAGAATCTCACCATGAAACATAATACTCTAGGAGGCCACGAACAAGACCTACAAACAAACTGAGGTTGTGTTTGAAAGCGAAACTAAATCCCAATATGAAGGAACCAATTTT
Source organism: Pinus albicaulis (assembly GCA_034641835.2). Lineage (NCBI taxonomy): Eukaryota > Viridiplantae > Streptophyta > Pinopsida > Pinales > Pinaceae > Pinus > Pinus albicaulis. Next base: position 455,253,399 of record CM076571.1, on the reverse strand, counting down.
AATTATTGATGAGCAAGAATAAGGTTCTTCTAGAGCTTAGCATGGGCTTCCAGTAGAAACTGAAAGGCAATCTAAAACAATTCAATAAAATGGTAAAAGAATGAGTAGGGAAATGCCAACAGGGACCCCCTCAAAATCCTTGCAGAGGTAGCACATCTTGCTAAAAAATGAAACACGGGAAGATTGGAGTTTTGTAGCCTTCATGGTTTTGGACAATTAAAATTTGTTCACTGGAGTTTTGTAAACATAATACTGATTTATATTTAATTATATTACTATGGATTCTTATTAATGTTATGGATCTTGTAATTCTAATTCTATATTATTATTCTTGTTATGGATCTATTATGTTAAAACTCAAGAGAATTATCTTAACTTTTACTTGGCAATGCTTCAACAGATAGGGTATACATATCAATTACTATAAAAAAAAAAAATTTAAATAATGGAAAAAATATGTGAGAAAAAAAATTTAAGTGCAATGGAGAGAAACTCCTTTTAGATATCTCACGTGTTTATAAATGGTATATATCTCGCATCTATTGCAGACGGGTTTCTTTTCGCATATATCGTAGATGGGTTTGCATCTTTTCACATCTACCCTAAACAACATTCGATTGGCAAGAGGGACAACGTTTCGTATTTGTTTCGGATGCATGGGTTAAAAAAGTGTAGATCTCAGTCAAGGAGTATTACCGACAGGTTCGCATCTACAACATCTTCTGCAGGTTCGCATCTACTACGGGGTCGCATCTCGTGGAGATAAATTATTATAACTAGGGTTCGCATCCCCGAGAATAGAAACTTGGTGCTTCTTCCGCAGGGTTTGCATATCTTCCAAACTAGGGGTTCACAGGGTTCGATTTCCCAATCTTGGTTTACTTCCGCAGTATGGCTCCCAGCTTCATGAAGATAATTTTCGGCCCAGTTCTGTCCGCCTCTGAGAGTCAAGCCTCTGCCCATATTGTCAGTGAAGCCCCAACTCCCACTGTGCAGGTGGTCAAAACCTCACTGGATGAGGCCTTGAAGTTTTCTGAAAGTGCCTTAATCTGCCGGTTTAATGGCTTTTGGCCGCAGTTGACAGCTCTCCACAGTTGGATCTCGGAGGTATGGAAGCCTATCATTTCTGATGAAATTAATATCTACCCCTATGCTAAGGGTTTCTTTATAGTAGATTTTGAAAACTCTGAAAGAAGACAATGCATTTTATATTCCAGCCCTTGGTTTTGGGAAAACTTGGGCCTATTCATGAAGCCATGGAACCCATCATTTGATCCCTCAACAACAGTCATAACCTTAGCACCATTTTGGGTCAGATTTCCAAACCTACCTTTGCATCTTTGGAATCTCTCCTCGCTAAAAGCCATTGGAAATGCAATTGGGAAATTTTACTACATGTGCTCAGAAATAGTGTAATATGTCAGAACCACCTATGCACGCATCTGTTTAGAAGTGGACTTTAGCGTTAGATTCCCAGCTGAAATAATCCTAACAAGCAAAGACTATGTATGGAACTAGAAACTCAACTATGAAAGTGTCCTCTTCAAATGTCGATCCTGCTTTGAAACAGGCCATCTAGCCAAAAATTTCCCAAAAGTATCCCAGAAAAATTATGCTAGAAAGAAGCACCATAGATCTACATGGTGGGAAGGAGCACAAAAGGAACATTACACTCTCATCAAGGAAGAATACTCTCCAGAAAACTCTGAATTGCAAGAAATCAGACAAGAAAGAAACAACTCTCAAGACAAGCAGGAGGGAAGCCCCGCCCAACAACAAAAAAATGAACTCGACAGCCCCTCAAGCATCAACAATTATGAGGATTCGAATACCGCACAAAAGAAATCTTCATTTAGCAGCAAATCAGATCTCCCAGATCCCAAAGATAAGACACCAGTATCCCAAGAACCAAAAGAGATGAAGAAGGCATACGATAAAGGAGGTTGGAAGACCATAGAGAAGAAAAAGAAAGCTACAATACCAATCTCAACAAGAAAGACGAGAAGCCAGATAATTAAGAACTAAGAAAATTATAGGTCCAATAGACCAAATTTTGGTCTCAGTGGACGTTAACCATCATCATCATCATCATCATAAGTGTATCTAAATAGAAAAGTACTTTAAATAAAGAAAGTTAAAAAAGGCTAAAAATGAGTACAACAACCACTCAGTAATTAGAACCGTAATGAATTCTTTTAATCAAACTTTCATTAGTAAAACATTATTGATAGTTAAAAATAACATTGTAATTTAATTTAATGGAATTTGATTAGTAAATAAAGTGTTTTGGATTTTTTTTTGTAACTATATATTAATTTTTAAGAATAATATTGTATTTTAAATAAAAAATTTATTAATATTTAAAAGTAGTATAGTAATTTTAAATTATAAGATTTTTTTTTTCAAATAATTTTAGGGAAAATAAAATCATAATTTCAAGAAGATTATTTGAAAAATAGATATGTATCAAAAAAGGTTACACTGTCATATACCATACTAGATCCATCTCAAACCTTTTCTCAAGTTTTTCACTCAAAAAAGAGGTTCTCTAGATATTTGATCCCTCTCGGTGCTTGATACATCCAGAGTTAAGATGAATCTAGATTGGTTTCAGTCTGTGCAGCGAAGGAAAATCTATCGAAGATATGATTAATTTTATCAATAATATGTAAATATACATAATATTAATATAATCATTTTAAATATGCTAAATATGTGTGAGATTAACCTGTTCATTTTAATTTTAAATTTGCTTAGTTACCTCACTTTGGTGAGATGATAAATATTGTTGATAACTTTAATGATGAAATAAAAATTTGAATGCAAAAGTGACAATAATAATGTTGACTGATAGAATGATAGAAAATGTGAATAATAAGAATGTAGTCAATTACAAATAATCTTCATTGTGATCAATCTCAAACTATTTTCTTCTACATCTTTTCATATTGATTTTCTTCAATGATTCTTACTATCACTCTTGTTAGTTTTGTCATCTTTTCATATTGATTATATGAAGAGGACAGTTCAAATCGTCAACCATTTAAATATTTAGCTCGAGATGTTGTAGTAAACATCATACATTGTCTCTTTTGCTCTCCAATATTAATAGGTTGAATTACTATAACACAAAAATCAATGTACATTATCAATATTTTTTTATGCCTACACTGAAATAAATGCACATTGTTAATCCAATCATTTTAAAATTAATGTACCATAGTACATGCAACTAGATAAAATTGAAAATCAACATCTACACTGAAATCAATGTATCTAATTCAAGAAATAAAATAAGATTAGAAAACAACTTCTACATTGAAATCAATGCATCTAATGAAAGTAATCAAATATGATTAGAAATCAACATCTACACTCAAATCAATGCATCTAGTGCAAGTAATAAAATAGGATTAGAAACCAACATCTACACTGAAATCAATGCATTTAGTGCAAGCAATAAAATAGGATTAGAAATCACCATCTACACTGAAATCAATGGATCTAGTGCAAGCAATCAAATAAGATTATAAAACAATTTTTATACTAAAATCAATGCATCTAATGCAAGAAATCAAATAGTATTTGAAATCGTCTACACTCAAATCAATGCATCTAGTGCAAGTAAGAAAATATGATTAGAAACCAACATCTACACCGAAATCAATTCATTTAGTGCAAGCAATCAAATAGGATTATAAATCACTACCTACACTGAAATCAATGCATTTAGTGCAAGCAATCAAATAGGAAGTGCAAGAAATCAAATATAACTAGAAATTGACATCTAGATTGAATTCAATGGATCTAGTGCAAGCAATCAAATGGGATTAGAAATCACCATCTACATTAAAATCAATTCATCTAGTGCAAGTAATCAAATAGTATTCTAAATCATCTACATTGAAATCAATGCATCTAGTTCAAGCAATCAAATATCATGAGAAATCAATATATACACTAAAATCAATGCATCCAGTGCAAGCAATCAAATAGGATTATAAATCGCCATCTACAGTGAAATAAATGCATCTAATGCGAGAAACCTTCTTCCCTCTCTCCCCCCTCCATCTATATCTATATCTCTCTCCATCTCTCATTCTTTGTCTCTCTATCTCACCCCCCGAAATAGACACACTCTCTCTCACTCCATATCTATCAATCTCTCTATCCCTCCCTCCCTCTCTCCATCTCTCTCTTCTTCCCTCTCTTCACCTTCCATCTATATCTCTATCTTCCGCTTCTCTCCCTCTCCCTCTCCCTCTCCCCTGCTTCTATCTCTCTTTCCTCTTGTTTTCCTCTCTCCCTCTCTCTCTATCTTCCTTATCATTCCCTCTCTCTCTCTCTCCACCTTTCTCTCTCTATGTCTTTCTTCTTACCTCCCTCTCTCTCCCCGTCCAATTCCATCTCTTTCCCTCCCTCTCTCCACTCTCTCACATCCTCTCTCTTCCTTCCTATCCCTCCCTTTCTTTCCCACCCTTCTCTCTCTCTCTCTCTCTCTCGAGTCTCTTCACCCTCCAACTATGTTACTATATCAATGTATCTAATGCAAGAAGTCAAATAGGATTAGAAATCAACATCTACACTAAAATCAATGCATCTAGTGCAAGTAAGAAAATATGATTAGAAAATAACATCTACACTAAAATCAATGCATTTAGTGCAAGCAATCAAATAGAATTAGAAATAACCACCTACACTGAAATCAATGCATTTAGTGAAAGCAAGCAATCAAATATAATTTGAAATCAACATCTACATTGAAATCAATGCATCTAGTGCAAGCCATCAAATAGTATTAGAAAACACTAGCTACACTAAAATCAATGCATTTAGTGCAAGAAATCAAATAATATTATAAATCATCTACATTGAAATCAATGCATCTAGTGCAAGCAGTCAAATATCATGAGAAATCAATATCTACACTAAATCAATGCATCTAGTGCAAGCATTCAAATATGATTAGAAATCACCATCTACACTGAAATAAATGCACATAATGCAATAAATATTCTTCCCTCTCTCCCCCCTCCATCTATATCTATATATCATTCCATCTCTTCTTCTTTGTCTTTCTATCTAACCCCCCAAACACACACACACTCTCTCACTCTATATCTATCAATCTCTCCGTCCCTCTCTCCATCTCACTCTTCTTCCATGTCTTCACCTTCCATCTATATATCTATCTTCTCATTCTCTCCCTCTCTCCCACTTCTATCTCTATTCCCTTTTGTTTTCCTTTCTCCCTCTCTCTCCATCTTCCTTATCACTCCCCCCCTCTCTCTATCCACCTTTCTCTCTCTATGTCTTTCTTCTTACCTCCCTCTCCCCACCCCCTCCAAATCCATCTCTCTTTCCCTCCCTCTCTCCACTTTCTCACATCCTCTCTCTCTCTCTCGTCTCTTTACCCACCAACTCTGTTACTATATCCCCCCCTCTCTCCTTCTCTTCCCCCTTCTCTCTGTCTCTCCTTCTTTGTCTCTTTATCTTACCCCCAAACATACACACTCTCCCTCCATCTCTCCCTTGTCACTCCCTCTCTCTCTATCTCTCCTTATTTTTCTCTTTATCTTACCCCTAAATATAAACAGTCTCTCTCCACTTCTCACTCTCTATGTCTTTCTTCTTCTCTCCCTCTCTCCCCCTCCAACTCCATCTCTTTGTCCCTCCCTCTCTCGTCCTCTCTCTCAAATCCTCTATATCTTCCTTCCTTTCTCTCCCTTTCTCCCCTACCTCCCTCTCTCTTCCCCCGTCTCTCTCTCTCTCTCTCTCTCTCTCTCTCTCTCTCTGCCCTCCAATCCTCTCACTATCTCCTTCGCTTTCTCTTTCTCCCTCTCCCCCTCCATCTTTGTGTCTCCCTCTCTCTCTTACCCTTCTCTACCTTGCTCACTCCTCTCCCTCTCTCTCTCTCATGATTCCTCATCTCCCCTCTCCTTTAGTTTATCTCTATCTCTCCCTTACCACTCCCCATATCTCTCCACCTCTATCACTCTATGTCTTTGTTCTTCCCTCCCATATATATCTAGAGTTAATATATATCATGATATATTAATATATATTATAATATAACAAATTTTATAGTGTATTACTCCAAAGTTATTAAATTTAATAATATTAATACTATAATATATTAATATTAATATTAAATTTAACGATAATATTAATATTAGGGTTAATAATTTTTATTTGCAAGGTATCAATAATAATATGCCTCACGGTATTTGGCCCATAGAATTCATTTAAATAATTTTTTTTTTTTTTAGTGTTGGTAAATATAAATTTGATTATAGAGTAAATATGAAAATATGTTTAATTTATTTACCATATCTCTAATTTATTTATAGATGTTGATTTCTAATCTTATTTGATATATTTTATTTATTTAACATACTTATTTGTATTTTTTTATAAATATGATATTTGATCCGTAGTATTTAGCTCATGATATTAATAATAATTTGTCTCAATGAATAAAACTTTTTTTTCCTAAATATAAAAATATTTATAAAATAAATAAATAAATAAAAATATTTTATTTATTTACCATAGAAAAGAAAAGGAAAAGTCAGTGGCTACAACTCTTTTGGTATGCTGTCTGCAGCGAATGCCATACGAGGAGCATATATTCTCCAAGTTTTTAGCCATCAGTTGGAGAGTAAGTCATGTGGATCCCATGTGATGCCATTTGCAAAGGTTAAGAGAACATGGAACTCCTTTTTCTCGTGGACGCCGATTGATGATAACATGAATTCATCTTTTTTTCCAGCATGCGTTTACATTCATAAACACGACACTGCACAAAAGTTATTCCGCCGACCATCTCGTCATAATCACCATCTTTCCAATATGGGTTTGGAGTTGATAAATTAATAGGCGACGTTGAAGGCAGAAGGGCAGGCATGCACAGTAACAATAATGCCACTAGAGAATCCAGTTCTCCTCTGCAACCATAAAGTGTTTCAGAACTTGTGAGTTGTGAGTTGTGTGTTTGTGGCTTTTATATATATATATATATATTCTGCTGAAGAAAGAAGGCATTTGAACAAGTCCCCACTGGAAACGGCGGGCTATTTTTCCACGACCAGGAAATTGGAGAATCATTGCTATCGATTCACTGGTACAGCGTTACCCATCCGCCCATGCTTGGTGGTACTCTTCTCACTACAGTTTTTGTCAGTGGGTCTTTGTTCATAGTGAGGATCGAAAACTCAACCGAAATATAGATTGGGCGGATTATTATAATTTTTATAGTAATGATATAAGTAATTTTGTTAATTTTTAAGTAAATCATTGTTGGTCTAAAAGATATCGGGTTCAATATTTAATATTGAATTTAGTGCATTATTTTTCAATTATCATGAATATTTAATTGTATTTAAAAAATTAATGATTATGAACTAGAATTTTGTATAATAATTAATAATATGTAACAAGCATCTACCTCACATTTACTTCATATAAAAAAAAATTTACGCAGTCAATAATATCACAGAAATAATACTTAACATCAATCAAGGTATGCATTCGATTTTTATTACGTACTATAATTATACAGTCAATCTACCTGCAATTACTACAAGATTTATCACTGAATGGGTTTATTTAAAGTACTATGCAATCCGTGTTGCTTCTTTTCAACACATAAATGATACACAACATAATTATATACGATAAAAGAATGGACATGGTTTAAACCCCTTTTGACACCTTTGCGCTCTTGATAATTATTAAAGTATGGTTATGATGGGCGGATTTACGTGTTTTATTGTTTTCAATGTTTGCGCTCATTTCACATGGTCTGACAGTCTTGGAGTAAATTCGGATCTACGATGGGTTGTGTTTCGGTCCAAGGTACTTCCACGTGGTTCTTTCTATGCCGTTGATAAGGTTTGCATCGGACGGCTGTGACGTTCTCGATTTGCAATGACCTTATTGCTTAACCGCTTTTCCACTCATTCGCTCTTTTCGTTGGAGGTTCTAGAGCTCTGCTAGGGTTTGGGGTTCCGGAGGGCATGGTTCATGGCGGCCCACTGCAGACGTCGTTCGACCCGGCGTAGCGCCTCACTCCGTCAGGTAACCACCATGGCGCCAGCCTGCTGTAACTCACTCCTCTGTTTTCGACAGTGTGCCCTTATTCCTGTCGAGGCATATGAATTTCTTTTACACAGTATGCAGTTTGCTTAGTCTCCGTTTTACTTTGGCTTTACCACAGTTCTCATAACTGATTTCTTCTCTGCTGATGCTATGGCGACAGGGTTCGGCGTCTTCCTCCCACTTGCATTCTACAGGTATTGTCAACTCTCTCATTTTTATTAACAGGAACGCTCTGTATGCTATTAATTTTGCTGGGTATCTCTTTTCTAACAGCCGCTTGCGTTTAAACTTGTAGGTAACGCCCCTCTCCTCTTGGTTTGCTCGGCCTGTTGAAGAGTTTGTGTTCATGAAGGTTTAAAGTTTTACCTCCCTCTGCCACAGGTACTTCCACATGCTTTGAGACTCCTTGTTCCTGACCTGTCGGCAACTATACGCATGTACAGATTTTAAAAGGAACAGACTAGGGTCTTTGCTCCTGCACACTTTCTGCTGTCAGTATTGAGCAACGGCTCTTGTGAAAGACCGGAGTATACTCGGGTTTGGGTTATTCATTTTGTACCCGGAGGGTTGTAGTTTTGTCAAGTCTATTTTTTTCTCAAACCCTAATGGAACTTGGTATTTCTATAGTTGGGAAGCCGGGTTCACCACCCCGCGCTTACCGACCAAGAACTCTAGAACATTATTTTTTCCTTTTACTCGGCAATGTGAAGTTTCTCTAATTCTACAGTTTGTTATTATGATTTCTAAAAAGAAGTATCGCATGTATAGCGCCTTTCGGCTATTTCGAAAGAACTTGTCTATGGTTAGCATGAATCGTTTTGGGGTTTTTTGCTTAACTAAATGCTATATATTCCAATTGCACTAAGTTATAGTTCTTGTTTTCTGGAAATATGTTTCAATCGTTTTCATCCCCGTATAGTTGCACATGCTTGTTATTCTAGTCACAAGGCTTACCTGGTGTTCAAGATTCCATGGCCGCTAGCTAGATTTGTGTATATAAATAATTCTTTTCTCCTGTGAATTTTCCATTCATGCATGCGGCTTACAGAACAGGGTTTCTGGAAATTTTTTAAAGATTTCTACCGGCTAACTTTTAACAGCTGCATCTCTATTCTTTGAGTTTAATCTTTTTGTCTTTTTTCTTAAAAAAAAACTGGTCGGTGTCCGGACCACCTGTTCCGTCCGAGCTTATCATAGGCCGGAAGCAACTTATCTCGATTCCTGAGTTTGCTCAGGCGTTCAGGTTCACAGCTTCCCTGTTTATTTCTAGATTTCTATTCTCGCACTGAATGTGGCTATTGTTTCTCTTTTATTTATTTTATAGCAGAGAAAACTACGTGATAGCCATACGGCCCTGTCTTATTTCATAGTTGCTTACATAAATATGAATGCTACTACAGTGTTTCTTTTTTCTTCCTTACTTTACTGCTACCGACAAAACAATCAGTAACATTTTCTGAGTATGGTGGCTCCAAAATATCTAATTAATAAGAGATAAAACAGAAATAAACAAAATGCGGATAATAATAAGTTTAGTAGCTTTTCCACACTTCCACAGAATAGTAAACAGAAGAAAATAATTTTATTTGTTAGCAGCACCTTCTGTAGCAGGCCAGATCTTTACTTATCTGTGTCAAATTCCAAATGATGGTACTCGTTACCTCCCGTCCATGAACTGGGCATTCACATCTTCCAGTTCTCCCCCGAGCTCCAAGCCTAGGTGTGGTTGAACATTATACTGGAGAAGAGTTTTCGGGACAGTCTGGTCCTACTCTCTGACCCCAGCGGAAAATAGATTGGTCTGGGGAGTTCTCAGGACATTCCGGTCCGCTTCTCCAACCCAGCATTCATCTGTTCTGGAAAACCTTCCCAGTTAACACAGATTTTCCATCTCTTTCCTTCTCACACAGAACCCCTAACCCCTCTTGGAATTTTCCTTTTATTCCAGAGTTTTCTTGGGGTAACTGTAGTAACTGTTTCATTCTGTTCAACCAACCCAGATTTACTTTTACCATCAATTATTTTACTCATGAAATAATTTTCACAATTAAATCTTTCTTTATTAAAAACAAACCAAAAGTTGATCTTGTTCAGATACTTCTTTTAAAATAACAGTAAACACAGTCATTCTTAACCAATAAATCTTAACCATTTGTTAGTGGAAAAGAAGGTGGTTACAGTTTCCCCCCTCTGGAGAAGAACACCATCCCCGGTGTTACTATTCCAGTCTAGTAAAAAGTTCAGGATAAGCTTCCCGAACAAAACTTTCGTCTTCCCAAGTAGCCTCCTCGGGTCCAAAGTGCTTCCATTGCACTTTAACCTGGGCGATGGCTCGTTTCCGGAGCATGAGTTCCCTCCGATCGATTATACTGTGGGGCTCTACCAGAAATTCCCCGTCTGGTTCTACCTGCACAAAATAAACTTATATTAATTAAATAAGCTTTTAATATCACATGATCAGTTAGCACTAATGCTCATTCACTACCTGTATGTTCTGCCAGTGAATTATGTGTCTTGGGTCATGTACATATTGTTTTAATAACGATACATGAAAGACATTGTGCACCCGAATGTGGCTAGGAAGGGCCAAGCGATAGGCTACCGGTCCCACCCTTTCCAGTATTTGGAAGGGGCCACAGAAACGGGGTGCTAATTTTGCACAAGATGCCCATCTTAGTGTACTTTTCTTTGGTTTAATTCTGACATACACATGATCTCCAACCTCATACTCCCGGTATGATCTCCTTTTATCCGCATACACTTTTTGTCTGTCTTGCGCTGCCTTCAAATTCTGTCGAATTTTCTTAACCTCCGCTTCCATTTCTACTAGCATATCTGGTCCTAGCATGAGTCTATTCTCGGGGCTGCTCCAGTTAATGGGAGTTCTGCACTGCCGCCCATACAGCGCCTCAAACGGACTCATCTTCAATGATTCCTGGTAACCATTGTTGTAAGCGAACTCTATCAAGTGTAAATACTCCTCCCACTTAATTGGTTGTTGCATGACATACATTCTTAGCATATCTTCCAACACTTGATTTACTCGCTCAGTCTGACTGTCTGTTTGAGGGTGGTATGCAGTACTGAAATGTACTTGAGTTCCCAATCCAGTAAACAGTGCCTTCCAAAAAGCAGATGTGAACTTTACGTCCCTATCCGAGATAACGGTTTTAGGAATGCCATGCAGTCTGAAAATCTCACGCATAAATAAATCCGCGATTTGAACTGTCTTATAGGTGGATTGGACAGGTATGAAATGTGCCGACTTACTTAACCGATCCACAACCACCATTATGGAGTCATTACCCCGTTTGGTTTTTGGTAATCCGGTGATGAAATCTAATGAAATCACCTCCCACTTCCATTCAGGAATCGGTATAGGCTGCATTAATCCCGCTGGATGTCTGTGCTCTACTTTCACCTGCTGGCACTCCAAACACTTGGTTAAATAATCTGCTATATCTTTTCTCATGCCAGGCCAACAGTAGTCTTTTCTGATAGCTGTCAGCATTTTTTGATATCCCGAGTGCCTTGCATAATTACTTCTATGATATTCATCCAGTATCATATTCTTTAATTCTATTTTGTTTGGAATGACTATCCTCTTTCTGAAAATCAGCAACCCATCCGGGCTCATCTCATAGTCTCCATGATCATCCTGTCCTTCTGATTCTTGTGTCTGCTGGCACAAGTATCTATACTCAGGATCTTTGTCTGCTTCCTTTCTGATTTGTTCTACAAATCTGGTTTCAATTTGGTTAACATATAACTCATAAATGTTATGCAGTTTCCTGCTTAATGCATCCGCAACCTTATTCTCTTTTCCCTTTACATGTTGTAGATCCATGTCAAACTCACTCAAGAAAGCATTCCATCTTGCTTGTCGGGAGTTTAAATCAGCTTGCTTAAAGTAGCTGGTTAGACTACTGTGATCAGTCTTTAATACAAACTTTTTCCCGAGTAAGTAATGCCTCCACACTCGGAGAGCGTGCACCACCTCAGTCAGTTCCAAATCATAAGCTGAATAGCGTTGCTCTTACTCTTTTAACTTGCGAGATTCATATGCAATTACCTTCCCTTCCTGTGACAAAATAGCCCCAACTCCTTCCTTGCTGGCATCTGTACAAACCTCGAATTCCTTGTTTGGGTCTGCCACGCTTAACACTGGTGCTGTTGTCAATAACTGCTTTAATTTTTCAAAACTATCCTGGCATTCTTTTGTCCATTTAAAGATTTTCCCCTTCCTTTGCAAGGAAGTAATGGGAAAAGCTATTTTTGAAAAACCCTTTATAAATCACCGGTAGTACCCGGCAAGACCCATAAAAGATCTTATATCTGCCACATTCTGTGGCACCTTCCATTCCATGATAGTTTTAACTTTCTCCGGGTCCACAGCTATACCATCTTTAGATATTACATGCCCAAGATACTGTATCTCTTTCTTGAAGAAATCACATTTACTGAACTTTGCATACAACTAATGTTTCCTTAGCATTTCCAGCACCATCCGTAAGTGGTTTTCGTGTTCATCCGCATTCTTAGAATAAATCAGTATGTCATCAATGAAGATTAACATGAAATTGCCCAGGTAAGGGTGGAAAATACTATGCATCAGCCTCATAAAAGTGGCCGGTGCATTAGTTAATCCAAAAGGTAATACCACGAATTCATAGTGGTCGTACCTGGTACGAAAAGCAGTTTTGTGTATATCTTCATCCTTTATTCGGATCTGGTGGTAGCCGGACCGCAAATCAATCTTTGAAAACGCAGTAGCTCCCCTCACCTGGTCAAACAGGTCATCAATACGGGGTAAGGGGTATCTGTTCTTGACAGTCAATTTATTTAACTGTCGGTAATCCATGCACATGCGCATGGTTCCATCCTTCTTCCTGACGAACAACACAGGTGCTCCCCAGGGTGACACACTAGGTCTGATATACCCTTTGTCTAGTAATTCCTGTAACTGCATTTTCAGTTTAGTCAACTCCGGCACACTCATACGGTAGGGAGCTCGTGAAATTGGTGAAGCTCCTGGCAGCAGTTCTATTGTAAAATCCACCTCTCTTCTAGGTGGTAGTCCCGGTATTTCTTCAGGAAATACGTCCTTAAATTCCTGTACTACCGGTATATTTTCCAACACAGCAGCCTTGTTCTTGGATTCAGTTAGTCCCACTTGTATGGCGTACATTTGGCATCCCTTTCTTATACATTTTGCCAACTAAGAAGCGGTAACTGGTCGCAAATGTACAGGCTTCTTTAAGCCCTGAATCTCTTGGTGATTACTGTCCTGATCTCTGTAATAAACTACCTTTTCCTTGCAATCTATGAGAGTCCAATGTTTCTCTAACCAGTCCATTCCCAACAAAACATCATAAGAACCCAAGGGCAGAATATTTAAATCCACTTTTAACTGTTTTCCGCCGACTTGCAATGCACAATCTGATATTTTGGCACTAACTCTTCTTTTAGCTCCTGTAGCTAACTGAACCAACCAGGTCTTCTTAAATTTTTGACTTGGCAGTTTACAGAGTTCCACTAATTTAGGACTTATATAACTCAAACTTGCGCCTGGATCTACCAAAACAGAAATAGTTTGGGAAGACAATTTACCTTCCAGCTCTATCATGGTGGGTTGAAAATCAGCTTGTCGATCCTCCAGTGCAGCGTGAATTCTGGGTATGCTTCTGGCAATATCTCCCACTGTAGAGGCCTCCTGTAAGTTGTTCACTGTTTCAGTTTTGCCCCGCTGAGGGCAATCTCGATAATAGTGTGCTGCCCCACAGCCCCAACATTGCAGAGGTGGCCTTTGAGTTTGAGATTGCTCAGGTTTATTTGAAGCTTCCACTGTTTTATCTTCCCCTGGCCATCGAATTCTCTGGTGGTTTCTACCAAACTATTTATTAATGGAATTTCTGGCTGAACTTCGGAAGTTACTGGTTTTGCCTTTCTTAAAACCAGCACTGTTCCTATTTTCTTTCTTGGTTTGCCATCCTTTTCCTTGCTCCACCTTGTTTTTCTCTTGCTGATAACACAGCCTTGCCTTCCTTATAGCTTCATCCATTGTTCTAGGATTAACAAACTCAATTCGCTCCTTCATATGGGCGGGTAAGCTGCTCAGAAATCTCTGAACCTTGGCCTTCTCATCTCTCAGATACGGCACATAGCGCAATAACGATGTAAACTTGGTGATGAACTCGTCCATAGTCAATTGGCCTAGCCTTAAATCATGGAATTCTCGAGCTTTTTCATCGTAGAAACGCTCCGTCAAATACTTATCCTTGAAATATTGTTGGAATTTGTCCCATGTTACATCCTGATCCTCTATTCCCTTCACGTTCTTCACTTCTTCCCACCATAGGGTGGCTTTATCTTTTAACTGATAAATCGCTAATCGCACCTTAAGACCACTGTCATAGTCATACACCTGGAAGTACTTGTTCATATTAATTAACCAGGCCTCTGCTACTTCTTATTTTTCTCCATCAAAGGTAGGTGGCTTAATCTTTCTGAATTCTTCATGTAATTCTACCTTCTGCCTTTTTCCTACCCTCTGTTCAGTTCCATTTTCAGATTCAGCTTCATTGAGGTTTATGTTCATATTACCTCGCTGGGACAGACTTTTCCCTCCTTGACTCATATCTTGTTCTTCAGTTCGTTGTTCGCTACCCCCTTGGTGTTCCCTGTCAGCACTGGGATTTTCATTCCTTTGATTTTGTTTATCGGACAGGCTTTTTAGGATCCTTTCCTGTTCCTGCATCATTCTGGCGTTTTCCTGTCGTACCCTCTCCATTTCTTCCTGTAACTGTTGTACCGTATGCAATAGGACGCGGGTCTGCTGTTGTTGTTCTTCCATCAGTCGGTTTGACCGCTGGTGTTGCTCAATCCCCAACTGAACCCACATCTCAGGGTTGCCCCCTGTCGGAGGTTGCATTTCTCCAGCATTTCGATATGACTGTTGCGAAGGTGTCTGTCTCATTTGTCTTTCCATTTCAATTATCGGACTGTGCATAGATAACACACATTTTTAACGTTAGTTGGCCCAGTAGGGCCCAGCGTTGTAACGCCGCTCTGATACCACTTGTAACAAGCAACTACCTCACATTTACTTCATATAAAAAAAAAATTTACGCAGACAATAATAACTCAGAAATAATACTTAACATCAATCAAGGTATGCACTCGATTTCTTTTATTACGTACTATAATTATACAGTCAATCTACCTGCAATTACTACACGGATTTATCTCTGAAAGGGTTTATTAAAAGTACTATGCAATCCGTGTTGCTTCTTTTCAACATATAAAAGATACACCACATAATTTAATACGGTAAGAGAATTAACATGGTTTCAATCCCCTTTGACACCTTTGCGCTTTTGATAATCATTAAAGTATGGTTATGATGGGCGGATTTACGTGTTTTATTGTTTTCAATGTTTGCGCCCAATTCACATGGTCTGACAGTCTTGGAGTAAATTCGGATCTACAATGGGTGGTGATTCGGTCCAAGGTACTTCCACGTGGTTCATTCTATGCCGTTTGATAAGGGTTGCATCGGACGGCTGTGACGTTCTCGATTTGCAATGACCTTATTGCTTAACCGCTTTTCCACTCATTCGCTCTTTTCGCTGGAGGTTCTGGAGCTCTTCTAGGGTTTGGGGTTCCAGAGGGCATGGTTCATGGCGGCCCACTACAGACGTCGTTCGACTCGGCGTAGCGCCTCACTCCGTCAGGTAACCACCATGGCGCCAGCCTGCTGTAACTCACTCCTCTGTTTTCGACAGTGCGCCCTTATTCCTGTCGAGGCATATGAATTTCTTTTACACAGTATGCAGTTTGCTTAGTCTCCGTTTTACTTTGGCTTTACCACAGTTCTCATAACTGATTTCTTCTCTGTTGATGCTATGGCGACAGGGTTCGGCGTCTTCCTCCCACTTGCATTCTACAGGTATTGTCAACTCTCTCATTTTTATTAACAGGAACGCTCTATATGCTATTAATTTTGCTGGGTATCTCTTTTCTAACAGCCGCTTGCGTTTAAACTTGTAGGTAACGCCCCTCTCCTCTTGGTTTGCTGAGCCTGTTGAAGAGTTTGCGTTCACGAAGGTTTAAAGTTTTACCTCCCTCTGCCACAGGTACTTCCACATGCTTTGAGACTCCTTGTTCCTGACCTGTCGGCAACTATACGCCTGTACAGATTTTAAAAGGAACAGACTAGGGTCTTTGCTCCTGCACACTTTCTGCTGTCAGTATTGAGCAACGGCTCTTGTGAAAGACCGGAGTATACTCGGGTTTGGGTTATTCATTTTGTACCCGGAGGGTTGTAGTTTTGTCAAGTCTATTTTTTTCTCAAACCCTAATGGAACTTGGTATTTCTATAGTTGGGAAGTCGGGTTCACCACCCCGCGCTTACTGACCAAGAACTCTGGAACATTATTTTTTCCTTTTACTCGGCAATGTGAAGTTTCTCTAATTCTACAGTTTGTTATTATGATTTCTAAAAAGAAGTATCCCATGTATAGCGCCTTTCGGCTGTTTCGAAAGAACTTGTCTATGGTTAGCATGAATCGTTTTGGGGTTTTTTGCTTAACTAAATGCTATATATTCCAATTGCACAAAGTTATAGTTCTTGTTTTCTGGAAATATGTTTCAATCGTTTTCATCCCCGTATAGTTGCACATGCTTGTTATTCTAGTCACAAGGCTTACCTGGTGTTCGAGATTCCATGGCCGCTAGCTAGATTTGTGTATATAAATAATGCTTTTCTCCTGTGAATTTTCCATTCATGCATGCGGATTACAGAACAGGGTTTCTGGAAATTTTTTAAAGATTTCTACCTGCTAACTTTTAATAGCTACATCTCTATTCTTTGAGTTTAATCTTTTTGACTTTTTTCTTAAAAAAAAACTGGTCGGTGTCCGGACCACCTGTTCCGTCCGAGCTTATCATAGGCCGGAAGCAACTTATCTCGATTCCTGAGTTTGCTCAGGCGTTCAGGTTCACAACTTCCCTGTTTATTTCTAGATTTCTATTCTCGCACTGAATGTGGCTATTGTTTCTCTTTTATTTATTTTATAGCAGAGAAAACTACGTGATAGCCATATGGCCCTGTCTTATTTCATAGTTGCTTACATAAATATGAATGCTACTACAGTGTTTCTTTTTTCTTCCTTACTTTACTGCTACCGACAAAACAATCAGTAACATTTTCTGAGTATGGTGGCTCCAAAATATCTAATTAATCAGAGATAAAACAGAAATAAACAAAATGCGGATAATAATAAGTTTAGTAGCTTTTCCACACTTCCACAGAATAGTAAACAGAAGAAAATAATTTTATTTGTTAGCAGCACCTTCTGTAGCAGGCCAGATCTTTACTTATCTGTGTCAAATTCCAAATGATGGTACTCGTTACCTCTCGTCCATGAACTGGGCATTCACATCTTCCAGTTCTCCCCCGAGCTCCAAGCCTGGGTGTGGTTGAACATTATACTGGAGAAGAGTTTTCGGGACAGTCCGGTCCTACTCTCTGACCCCAGCGGAAAATAGATTGGTCTGGGGAGTTCTCAGGACATTCCGGTCCGCTTCTCCAACCCAGCATTCATCTGTTCTGGAAAACCTTCCCAGTTAACACAGATTTTCCATCTCTTTCCTTATCACACAGAACCCCTAACCCCTCTTGGAATTTTCCTTTTATTTCAGAGTTTTCTTGGGGTAACTGTAGTAACTGTTTCATTCTGTTCAACCAACCCAGATTTACTTTTACCATCAATTATTTTACTCATGAAATAATTTTCACAATTAAATCTTTCTTTATTAAAAACAAACCAAAAGTTGATCTTGTTCAGATATTTCTTTTAAAATAACAGTAAACACAGTCATTCTTAACCAATAAATCTTAACCATTTGTTAGTGGCAAAGAAGGTGGTTACATAATATATGTTAAAAATATATAGGGTTTTTAATATTTCTTTACAAAGACTACATTCAAACTCGAGTTTGATATTTAATATTGAATTTAGTGCATTATTTTTCATTTATCATGAATATATAATTATACTTAAAAAGTTAATGATTATGAACTAAAAATTTGTATAATAATTAATATTATATAGAGTTTTTTACACTTTTTTTTTACAAAGATTATACTCAAACTGGAGTTGTTTCAAAGAATTTGAACTTGGGTGAATGGGATGACAAATCACCATTCCTAACACTCTAGCTAAGCATCCATTCACAAACTAAAGTCTCTATTACATTAGAATGGATTTGAACATTTGAGAATAATCAACATTCAAAATAAAATTCTAGACCTACCCTACATGTGAAGTGTATTATCTAACCTCAAAAGACAAAACAAAAGCATGAAAAGTACTTTTATATTTGCAAAATTTTGATACCATTATTTTTATAATACATATATAATTATATTTTTATTAAAACTAAAAAAAAATATGTACCTGTTTTCAAATTAATATAAGATTTATCCATTAAATTATTATTAAAAATGATAAAATTTCTATTTTTCAATAATAAATCTAACATAATAATAATTATACTTTACATCTCCCAACTACAATTCCTTACCTTTAATTTTTGTTATACTATCAAATTCATCTACATACCATTCAAAACTTCGATCCAATTAACTACTTATTATGCTATAACATTCATCAGCATACCATTCAAATATAATTCATATTTTTTAAATTTAATATTTAAGATTGAGTAATTAGTAAGAGAAATGCCATCCTTGGATACATTGAATAAAATAGTTTATTTTATTAGAAATTATATATTGAAATGTTTTTAAATAAATATTCCTTTTATAATTTACTATGAAGAAGTCGTTTAATTATCTTTTCCTAATGCTATTCATATATTTTTTATTTTAATAAAAAAAATTATATTATTGTTTTGATGAAATATTATTACATATAAAGTTATAATAATATTAATTTTTAATTTAGAAAATATTTGTGAATTGTTTTGGTTCATTCCAATAATATATTAAATTTATAAGATTTATATAGTATAGATTTGACTAAAAATCACAAATTTCAAAATGAAAATAGAATGTGTATATATAATTTAATAGTTATTATAAGATAAGTTAGAAAATGAACACACTTATTATTATTAATGAAAGTAATGAAAAGAAATTTATGTATAGTAAGAAATAAAAATTTACATTTTTTCATTGCATATTAGTATAAATTATTTATATAAACATAAAGCAACTTGTTCTAGAATAAAATACATCGATATCTAAACATTTAAAAAATTTAAATCAATATAGTTCTAGAGTTAAAATGAATTTAGGCTAGTTTTACATTCTTTTATAAAGAAAATATATTCACATTTAAAAACTATATTATTTAATAGCATTGCATTTACTAATATTGCAAGGTATATAAACTCATAGAATTCAAATACTAATATTGCAAGGTATATAAACAGATGGCATTCAAATACTGTATGAGATTTTCTCAATAAAATTGTTTTCAGCCAAAAATAAATGCTGCAATGATTGAAGCTTTATTATTGTTGTTTGAGAGATATAGGAATCCAGCCAAAAATAAATGCTGCAATGATTGAAGCTTTATTATAGCTCTTGGAAATAGCCCTGTACAATTGTTGTTTGAGAGATATAGGAATCTAAACTTCTTTGAATTGACAATGGCTTTAGGAATGCCCCCAGTGAGTTTAATATTACTCATACGTAGTGCGCTCAATTGACTAAAATAGAAAAGGCTATAGGGATGTTACCCGTTAACATGTTTGAAGAAAGATATAATTCAGTCAATTGAATAAAATTGCGAATAAATTTAAAAATGTTGTTAGTAAGTCTATTTTTAGAGAGATTTCCCCATGGGAAACGGCGGGCTATTTTTCCACGATCGAGCCGGTCGGTGCCGGTGGACAGAGAAACTTAATGTGAAAGTATTGTAGAATCCTTGCTGTCGATTCACTCGTACAGCGTGGCCCCTCCGCCCACGGTTGGTGGTGCCGTGGTGGCAGTCTTTCAGCGGAGGGAAAAAAATCGAAATGTTGAACGGCTGTCAAATTGAAGTCCTTATCAGTGGCACGCTTGGTGGGTAGTAAGGGTTGGAAACTCAACCGAAATATGGCAAGATTTGTCGGCAGTAAGGATAAAACTCATCCGAAATATCTGGGAATGCTCGTTACGGATGATTTGATCATGAATTCAGTTTAAAATTTTATGAAACCCTAAAGATACTTGCTTAAAACTCTGAAGACTAGTCAGAGAGCTGTGTAAACCCCCAAATTTGGCTAGTAGATTTTTTTTTGAAATTCTAACATTAAACTGGACAGATGATTATATTTTTTTAAGTAATGACAAATTAATTTGGTTTAACAAATTTGAAGTTAAAAAATTTTGCAGGAATTTATTGAAATCTCAAATTTGATGGTAACTTATGTATAATTGAAGTGCCTTAAAGATTTTTCACAGTGCTAAATCTATATATACAGTCAAAAAACCAGTTTAAATAACACCAATCAAGATTTCAGCTCAAAATTTTCCCTCCACTAAACTTAACATACACTGGACAGCTCAGGTTTTGAAGGCTTAAAAAATGACTTTATTTATCTATATTACAAATTTAAAAATCAGTGTTTAAAAATCTTTTTTAATGGTAAAAATGAATTCAGCTTCATCTATTATCTAAAATCTTGAAATTTGATAACTATAACTCAAATTTTCAAAAATTTCTACCATATTTATTATAATCTTACCAAAATTATATTATTATTTAAATTAATTTAAGAAAAAAAAATTAAAAAAATAAAATAAAATAAAAACAAAAACAAACTTCACTTTAAAAAAAAAACATTGAAACAGCCATAAATCCATCCTAATTCAATTGTGACTTTAAAAAAAAAAATCCCTTTATTTTTCCTTTGTTGAAGAAAATTTCTGCAATTTAAATTTTCTTCCATTACCTATTTTGCTTTTGATTTCATACACAATTAAACTAATTGGAGTCTGTATTCCAAAGTGTTTTTATTAAATCTAAACGTTAAAATATATTATATCAGAAATGAATGTGAAACAAAATTCCAACAGCGAGTCGCTTTTTTAAAAAAAATCGTGTTTTGAAATTTTATCCATATGGAGACGCTGCAAGCCGCCGAACCTTGTCATGTCAGCACTCCGATTTTCTCTCTATTACGGCGGTTATGAACATGAACGCTTAATCCCTTTGGCATCTGGTATGGCCATCCCGAACAGGAAGAAACATGGGTTTTCTAGACCTTTCAAGCCATCTGTGGATTGTCGACTGTTAAGTTTCGGTAGCGATGTCCTTTGGGAGAGCGTGGGGGGACTTTCGAAGCGAGCAGTTGTGGGACACTAGAAGTTCGAAAAACATAGTGGCATAAATATGCTAGATTGGTTGCTCAAAGCCTGGGAGAAGTTGTTGGGCTATATCCCCATAGTTAGCAGGTTAGAAGATGGGTGGTTCTGTTTCCATCTGCAGAAGGACGAGGACACGGGTGAGGTCCTGCGACGAACATGGGTGTCCGGGAAGTGCTTTCTCACATTACACCGGTGGGATGCGAGTTTTCACCCCCAGACTAATGCCCCTATAAATCATTTGATCTGGGCAAAGCTATACGGACTGCCCCTACATTTCTGGAACTTTAAGGTCCTGTGTTCCATCGGCGACAACATCGGGAAATGTCATTTTGTCGACCCGAGATGCAATGAGGTCTTTGACAAAAGGATCGCATGGATTCTCGTGGAGGCGCCTTTTTCTAGGGGATTACCGGCCCACATCGATTTGCAGTGGGATGGTGTGGTTCATCGACAGGCCATTGATTTTTGGCAACTCCCCTTCAGATGCCATATCTGCCATGAGACAGGACATTTGATGTGGCAGTGCGACCGAGGGCGGGGGGACGGGAAGAATCCCCGGAAAAAGAAGATGACTTCCAGTGTCATGGAGAGAAATCCATCACTCTATCTGTCCACTGATGACGCGACGGTTATCACTGGTAAGAAAAATTAGAACTTTTCCCCTCTTACTGAAACTTTTGTTTGTGATTTGCGGTCAGAATTTTGTCCGGAGATGTCTTAGGAGTCTTTGTCATGCAAGACTAACTTCCCGTCGGGGGCGGAGGGGGATTTTGGTTTAGAGGGGGACACTATGGGTAGGGGTCATTCTATCTTGTCCATTCCGTCTTTCAATGGGGTGGGGGGTGGGTTGTCACCCAGTAGTCTTGGTCGTTTGAATGTCTTGCCCACTGACCCTCCGTCGGATGGTTTATCACATGATTTTCCTCATGATACCCCGCGAGAGGTGCTTACACCTCGAAATTCTGTAGGAAGCGATATTGAATTTCTTCTGTTAAATCCGGAGGTTGTGTTGGATCCACTATCGGTGGATGCAGGACCATCCTCTCTGCCCATTTTGATCAGCCCATCCTCGCGGTCGAATGTTACAGTTCGACAGGGAAGGGATCGGCCAAAGAGAAAAAAGAAGCTGGCTTTTGTGTCGAGTCTGACTGATGGTATACCGGAGGGTTCTTTTCGCGATGTTCCTGTTTCTCTTGCTATTGGACAGGTCCTTGGAGCTTTGACGCATTCATTTGAGGTTCCTCCATGAATATAGTTTCTTTAAATCTTTGGGGTTTGGGGGGTCAGGGAAAGTTTTTATCTTTAAAGAATTTTATTTTTTTTTCAAAGCCTTCTTTAGTTTTGATCCAAGAAACTATGATGCTCGTTGATTGCACCATTGATTTTTTTCGCAAATGCTACGAGAGTGGCACATCTCTGTGAAAAATGCTACTGGGCTATCCGGAGGACTCACTGCCATGCGGGATCCCAATGGTTCACCTTTAAATCTTTTGGATATTTTTGTGGCATTTTACTCTCGGGTTTCTGCCGGGGTTTTAGCCAGCGACTTCATGTTTTGAATATATATGCTCCTTACACTCACAAAGTTCTTTTCTGGGATAAGATGGAACGCTATGGTTTTCTTTCTCTTCGGAATTCCATTCTCGTAGGGGATTTCAATGTTACTTTACAAGCAGATGAAATCTGGGGTGAGAGGGGAAGACTGGACCCTCACGCTGCTAAGATCAGCGATATTCTGCAAAATGCTGATATGCTTGACGTCCAAATGGCGATCAATTGCCCCACCTGGTTTAATGGCAGAAGGAGTAAGGATTTTATCGGCAAGTGAATTGATCGCTTTGCGATCAACTTTGGTCTTAAAACCATGGTGGGGGGGGGGGTCACAACCTTTGTTGAAGATCTGACCATCTCAGACCATAGGCCGATTACCCTGGTGTGGGAGTTCGAGAAAAAGCATGGCGGATATCCTTTCAAATTCAATAGAATTTGGTTGGAGGATGAGGGTTTTAACATTATGATACAATATTATCTTAGAAGACATCAAAAAGATGAGGGAGTATCTGCCATGGCTCATCTTTCCCACACTTTGAAGGGATTGAAGAAGGTGGTCTGACTTTGGGAAAAGAAAAAAAACCAGGAAACTAAGGATAGAATCAAAATTATATAGATGGAAAGGTCAAAGATTTTAAATGAGGTGGCAGATGGGAGACAGGTGAACGATTTTTGGGAAAAGCTAAAATAGTTGGAAGAATAATACAAAACATATCTTTTCAGAAAAGAGATGACTTGGCGGCTGAAAAGTTGTGCCACCTGGCTGAAAGCTGGAGATAAAAATACAAAATTCTTTCATAAATTTGCATCGAGGAGGAGGAATGCAAATACTATTTGGGAAATCGATGATGGGGATTTTTCAGTGTGCTTGAATGAAGACATTAAAAAGGCGGCTGTGGGATATTTCAAAAAATTATACAAGAAGAGGGAGGAACAGGTGACTGATGCTCAAATGGATATGCTTCAACATTACCCTGTCATGTTTGAAAATGAGGAATTGATATGTTTTAAGAGGAAGATATCCCCGGAGGAGGTAAAAGATGTCTTAAAATCTTTTGAAGCTGATAAAAGCCCGGGTCTAGATGGGTGGACCCCGGACTTTTTCATCCATTTCTTGGAGGATTTTATTATGGACTTCATTGATATGGTGGAGGAAGCCCGGGTGAATGGAAGGATTCATGGCACCATAAATTCCACTTTCATTGCTTTAATACCCAAAAAAAATGGGAAAATATCTTTCAATGATTACAGACCCATCTCTTTATGTAATACCTTATACAAAATCATTTCAAAGGTTATTGCTGAAAGAATGAAAGGTGCACTTTCAAAGTTTATCACGCCTGAACAATTTGGCTTCCTGAAGCAGAGAAGCATTCATGACGCTGTGGTGGCAACTCAAGAGATCATCCACACTATTTAGTCAAGGAAGTTGGACGCTGTGGTTTTAAAGATAGATCTTAATAAGGCATATGATAGAACGGATTGGGTCTTTATCAGACTTGTATTATACAAAATTGGCCCGGACAAGGATGCAGTGGAGTGGGTGATGGGTTGCATAACCAACACTTCTATGGTTGTCATCATAAATGGTTCGGCAACAGAGTTTTTCTATCCAAGCAGGGGGGCTCCGCCAGGGATGCGCCCTTTCCCCACTTTTATTTATTTTGATGATGGATGCGATGAGCTTGAAACTAAAATGGGCAGCTGAAGGTGGTATATTTCAAGCGATCGACATTGGCTCAAATATGAAGGCATCTCATAGCCTATTTGTGGATGACATTCTTATTTTTGGCATGTTACAGAAAAAATGTTGGGAAGTTTTTCAGGGAATTCTACAGGTTTTTTGTACTGCTACAGGAACGTTGATAAGTGAAGGGAAATCATGTCTCTATTGTGCAGATGGTGAGGAAGGGGCATACAATGAAAGCACATCCATGTTCAATTGTGGTAGGGCTCCACTATCGGGGGGTATGACATATGTGGGTTTCAGGATGAAACCTTTAAACTACACATCGGAGGATTGGAAGTGGCTCATAGGGAAATATAGGAAAAAAATAAATGTATGTTCAACAAAATGGTTATCTAGAGGAGGCAGACTGATTCTATCACAGGCTATATTCCAACAATTCACGGTTTTCTGGGCACATCTATACATCATTCCAAAACGGATTCTGAAGGACATAAAAAAGATTATGGCTAGATTTATATGGGGAGGTGAGAGTGATAAGAGGTGCATTCATTTATCTGGGTGGGATACTATTGCAATCCCAAAGGACAAGGGGGGCTGGGGTATTCTCGACTTGGAGATTTTTGGAAAATAAATTTTAATGAAATCCCTGTGGAGATGTCTTCATCTAAATGGTAAATGGCAAGAGATCATTAAGCATATATATATGGGTCAAGAGGACATGGAGGAATTAGCCATTGCGAGATGGAATGTGCAGAGCAAAAAATCAAACATTTGGAAAGGATTTGGCATAATTTGGCCTTTATTAAATGAAAACCTGAAATGGCTTTTTGGAAATGGACATAAAATTATTATTGGCTATAGACATATGTTGGGTTTCGGAACTCATTAGCCAATTAATGGTGATTTTTTTATTGTTCTAAATCAAAGAGGTTACTTTTATATACATCAGATTATTGTTGAATGGGACAATGAGGTTCCACAATGGATGCCTTTCAAGGATCTGGGGCTGAACGAGAAGTGGGAACATGAGTGGAAAGGGTCTACGACAGCCCTCAGACATATGGGTCTGTGCAGAACAAACAAGGATGACAGACTAGTCTGGGGAGATATTACAGCAGAGGGGGGATCGAAGGCAAAAGATATATATTCGGCACTAATAAATTCAAAAATAAATCATGGCACTGACAGCTGGTTCAAGGTTCTTTGGAAGGTAATATACAAATAAAAATGATTATTTTTCTGTGGTTAGTTTGGAGGGACAAGAATTTAACATGGAAAAACTTGCGAAGAAAGGGTTGGCAGGGGTCGGGTTTATGCATCTTATGTGGTATAGAGTCTGAAGATAACTAACACCTTTTCAACTTGTGCACTTTTGCCAAGAAAACTCTTGAAATACTATGTTCAAAATGGCAAATACGTCCTCTAGAATAGACGAATATGGTGGACTGCATCAGATGGTGGTTTAAAAGAGGTAGGAATTTTAGGGCTATTCCTATCCTATTTCACTGGTACATTTGGTGCAATAGGAATGGGAAATTATTTGAAGGAAGGCCATGCTCTCCTAAAAAGACGGTTTTCCAAATTTATTACTATTGGGAAAGGGTTAAAATTAGTCAGAAACATCCTATGGACTTATCTAGGAGATTAAGACCACATGAGTTTCATTACCCAGCTGGATATTTTGATGAGGCTGCGCAAAATTAAATATGTGGTTGTGGTGCTTGGCTTATGCTTTCTCCTTCATGTCATTAAAAATTCTACTGGAATGGAGAGACAGGTACAAACATGAGGGCGGAATGCTTGGCTTTATGGGGACTTTTATGGGTGGCCAATCAACTATTTGTGGATAGGTTGTGGGTATTTTTAGATTCTAAAACCCTCATTGATCACATGAACTTGAAGTCCACTCTAAATCCGGGTATGGTATCACACTGGATTGAGAGAATTCATGTTTTAAAGAGAACCTTCACTTTCATTTCCTTTTGTCATGTTTACAGGGAGAAAAATGAGGAAGCTGACCGTTTATCAAAAAGAGGACTGGAGGACACTTTTGGTGAAATGAATTATGAATTAACCAACTCTCATGAACCAAGAGCAGCGGGAATGATCAATTTTGCATAATGCGCTGGAGAAGCATAATTTTTCTGTTAATAGATTTTTTGAATACACACTCCCACGATGGCTGGTCTGATGTCGCCTAGGGCTTCGCTTTTTATCTTTTTGAGACTATTGTGTTGTGTTTAATTATTGCTTTACGCAAAACTTTGATAAGTGCAGAATAGAGTTTTTGTTTTTTGGAACAGGTTTACAGTTTTGTGGAGAAGCATGCTTTCTTTTGTATTGACCAGTGATGTCCTCTTCTCTTGTCTTGAAACAGATGAATATAATTTTCCCTATGTTGACGTTTCGTTTTAGTCTTTTGCTCTGGTACATATATATAAACCAGCCGTATTTTTTCATGCTGAAAAAAAATTGGCGAGCGGAGGGAACAAGCCAATGTTCCTGCATGCATATCATTTTTTCAGCCATTTTTTTGTACAAAGCAGCTTGAGTTTGGTTGCAGACTTTCAATACAACAGAGGACGCAGCCAGAGCTTACGACAAGGCCACCTCTTCCATTTAGGGGAAGTCGAGCCGAGTTGAATTTTCCAGAGGAAGCCCAACTAATTCAACTTCGATATAAAGTAAGTTTACATAAACATATAAGATGGGACGATAGTAATCCTAATATATAGTTGTTTTTAAACATTGTAGAAGGAAAAGTTAGCGATAACGAATTTCTCAGAAATATTGGATAGATGGTTTGTGGAGTCAAAAACATGCACCTTATAAGATAATTTTGTAGGTTTCTTCCGACTGATTAGAGCCACTTCAATAAAATACCTACTAGAGTTAGCATAATAAGTTCAAAATAAATTGGCTTTTTGTAAGGTGAAGAGAAATTGAAACAAAAATCCTACACAAGGTTGATATTTTTATTGGAAAAGCTTTAGCCCATTCAAAATGTAGAAAGCATAAAAGTTCAAAATAATCAATGTTCCACCAAGACTCAGGGTACCTGCTAAAATTTTAGAGAAATTTTGTCGATATATATATATATATATATATATATATATATATATAATTCAAGTTCATATTCATTGTTAAATAATGAAAGCATAAATATTAAATATTAAATAAACTAATAATAATATACCATATACTAATATGAATATCAATACATTAAGAATTGAAATTTGATCTACACATGACAAAATTTAAATTCATAATTGAATTGAATAATAACATACATTGATCCATCCTCATCATTCATATGACGTACTCATTATTGTAATATTCATCCATAATCAATGATCATTCAATAATGAAATCTTTAAATACATTGATCCATGATTCGATATCATTCATCATTCATCATTCTACAATGTACATTGATTTAAAAATTAATTTCATCGCTCATCATTCTAGAATTGAAATTGAAAGCAAAACATATTAGAAGTCTAGAAGTAGATACTAAAGATTGAACTTTGAACACTAAATAGTAAATAGTAAATTTATATAACTCAAACTTTCAAACTAAAAAATAATTAAGAGTGGATTCAAGAATCAGTCTGAGGTCATCAAATGAAAAGTAAAAATAGATAATGAGCACTGAAAATAAATCAACATCAAGGACGCAAAGAGGTCAAGGTGAAATGAATCATTGAATAATGAATCCTAATTTTTTTTTAAACTTACCATTTTGTTATTTATTTATTTATTTTTATTTTTTTATTTTTTTTTGACTTTATACTATATGATAGTCATTTTTTTTACATTAGGTGTCATTAGACAAATCTAAGGGGGGACGCGTCCCCATTCAAAGAAGCACCCTTTTTGGGGAGTAACGTCGCCCATAAGGACCCTTTTTAGGGAAGGTGCGTGGGGAAATGCACCCTAGAAGACTCCCCATCCCAGGTGCGAGAAGTGCACCCTGGGGACGCAACCCGGTGGAACAATAAAAATAATAGTCTCTTTTGATATTCAACAATAAAAATAATAGTCTCTTTTCATATTCATATAGCCCTATAATTGGGCTGAGGTGAAGAGGAATCGAAACAAAGTATTCTACACACATTGGAACTATTAACCATTTTTAACATTGTTGTACGGGGTGGAAACTAATTCCCCCCCCCCCCCTATAGGAGTCTTGGAAGTAAATTATACAAAATTACCTTTTAAATGCATAATCAAATTAACCTGTAAGTTGATGTTCTTGGCTCCACACAATCATCACACGCTTATAAAAAATTATATACAGTGAAAAACCACCAATTTGAAAATACTCTAATAAGTTCTTCATTTGATAACACAGTTTTCACCTTACACTTGGACAATAACACACTTCTAAATATCAAACCCACTCAAATTTAACTAATTAAAAAATTAAAATAACTACTTAATAATGGAGGTATATTTGCTACTCATTCTACCTTGGTATGAGGCTACAGTTCAGAGAAATGACTCCATAAATTATCATATTCCCATCATGATAAGGCAATAATTTGAACGATATATCTATTCTGCCATAATTTTAATGAACAACCCTTTGGGAGCCTTGCATAAATCTGAGCATTAACAGATAACCATTGGATAATCTTCAATCCACAATGTCTCGATCCATAATGCCATGAACATAATTGCACAAAGTGCCTAATTTGGAATTACAACATTGTCCCCTCGGGTGGTCACTTCCAATTGCACAATCATTTGACGTCGTTTTTCCAACAGGGATCAAAAGCAGGTTCAAACTTTTTTCACTACTACATAAAGGGAGGTTTTAAGACAATATTTAAGACAATTTTTGGGTAAATTGTCTTAATTTGAGACAAAAGAAAACTTGTGTATTGTCTTAAATATTGTCTTTAAGCGGGTGTCTCAAATTAAATCGTCTTAAAATTAAATTGTCTTAAAATATTGTCTCTATAAAGACAATACATAACACAAGCACTTCTGTCTCTCCAGAGACAGTTTCATTTTTGTCTCTCTAGAGACAATAGTAGCACTACAACACAAAGGGGGTTTTAAGACAATTTTTGGGTAAATTGTCTCAAATTATTGTCTTAAAATTTGTCTCTATAAAGACAATAGTTGGAATTAAAGACACATTTTCTTTATGGAGACAATTTCTTTAATCCTATCTGTTGTCTCTCTAGAGACAATATAAAACAATGAATCCAGAAAAATATCTCACCATTAAAATAAATCAATATAAAATTATTTAATTAAAAAAATCTACAATATCATTGAATAATTCATTTTAGGGTACAGTGGAATCGAATGACCAACCTCCTGCATGGCGGGTGCTCTTCCATTGAGCTAGCACTCTTTAAAGAATTATGTGAGGAGTTATGGCAGTCCTTGAAATTGTATAATAGGCATTTATTTTTAAAAAACATTCAAAACATAATGGTATAATCCTTGTAAAATATATAATCATGCAAGCCCTTATTTTTAACTTAATAAAAAAATAACTCAATGGAGTTAGCTCAGTGTGACACCCTTGTAGCTTGACTTGCACAAAAAGCTAATAATAAACAATAATCTACAAACAAATTAATCTATCCATACAAAGAAAATTAACTAGAATTAGCACAAGCAATACAACCGCTACCCAAAGAGCTACACCAACTTGCTAGTAGGAACTGATGACACATATGATGTACACAACAAGCCATGACTGCATCGTCAACTCATTCAAGATAGATTGGGCACTCTCCTCATTAACCATTACTAATTTCTTTGACCACTTCTTCAATGTAAGCTTTTGAACATATAGAACTAGAATCTCCATTAACACACATTTGGGTTCCTAGAAGAAAATGCCTTGCCCGGTTATACATATCAGATGACTATTGTGTATCACCCCAGTTGCTGATAAAGTAGAAATTAGAACAAGCTAGGAGTGACCGATGGTCTTACCACCTCGGTGCGCTCCTACCACTGCTATTTACATATCATCTGAGCCAACAGATCCTTGCTTGGTCGGGGGTGAGGATTTCTCACGCTGCGAGGATGGTCGTATTGTGAGAAAACTAGGAGGGCCAACTCCAACCGTTATCAGATTCTGGTCTACTAGAACTTTCCCCTACTACCACACCCAAAAACTAGATCTCTCTTCACCCTTAAATTTCCTCAGGAAAGCACACACTATGTCCTAGCTACCATCTTGCCACCAGTTGGGAAACTCGGCAAGAACCCGAACAACTGGAGAAGGAGAAGGCGGGAGGAACACGCCCCAGGCTAACGCTTCCCAAGAAGCTTCACACAACCCACACTAGGATATCGACTCTATGTATTCCAAAAGGGAGACTCTCCTGTCGCCACTAGACACCAAGAACCACCCACCAAACCACCAGGCACACCAATTTCCAGACCAAACACCAAAAATCAAGAATTCCACACAGAAGCACTTCCACCCCCATCGATACCTCCTTCAATACCACCTTCGTGCACCTCTATCAGACCAACAACTCGCACATACTAAAAACCACTGAAGACCAAAATAACAAGTTCCCTCGTTGACACATCGTAGTGTTCAGGATTTCTATTTACTAGGCATTCAACTGAAAATAAAGTGGAAAACGTGAGCGAGGGAGGATTTTTTTAATGTCCTTGGCACCTATAGTTGCTACATATATCTTTCTACATTTGGGGTCATCCCTGGCAATATAAGGAGTCGTGAGAAAATATATAGAAAAGGAGGTTCTATGAAACGTTGTGGCAGGTGTTCGACATGTTTGAGATTTCTATTTACTAGGCATTCAAATGAAAAAAAAAGTGGAAAACGTGAGAGAGGGAGGAATTTTCTAATGTCCTTGGTGCTAATTGTTGCTATAGATATCTATCTACATTTGTGGTTGTCCCTGGTAAGAAAAGAAGTCAGGAGAAAAGAGAAAGAAAAGGAGGTTTGTGAAAAGTGGTGGTAGGTGTTCATGAATGGATTGTGACAAGAAGCCCAAAACCCAAGTCAGTCCCAATGATAATGGAGATGTGAACTCCAACTCCAAAGGTATGCTCATTCTCATTCTTCTAGTTATCCTTCTATCTTTCATTTATTTCTACATCTGCTTGTTTCTATTAGTAAGGCCTCCTTGATTGGTGGTTGATTGTGTAGAGAAGTAGATCAGTGACACTGATTATCATTCTCTCCATGTTTCTTTGCAATAAATGCTATGTTATTCCTTTTGTGGGTGTGTATCAATAATTTTTTAAGGTTTCATTTCAACTCTTCCTAGGATGTGGGGTGCCATCACTTGTGGGAGAAATGGCTTGGAAGGATGCATCACACTTAGTTTTTGGTTAACCCATAAATTGCACCTTGCCTAAACCTCTTATTTATGCCTGTGAAGAAGTGAATCTTGATGGTTGGCCTAATGACATGCCACCATATTCACTAGATAAACATGGTCCCATTGAAATTTTGTACTTATTTTGTCAGCTACGATCTACCATTTCAAAATTGTATCATGTTCCCCACCTCTATTATGACTACTTGGGCATACTAGTACCCTTGAGTTTATGCAACTATGTGGTAAAATTATGGATGTTAGTTTTTTAGTTATGTTGTCAGTAAGGGTAATTGATGAACCCTGTGTCCCTCACTTTTAGATTTGCTTGATTGACAATGAAATGTGAAACTTTATCAAGGGAATTTAAGTGAAGTCATTTATATTACAGATGGAATTATTACATTAGATCAAAATTGGGCTTTTTTATTATCCACATAAGTTCTAATTTTCTCATCAATATTAGACTTATTTCACAATTCCTTTGAAGTATATATCATTGGTTTTATTTTTCTTCACGCACATATGTACAAATGTCAAGAAGCGATGAAAATGAGAAGTAACTACGCACAATAGACTAACTCTGCATCCAAATTCAATTATTTTTTGGCTATTGAATTTTTCTTTATCACCACTTATGACAATGAGAAGTAACTACATATGATAGGATGCAAAGTTATCCCTCAAACCAATGTAGAGATGCAATTATTTATTGGTTGTTTAATTCTTATTTATCATCACTTACAATAACTGACACTATATTTGGAATTTCTTAAGGAAAAACACCTTCACTTCCATAACTCGTAGGACTCCTCAAAATATTTTCACCTCCATCAACGATGATCCCTTTCAATATCAATGTTTAATGCATTCCTCCAATAAACTATTCATAGTCTCTATCTCTTGTTTCCCCTAGAAAGACATACATATTGGCTATATCCAAGCCCCATAGAACATACAAATACCTACAAGCACTAAATCTAATTTTTAGTAATAGGATCTTTCTCAACAATAATTTATTGCATGGGCACCGTTGAGCCAAAAATACTACATGTAGTTTCCAAAAGACTAAAATCATCAAATTAAATAATTGCATAGTCTAAATGTCCTTATGGTAGTCAACTTGAGGTTGCCAATCTATTGTGCATTTCTCAACTTTAACTAAATCATTAAGATATCAAATATTGGAGCTTAGTCATATGTAAACTCAATATTCAAAATAGTTGGGCCTAGTATTGATTGGAATAGTTGAGGTTAGACGAGTTTGTGCTAGTTTAGTATTCCATTTGACATGACCTAGAACTTAGTTCTTTTGGTTGGGTTTATCTAGCTCTTTCTCGAGGTTTTTTTTTTGTTAATTATATATTTTTTGTTTTTGTTAATTTTTTTAGCTAGGCACTGATGAGGCTACATCATGGTCCAAAAATAACACCCGAATAAAAAAAAGGAATTGAACCGATCACTTAACATCTACCAATATTCAGCACTTCAAATTTTTGATTTCGAGTGGCGGTAATATTCAACGACTCGAATTTTTGCGAATTTTTTATTTTGAGTGGCGACAATATTCAACACCTCGTATTTTTGATTTTGAGTGGTGGGAAGCATCCTATGAGTTTCAAAGGGATAGAAACGAAATTTTAATCTTTCACTTCCCGGAATCGAAGTGGGTCCTCGAAAACCCGCCTTCAAGCTCCACGAAAGGCGTCAGAATTTGAGAAATATGCGGATAGGTCTGGGGATCAATCCTCTATGCCTCAATCTGAAAGGATATCTATTAGGGCGGTGCCACCGCCTTAAATCCTGTCGCCCAGCATGCTCCATCTTCCATCACTCATTCTCAGTCCAGTGACGCCTTTGGGCTCCAACCCCTTTGATTTCCCCTCCAATTCTATGTCATGCAATGAATCTTCGATTTCACAGGAGGAGAGGGTCATTGTGGAGAATGGATTCTATTTGCATCCCTCGCTTATTCAAACGCCAAGGGAAAGGGAGTCGAATCTGAGCTTTTTGGTTTAGTGTGAAGAATAAATAGGCACGACTACCAATCTGCAGCACCTCGAATTTTTGGGTGGCATCGTATGAGTTTCTAAGGGATAGAAATGAAACTTTAATCTTTTGCTGCACGAGTCCCCTTTTATTTTTATGGTCGAGCTACATTCTTTTACTAGCCGAGACATACATTTACAAGTTCTTAGTTCTAGTTGGACTTGTTGGGCCGCATCTACCTGAGCTTGAGGGCAGATATTCCACATTCCATCTGCTAGATGGATATGATGAGAAGGAATGAGTAATCATATTTATTAACACGAGTTTCCTAACCGTATAACAGTTGTTGTGCACCCTTGCAACAACCAAGAAAATTACTCTCTGAAGGCTGCGTATAAGATCAATGAGTCTGAGTTTACACTATCCAGAGGTCCTGCCATCACTAACTCGTATATTTACTGTTGCTCACTAAGGGAAACATGAGTTCCTTATCTCTGGTATGGGTGAATGCAAACATCTGGGCATAAAATGAACTTCTAGACTCTTCATTACGTGTGAGACAGTCATCTGGCAACCAAAAAAAGGAACGTACCAGTCCCAGGTTTCTATACTCAGTGTCCCTTATTTATATGTGTTTATTGACAATATAAAATATTGGCAGTCTTCTGGCTATAGTGGATGTCATTCTGCGAATTAATATGAATACTCGTTACTCCTATTTCTGAGTTATATTTGGCAGTCCTGTGTGAATCTTATGCTTGGAATATGTTAGTTTGAACTTTGGGTGGTTTATTTTCGGTGCATGTCATTTAATATGAGTATCTTCTGAATTAAAATTGTTAGTAAAGCGCCTACAGCAGTACCCAGACAAATTGTTTGACATAGAAAATTTCACATAAACCCAGAAAGTTATTGCAAGGAACTTTACAACCAGGGCGATGGTGGGGCTGATAGTGCACTTAGACAAATTGTTTGACATAGATATGAACAAAAATTTCACATAAACCCAGAAATATATTGCAAGGAATTTTACAACCAGGGCGATGGTGGGGCTGATAGTGCATTGAATCTACACTGTACATTGGGCACATTGAATAGGAATACTAGCATAGGTCCATCTAACCCTTGTCATGATATGGACATTGAAGTTTCCAACCTCTGGCGCATTTCTTGAGTTTACCCAAATGGTCATCATATTAGATATTGGAACTAAGACCTATGCAATCTCTAGCTTCACAATCGCTGGGTTCAGTACTTATTGACCCTAGTGTGTGCTAGGTTAATATTCCCCCTTGACCAAACCTAGAAATATTTTTTTTTTTGATTGGGCTGATTCTCCTGTATTTCTTATTTCTTATCTATTTTATAATATTTTTTCTTGACTAGATCTCGAATCAAGCTGCATTGTGGAAGCCAGGTGGAGATGGGTTAATTCATTCAAACTGTGTGTGATGGTGCATTGTATACATTGAATATTGACACATTCACATTGATATTGCCAATGCCCGGTGCATTTCTTGAGAACCCAAATGCTCAACATATTAATATTACAACTCAGACATATGCAAAACTCAAGCTTTATAATTGCCTAGTTTGATATCCAGAAGTAGGTTTGATATACCTCCCATGTTTGATATTGAATGCAGAATAACTACACAAACCTATTAAATGTCAATAATGAACTTAACTTTGAATTATGCCAAAGTAATAACCATGCACAATAGCACTTAGAACAAACATATACTTTGGGAAAGTGGATAAGTATGTGTATGTTGTTAAGTGGGAAATGAATTGACCCAAGTATATTTAATTCTCTTTTCTTAAATATTCACAACTTATATATGGTGTCAAAGGAAAATTGGGTAGCCCGATGACTATAAGTAGACAAGCACACCAATGCAGAATTCATATGGTAATTGTTATATATTTTCCTCTCCGACTCTAAGCTATATCCCGCTCTTTAAAAACATTAAAAAACATATCTAGTTTTTACAGTCATAGAGTTCTAGAATTTTGGAATCAGTCCCCACCACACATTACTGGCTTGTTTAGCATTGGGGGTTTGACAACATTAGTTTGAGATTTTTTTTCTCAGAAAGGCTCAATACATAATCATGAAATCCTTACCCACATTTAGCCATTTCTATGCAGTTCTTGACTTTTCATCATGAACTCCTTGACTTTCACTCCTTGTTGTTTATGAAATCTTCATCAAGGTTGAATTGACCTTATTTTTCAAAGCATCAATTTCTTCCTTAGACAATTGCATCCCTGATTTGTAGCTACTGATGACTGCAACTATTTACCTGCAGTTCTTTGAAATGCAACACCATGATGATATTAAGGCTCTTAATATCTATATGTGAGTTGGTAAACAGGTATAGTTGGAAATACACTGTTCCAGAAGTGTTGTAATTGATGTCTTCAATTTCAAATCCTGTCAAAACAGTGCATATACCTGTACTTTTTTGTTTTTTAAGGATGATTGTGATCCAACATTACTTTTTCCCAAAAACAAATGCTTCATTGGCATTCCCTCTTAACACGTTTAAATTTGTTATCATTATTTACTTCCTCTCATGATGCATATACATACTTTCCTATTCATTTCCAAATGTTTAGTTTACGGAAACAATTTTTGTGGCAGAATTTCTAGTGGATTCATTAATTCATTAGATGACGTGATGTCTCATTGAGTCATTACATAGTAGGAGAAGAGGAGTACATTGCAACATCTTGACTTGAAAGTTCCCTAGTAGGACAAATGACAAGAACAAGAATAGGTGGCCTTTTATGATCTTGGAGGACTGGTGACTTGACTATCACCTCAATAGAAGGAACAGTAATGCTACCGTCACTGTCTTCCTTTGTGTTTGTCAATTGAGCCATCTGCTTTGCACTTTTCCCTGAAGACCCATTTAACCATTTTCACTTTTTCCTTTAGGCATATCCTCAAGTTCTAGTGTCTCATTTCTCTGTATGGAATCACATTACACATCTGTTACTTTGTCCCATTCTTCTTTCCATGTGCATTGAATTACATTCTACCAGAATTGTAGTGAATTTGTGATCAAAGCCATATATAACTACTGTAAAGCAGACCACTACAATCTTCTTGATTTCTTTCTTCCTTTATTGCTTTCAGGTAGTTCCTGTAGCTTTGAGCCATCTAATGTTCACAAATGTTGTTTCAGAATATTCTTGGGCATTGATGATGTTCTCACTGCTAACATTCCAAAATCTTCTTGGGATTTCATGATGTCCTCACTATTAACATTCCAAAATCTTCTAGGGATTTGGTGATGTCCTTAGTACTAGCTTTGACATCATTGACTTCATTATCACTGGATTCTTGATTGCTCCTTTGTTCCTGACTTGGAATGCTTTCTTCTGCTACCTTTTTACCTCTTTCTTCAATAGGCCATGGCACTTCAATTTCATTTGAATTACCTTGGATATAGTCGTCCTCAAATATAACATCTCTGCTGAGCGTATCTTTTTCCAAATAAAAAATCTGATATCTCATAGACTCTCCATTGTACCCTATCAAAAATACTTCTAACCTTTATCCTCGTGCTTATGCACTTTTTTGAGAAACAAGTACATAGACATTGCAAAGAAACACTTTGGGATGACTCTCCCTTGGTTTCTCATCACTTCATGCTTCTTTAGGTGTAACATTCCTTGCAATTTTCATTGTATTTCTATCAAAAAAATACACTGGTGTACAAATTGCTTCAACTTAAAAATTATTTGATAGATTTTACCTTTTATCATTCTCCTTGCCATCTCTACATCTATCCTTCCTTTGCAACATTTATTTTTCTGTGAATGCCATGAGACTTGTAATACCTATAAAATATTGAAATGATGGTGTAATATTCACTTGTGGCCTCATGCTAACCTTACATGTAATCAAGGCTATAAGTCTACACATGTGAAACCACAAAATTTTATTGGATTTTTTCAATATATACTATTTTAGGCTAAGGCCAACGTAGTCAACTTCCTTGGAGCTAGCACCCCACTAGCCATCTCTACATCTATCCTCAATTTGTCAATATGTCCTCACTATTAACATTCCAAAATCTTCTTGGGCTTTGGTGATGTCCTTAGTACTAGCTTTGTCATCATTATTTTCATCACAAATTCTTTTGTCATGAGCTAAGTGTTGTCTTATGTGATTCTTTAGCTTATGGTCATGTTCATGGGTTCATCTTCTCTCCTTTTTGTGTTTATGTTTTTTTTCCTTTTTCTTTTTTATTTTTATTTTTACTTTTATTTATTTATTTATGGTTTTTTGGTTGTTTACATTAAGTCCTTGTTTATCTCTTGTAACCTCAACATGGTATCAGAGTAGGTGTGAACTTGCCTCTTTGTATAATCTCATTTCTTTGAGGGTTTTCTAAAGTTTTTCCTTGGTTTCACCCATCTTCAATGGCACACTGCAATGCTAATCCAGAAGTGGTTCAAAATCATCTTTTCTAAGGTCTCTTCCTTTTAGAGTTTCCAAGTAAGGCTCAATTTTTAATATTTTGATCAATGGAATTGCTTAGCGATGGAATTTTTTGGGTTAATTAGTCGATCTGTTAGACTAATGGCCAATGGCATTTCCCCAAGGGTTGCAGGACTAGGGTTTTTAGATCATCTTCATTTTGGAGTTTCAAACCCTTCTTTCATGCACACCTTCTTAGGTGTATGCAAGGGATCTCTTAACCCATTTTATCTTTAAATTTATAGTTTTCCCTAATCAAAGTGGCTGGTTATTCTTGGGTAGATATATTTAGGATGCTACTAACACACATTTATATGC
Source organism: Pinus albicaulis (assembly GCA_034641835.2). Taxonomy (NCBI): domain Eukaryota; kingdom Viridiplantae; phylum Streptophyta; class Pinopsida; order Pinales; family Pinaceae; genus Pinus; species Pinus albicaulis. The sequence continues at coordinate 455,214,547 of CM076571.1, read as the reverse complement.
ACATATTTTACTGCACTATGCATGTTGGGCTCTACCCACTTTAGGATATGATGATTTGGCTCATTCATCATTGGAGGCTTTCCTTATTTTTTAGGAAATTGTTGCTTTATAGTGGATGCCATGGTTGATGATGTGAGGCATATGTAGAAAAATTTAACTAGCTGGAAACCTTCACAGTATTAAGTTTTTGCTCAAAGATATTTCCGACAGTACCAAACTAGAAGGCATGATATACTTGAAGTAAACGGAAGGCTCTAAAATATTACTATTACATTCCTATTAGCTTTGTAACCTATCCTATTTTATATGCTCGAACAACCCTGTCCTGTGTCAGGCATTATTAAGCTTTGCACTGATTGATAGGAACCTACTTTTGTCATCTATGGGTCTTATTCCCTTTTTTCTTGCAAGATAATGTGTTATTAACTTATTTATAAATTTATTTGTATATATATAAACATATATGAAATTCCCAACTTGTTCATTCCAAACTTGTTGAAAACTTATTTGATTGTGATCATGCAAAATAAATTTTTTTAGGACCAAAGTAAATTGATTGTATAGTGCCCTGAAGCAATTGTTAATTTTTTTTAAGGATGGAAAAAGGGTCATATAGATCAGTTTGTATGTTGTATAGGGGTTTAATAAATGATCCATAAGTAACAAGTCTATGTCAGTCATGGCAAAACCAGAGTGGTTGAAATAAGGGTCAAACCCTTCTGCCAATAGGAAAAGAAAACTGTGCGAAGAAGGGGTGGCCGACATTTCGGTTGGTAGAAAAGGATCTACTAGTATCACCTCAAAGAAGCATGTAGTTTTGCGTGTATTTTTCCAGGGGAGGTGGGAAGGTATGGTCAACAATCGTTGGTGGAAGAACTATGGCCTGCATGCAAGTCTAGACTCGACAAAAACAAAACCACAAGAATCATAAGGTGGCAACTCACTAAGAAGGAAGCAACATGGGCTATACTAGTTGACACCACTCAACTGTTGAGAAATCGCGAGGGAAAAGACACACAAATGACCGATAGAAGGGAAATTGTCAGCATAGTTTGTGGTTGGAGGAGTGCTATCAGAACTAGCTAGACCTGTGTCAGTGCAGGTTTAGTAGCCACCACATGTGGTCAAGTAGCCTAGTTGAAGCCGCAGTGACGGGCCTTCTGACACAATCCGACCGAGAATTGGAGCAACTGCAGTTGACAAGCAGGGAAGCACATAGATTGTAGTCATAGGTAAGCACGTGGGATTTCAGGTCGGGTGCAGGAGCCTGCATCAAACTTCCCACGTCTACATCCAAAATAGTCTTTCCTTCAAAGTGGTGCATGTTCTCAAATATATTTGTTTAATAAACATACATCCTCACATGTCACATTTGGGAAAGAGTTGTAGGGAATCTCCACAATTCCCTCGCTGCCCATGTCTTTCCTTGTACCAAATCACTAACATTCATGCATAGCATTTATTAAATAGCAGATATTTTCTCTCTTTAACATCTCATAATTGTAATGAACAATTGCCTGAAGATGTTGATTATCAACGAATTTTTCCTTATGAGAAGGTGTCTTATCTTAAGGAGCAATTTGCTCATCAACCTACCATTTTGAGGTAATTTTTAAAGAGGATGATAGAATAAATTTAAGAGAGATAGTTAAAGATGACTTCATATTTCCCCAGTTTTGTAGGGGAGGTGGGTAATGAGGCATTGATGGATCAAATATAAAAGGAAGAATTACAAACAATTTTGCATTGTTTCCAAGAGTATAAGAACCCTCAGTCACTTCGCAGGACAATAGAATTCTTCTAGTGGTTCTATGAATTCCTTCAAACAAACCAAGAATTGCTAGCAAATTAAAATACACAAGCAAGATTTGGGAGCTTTCAATTCAACATTTCAGGCTTTAATCCCAAAAATTAGACAAGAATGAGATGATTTCAAACCCATATCACTATGTAATTGCATCTAGAAAATCATTGCAAAAATTATTGCATGTAGGGTCAAAATCCACTAAGTTGATTCCATGTCATTAGAACAATTTTGCATTCTTCCTGGGAAACAAATCCATTACAAATAGGAGTAGCCCAAGAAGTAATTTATAACATCAAACCAAAAAATTACAAGCAATGTTAGTGAGTTTGTCTTTCCAAGGCATATGATAGAGAAAATTGGCTTTATTTAGGGGTACTCATTCATATACCGTTCAATGTGCAATTGGTTAACCAGATAATGAACTATCTTTCCTCAATATCTTTGCAATTTTAATTAATGGCTCAACCTATTCTTCTATCATGCCTACTAGAGACCATGGGTAGGTATGACTAATGACTCCTCTACTATTTTTTACTATAGAGTATGTAGTCTCAACAAAATTATAACAGAGTAAAAAGAACTATACGCTTGACAACTATACAAATAGGAATTACCCTAAACTTGACATATTTACTTTTTGTTGATTAAGTTTTTTTATTGGATGATAGGATCAAAGCAGATGCAATTATGCTGAAGGACCCACGATGCTGATGGATGATAGGACCAACGCAGACTGCCGATCAGTAGAATATATTCTGCCAAAACAACATAGACAACTAGAGCAGTTTAGATTGTCCACATTGATAAAACGAACTTCGAGGATTATATGGCTTAAACATAAGAGCCCCCCCTCCTGCACCTCACTCCCAATTATAAACTTCTCTTATCACTGTTCTTCTCATTGTAGCAGACATACCATGGAAATTCTGGCCATCAAAATCGTTCATGTTCTCCTGTGACCTTCCGCGTCTTGATTAATTCTGGGCGTGTGCTCCTTTCTCGGCGTATGCTTAATGCTAGGGTCTAGCTCTCTCGTTTCTTGGCCTCTACTTTTTTTTTAAAACAAGCAGAAAAAGCTCTTTCTATTAACAGTAAAGAAAGTGATTACAACAGAAAGCTTGTATCAGTATTTCGACTAAAAACAGAGTATGTTAATCTCAAAAAATTCAGTCTTAAATTCAAGAGAAAAACATGGAAACTTCATTGCTTTGATAGCCCTGCAATGATCCGTTAACATTTCGACTGAAAACAGGAGTATGCCTGCTCCTCTCTACTTACTCAAGTTGCCCTCTTATCACGCAGGTTTAAGGAAAAGTATTTCAATCTCGTAAGCCCTAAATCGAATATGTTTTTATTTTACAAACAGGATACAATAAGGAAAGCATTCATATTGACTTTGGAAAAATAAGTCCCTATAATTTAATAAAAAACATGATTTATTAAAAAAAATAAAAAATCATGTCCATAGTCGGCGTATCAGATGCTCCCGCAGTCTCGTTTCAATATCCCATTTCCGAACATCTTCCCATGTTTCCCATTCTTTTGCACATGTTTCCTTCTACAATGCGAACAACCTTTTTTTTAGAACATCACTTTCAGGATTTTCCACTTCATCCAATGCCTGTATTCTCTTCATATTCTCGCATTCCTGTGTAGAACCTCTCGCTAGATGCCAACGTTTACAGAGGTGGTTTTTATTAAATTGCAAAAGAGATTTCGATGTACCTCAATTTCGGTGTTCCACAAAGTTCCCAAGATCAGGATCGGGTTTCACCTGGAATCGGATCAATATTCCACTTTTACCAACTCTAAGACCCTTAGATTCTTTATTGGAATCCACGAAGGTAGGGATGAGTCTGAATTATTCACTTGAATCCACGAAGATATGGAGGAGCCTGAAACTATCTCACAGCGAAGCCATAAAAGTTTTGGGTGCCTCGTCACCTTGAATAAGCTTTCCAAACAACTACCTGGAGCTCTCAACAGTTGCAACCTTTTCATATTGATAACTTTTAAAAGAAAAAAAAAAGTATTTTTAACTTTCATGAAGTTAAAAATAGTTTATGGACAAATTGCTTTTCCATTTAGTTTTTGTTTTCAGACAAACTCTTTGTTGAATAGATTATTTGAAGAGCTAGTTGTCACAATACCTGCATAATTTTCCTTACTGTTTTTGAAAGCCTCACATTCTAAAATGAAATGTTTTCTATTTCCACGTGAAAAAGGATTCCATGGATCTTTGTTTACCGTGCTAAATAATTACAAATAACAACAAATTGCATGGAAATCCTCAGTCGCTACTGCACCATTGCATCATTCTAGTGATTTTTAAATTTGCACATAATTAATGACATTTAATTAGTTTTTTAAAACCTCAATTTGATCTATATATACCCATTTTATTGGTTTTTCCATAAAGTAACAAAAAGTTTCTATTTTTCCATAAAATAGCAAGTAGTTTTAACAATAACTTTAATGGAGAATTTGATTTTTTACATAGCTAATTATTGTGCCAAGAAGCTCTCCAACCACTCGAAGAAATATTGTAATGTCTTGTTATATAAGGACCAAGGCAGATAGGACCAAGTAGTGTAATGTAATGTCTTTTGTAATGTAATATTGTAATGTCTTGTTAGCTCTATAAGAAGGTTTTATTTGGATGATAGGACCAAGGCAGATGCAATTATGCTGAAGGACCCCACCCTTGGGGAACTAAAATTCCTACCTTAAAAACTACTAGGTCAAGTACTGTATAGAGATCACTTCCATTGCATACTTTCTTCCCATTTATAGCTGTAATGATGTCTCCCAAGACAAGCCAGCCATAAGCATCTATTTTTTTGTTTTCAGTCCAGATTTTCAAGCTAGTTCATCTACGGGACCATCAAGCACCAGAACTCTAGTGACACTCGGTTGCTCAACAGACTCATCCAGTGCAAATTTAGTACCCAAAATGGGTCAAGTAATTTTCCGAAAATTTATTAATTGATCAACAATGACACTTACAGATCTACTAGAATTCAAAAGCCAACACCAGGTGATGCTCCTAATGGAGAGTACATAGAAGTGTTTATGCCAATCAAATTTCCTGAACTATCAAGAAGAGGACCTCCAATGGTCCTTTGATCTGTTGAATCACATTGTGTATTGGATGACCAGTTGCAGTTGAACTTATCTACCTGGAAAGCCCACTAATGATAACAGTCATCGAGGTGTGATCCAAACCAAATGGATTCCCAATTGCATACACTTTTTGTCCTACAAAAATACTTGCAGAAATTTCAATCACCATGGGTATCAATTTATCTTTTGCCGCATTCATCCATAGCACTGCAACATCGTTATCTTGATCATGTCCAACTACCTCTGTGTCATGTGTTGACTGAACACCAATAGTTACTCTCAAATAAAACAAGAAATTCATGTCCTGATATGCTTTAGTAATATCTAAAACTATCTATAATAGTGCTCACTTGCCACTTGTAGATTTCATGAATCAGTTTGAAAAGGGTCTCATTAGTATATCCAAGATAAGTAGGTGGGAGAGATTTAATTCTGACTGTAATTTTATTTCAAAATAACACATGAAAATGCACCAAAATGCATGTCTAGACTCTTTATAAGTTATAACTACTCATCTGAGAAGCATGCCTCAAAAATGCTTATGCAATTTGAGATATTTCATCAAAAGTTTGATTGCCAACATCATCTCTACTTTAAGTGGATATTGTTGGATGAAATTGAAGTTCGCTAGCATTGATGCTAAAGTAATAGGGTTGGTTCCTCCAGCTGACATAGAAGGAATTTTGGCACTATGAAGTTTGGTTACTACTTGGGATACTTACAAAGTGTTGTTGCAGGGACATGAAAACCATCATCTAGTTGAACACTTTTGTAATCTCCTTGATTGTAAGTTAGATATCCTACAAACCATCTAATCTGCTTAGCCTCCTTTCAGGTAAGGATGGGCTTCCTTGACCCTGTATAACGATGTTTACAATTTGGAGACTGTTGTAACTCCTGGAACAGTATCTTGGTTTCATTAGCGGAATTTTGAGGTCTAAAATGGGCCTCCTAAGGAAATTATAAAATAATAGTGGAAATAATAAAATAAGATTTGATTACAACATCAAAATTTAGAGGGAAAAAAGAAAAAAAACTACTCTTTCAACTCATATTTTCAAGTTATCTCCCAAAGTGTTTACTCAAATTTCGAATAGGAGTACTTGTTGGATGTAAAATTTAATTACTCATCCAAGGAGTACCCATGTTGCATACTTTCAATGGATTCTACTACACGAAAAATTAGAAATACATGAAAAAACGTGATTGCAATCACGTTTTTTCACGTATTTCTAATTTTCCGTGCAACAACGTCCATCAAAAGTATGCAACATGGGTACTCATTGGATGCAGAATTAAATTTTGCATCCAACAAGTGCTCCCGCTCAAAATTTGAGTAAAAAAATTGGGAGATAAGTTGAAAATACGAGTTGAAAAAGTAGTTTTATTATTTTATTATTTTTAATCTTTTTACCCTTTTACTTAAAAAATGGTGGATCATCCCCCATGGTTGACATCATCATCTTGAATCCTATTGGTTCTTATAAAGTTTATTTTTGTTGTAAATTTTTCTTAGGAGGCCCATTTTAGACCTCAAATTTCCCCTAATGGGTACCTGATGTGGATCTCATGTTTGAGTGTATGGATAGGCCCACAATTAGAAGATCATAATACGATTTGGGCAAGAAATCACCACCTCCTTTGTTTCGGTACTGTAGCAATGAATATCACTTTCACATTCCTTTTCCAAATTTGTCCTCCAAACAACTCCTATGGCCTCCTCAAGCTGCCCATCAAACTGATCCACACAATAGTCATCACTTTGACCCAATACTTGACAAACTCTCACTCCAAGTTTTCTGCCCAATCACTGTGGAAAATATCACTGGTTTAGGGCATCTAACCATGAGATCTTACCCCTCCTCATTGACTTCCACATGCTGCCCTATCACGATTTAAAATTGATCCACAAGTTAGGATCCAACATCTATAAGAATGCACTGAAATACATACCTTAAGCTCATTTTTTTGAGGTCTCTTTCATTGCTGCAAACTAGGCCTGGTTAGGGCATCACACAGTCCATTCTTCTAGCCTTCAATTCTGTCTAGAATTGCTCTAGATGAAAGTGGTTGCCCTTTGTAGGTACCCTCCTCCTCAACGTTGTTGTCCTCGGCATGAACCAACCCTAACACTACCCTACGTAGCTTTGTTTAGGCTAGTTTAGGCCTGTGGCCTTCCCACAACAACCATCTAGGGATGCAACTATACCTTCCAAGGGTCTAAACACCCTAACATACCCTAAAACATACAGAAAATATCCCCTCTACCTCGACCCTCTAGAAAAACAAATCTGCCTTCATAACAATCACCAAGAGTGCCCTGAACTACCCTCTTCTCCACGTTGTCAGCCCTCTTATGTCTGTGGCCCAAAACATAAGTTTTCTTCTCCTCCCTTTGTGATGGAAATGACAAGATTATTGAAAATATTCACAAGTGTAGGCCTCCCATAACATGATAGGTAACAAGCCAGAGGGAAAAAATTCTCCAAGTGTAGCCTTCTTGGGTGTGGTCTTCTACTGGATTAATTCTCATGCCATATGATGGGTAACAGGGTCCACCAATCATGAATTTATTTATTGGTTGGGGATGCCCATGAGCCTGGGAGGATATGTTGTCATTTCCCTTCCAAATATGTGAGATGTGCACCCACACATGGGGACACCTACCCTGACAATTACTCATACATACATCAGAAATGACATGTGACAATTTTTGTAAGAGTCTAAGATTCAAGTATTCATACATAACTGTGTTAGATGAAATGCTTTTATGATTTTATGTGTTCTATTTCTGTCACTGATAAATGATATAGTCCATTCTCATGTATGCATGAGAATTTTTTTTATCCTTGTCTCTTTTATCTTAGATGGGACCTAGTTGCATTAACGATGGGTCCCACCCCTAAGGGATTCATCCACTGATGGATCAACTAGTGGATCTATTCTCACTGTCAGCCCCCCCTAAATGGATCCGGCCACCATCATATGCAAAATGAAAGTGGGTTGGCTTAGACTTTAGCGTTTCCCTGTCCATGAGGTACAAGGAAACTATTGGGGACATATCTTTTTCTTTTGGGATGTTATCCACATCTCAGAAAATTGGTGATGTAAATGCTCTTGAAGATGGGTAGATGTCCCTCAACTGTCTTAGGAATGTCTAGTTGCCACCTGTCAAAATTGGTTCCTCCTAAGTGCGCTTGATGAAAAGTGGAAACAAATCTAGCATTCCCTTGAGTGCGCTAACATGGTATACAGAGGAAGGAAAGCAAGCAGTGGTGTTACTATTAGAGCTGCTAGTAAATAAAAATATTGGCAACAAATCTAACATTAGAGCTATCCACCTTCACTGCATAAGGCCATTGAAGAAATACTTTTTATTTATCAACATATGAGGCCACCTTCACTGCATAAGTCCCATTGAATAGTTAGTTAAAACAATCACTCATTGTAAAAAGGATCAACTTTGTTAATAAGTCCCAAAATAGCTAGTAGGTTGTCATTATAAGTGGGCCCATAGATAGATAAAATTTTCTATGGATAGTTATATATTAAGTAGAAGGATATGTAATGCTTTGTCAAGAAGTATGTATGTATTTGGAGAATTCCTCTTGGAGGTTGCCCCCTTGAAGTGGAAAGTAAACATAACTCTTTATTTTTTATCATCAAATGGATCTTTCTTAGGGCTTATTTCTCTTTTCTCTTGTGTGCTTGGGTTCTGCACTACATATATGTGATTTCTCTAAATTTTGGAGTTAATTACATTACAAGGGTGGTGGTTCTTGAGTACATTCCTTCGAATTCACAAGTTGCAAATATTTTTACAAAGCCCCTAGCAAATGCAAAGTTTAAGATGCTGAGGGAGAGACTAGGTTTGGTGGAGAACACTTTCCTTGCAAAGAAAGAATTTATAGTTTTTATCTATTGCTTAATTAGCTCTCTAATACTGATGGCATATTAATAGGACTGATTTATACCATGTAATGATATGCTCCAGCAGAAACATCTTCCTATTTTCCTATGTGCAACAAAGAGAGAGCAAAGTGATGGATGGACACTAATTTGTTGTGGAAGGAAAGTGGCAATGATATAGATAGAGAAAGTGAGGGTGCATGCATGCTTTCAATTTGCATATACCAGACTCATCCTTGTCCCAAATTTAGAACTATTGTTCAGATTTAGCATTCCAAACAGCTAGAGTTTGCTTTTACCAATTTTAGCATGTCATATCCCCAAATAGGTATAATAGAAAAATAACAATATTTCCAAAACTTGGGTAGAGAAAAATCTGAAAATTTATTGGTATATAAAAAATTCTACACTAAACCCAAATTTATATTCAAATCACTGATCTAATTTTTCTGCTAAAAGAAGTAAATTTCTAAGTATTTATGAACTTAGAAAAAGTACAGCAAATCCCTTTACTTCTTCCCAGAAATTCCAGAAATGAAATACAATGACTTTCTGTTAATTTTTCTGAGTTAAAACAGAATTAATATGTACATTTAAACACAAAGTACCTCAGACACTATTTTTTAAACCCTAGTCATCCTCTTGAATGTTCAAAAATATTAGAGCTGTCATTTGTGTGAATACAATTTTTTCGGTTTCTTATGATTAATCATTAACCTATAAATCTAACAAATTTGTATATGCCCATTAATTCAATAGTTTTGACAGTAGTAGATGGTATTGGTTGCATATTCTTTAGTTGCCATTTATCATTCGTCTCATTTGATTGTACGTCTTTTCTAGGTTGTTGGCCATGTTTGTCTTGTAATAAAGTTTTTGGACATTTTTTTCCAGCTGGTGCACTTTCTGGAGGTTTCTCTGACAAAAGAACCAGCTTAGAGGCACCAAAATTTTTAGCATTTTGGGTAGCAGTTTTAGAAAAGGAGAATAAAAGTTCTTCAAATGTTTCTGTGAAGAATAATGTTGCAAATATTGGTGATGCTGCCAAGGTAGTTGTCAACAAGAAGAAGAAAAAGAAGATTTTTCCAGTAAGGCAAATGTTGCATCTCCCACTGGTGATTTATATAATGCTTATAAGGTTCAAGAGGAGAAGGAGGAAGATGTGAACCTTCCAGAACCATCCAAAGTAGAAACCGATGTTGTTAAGAGTAAGAATTCCTCAAAAGAGCCCGAGAAGCAAGTCCTGAAAGAAGTGCATAACTTGGAAAATGCAGTTGAGCTTTCAACTCCTATGAGTTAAGTAGCTATTTTAGTTACTAAATGTTCAGGAGACAAAAAGTACTCCAGTGATTTTTTTTTTACAATCAAGGATCAGTGCAAAGATCTACCAAATCATTTTGAAATTTGTCCAGACACTCTTGAATTACTTGGAAATTACCAAGAACTTGAAAGTCATGTAGAAGAGGTTGATGCATTAGTAAGCACTGCAAGAGGTCTCGAAAGGCAACCGAGTGGGAATTATCTACTTGAACTTCGTGGGAGAAATATGGCCAGTTTGGATGATGATAGATTGGCCAAGTCGGTGGATGCTTTTGCTGCTGGCTGTGATATGTGGATGGACGCAGGTCTAAGTGGTTCCTCTTCTATGTTTCAACTTGGCCAAAGCTATAATACTAGCTTTGCAAGAAATACTTGTACAACACAAATGAGTATCAATGGCATCCTTCCTGAAGAGCCTTATGTGAAAGCACCATTTCCACAAGTTGGACTAGTGAGAAATAATTCTGATGTTGATAGGTGGCAGCATGCTTCTGGTTCACAGAAGGGTTTGATTCCTCCTCCATAGCCTTCTCTGCCCACAATTCATAAATCAGAGAACCAATATGAAGTGGGCAAGGTTTCTGATGAGGAACAGTTGAAAAAATGACAAATTAAATCCATCCTTAATAAATTAACGCCCCAAAACTTTGAATTTTTTTTTGAATAGGTCAAATAAGTGAACATTGACTCCGCATCATGTCTTCATGGTATAATATCTCAAATATTTGACAAAGCCTTGATGGAGCCGACTTTTTGTGAAATTCATGCAAAATTCCGTTTTCAGCTTGCTGCAGGATTACCAGAATTTTATGAAGATAATGAGAAGGTTCTTTTCAAGCGAGCTCTTTTGAAAAAATATCAAAAAGAATTTGAAAATGATGAAAGAGAAGAGGAAAAGGCTAAGAAAGAAGAAGAGCACGGTGAAAAAATCCTTTCAATAGAAGAATTACGAGAAAAGAAGGTTGCAGCACAACGATGAATGCTAGGAAATATAAGGTTTATAGGTGAGGTTTATAAAGAAAGTATGTTGACCGAAAGAATTATGCATGCATTCAACAGGAAATTAATTGGTGAATTTTAGCATGCAGAGGACAAAAATGTTGAAGCTTTGTGCAAACTGATGAGCACTATTGGTCATATGATTGACCATTCAAAGGCCAAGGAACATATTGATGTTTATTTTGATAGGATGAAAAAAATGTCCAATACCCAAGGGCTTCCCTCTAGGCTGAGGTTCATGTTGAAGGATATGATTGATCTAAGGAGAAATGGATGGAAACAAAGGAGGAAGGTTGAAGGCCACAAGAAAATAGAGGAAGTGTATTGGGATGTTGTGCAAGAACTACATGGATAGGGAGGCTGCTCTCGAGGTACCAATATGGGACATGCAGGTCAGAGACTTGTGACACCACTTGATCATGGTGTGAGAGGACCTGCAATGCCACCTTACATGGCATGTGCACAAATGGGTTCACTTCCACATATGGGTGGGATTAAAGGACCACAACCCCATATGGGACCACGTGACTATGGATTCACCAGTCAAGATGCTCAGATTTTGGATTGGGCTCAATTTGAAAATCAGTCTGTGCCAAGCCCTTCAACACATAGAGCTTCTGATGATGGACACTTGACTCTTAGTCCTAATCGAGGTCTTGGAAAGGGAATAGGAGGGAGGGCTCAGCCTCTACCATATGCTAAGAGTGCTCTAGCAAATATTCCACAATTCACATCTCTAAGTAATAGATGAATAGGTGTATGTCCGATTTCAGGTTGCAGTTCTAACCGGATGCTAGTTGGTATGAGAGATGAAATTTTTACAAGGACTTATACTGCAAAAAAACCTTTATTTTCAAAATCATGTTTCACGGAAATAAATGTTTTGGATAATGACAGAAGATAGTTTAAAAATTCATACTCATCAGGTGAAGGAGGTGGGAAGACTGCAAATGTTGAATTTCAATAAGTGACAAGGTTGTGTCAATCATGGAAAAAAAAAAGTGGTTGAAATAAGGGTCAAAGCATGCTCCCAATAGGAAAATAAAAGTCTGAGAAGAAGGGGTGGATGACATTTTGGTTGGCATAAAATGATCTACCAACATCACCTCAAAGAAGCACGTATTTTTTAGAGTAGTTTGCTAGGAGAGGTGGGAAGGTATGGTCGAAAGTCATTGGTGGAAGAACTATGGGCTGCACGCAAGCCCACACTCGAAAAAAACAAAACCACAAGAAGCATAAGGTGGAAAATCACTAATAAGGAAGTAACACGTGCTAGACTAGTCGACACCACTCAGCCGTTGAGAAATTGCAAGGGAAAAGACACACAAATGACCGATAAAAGGGAAGTTGTTAACATAATTAGTTTGTGGATGGAGGAGTGCTATCAGAGCTAGCTAGACCTGTGTCAGTGCAGGTTTAGTAGCCACCACACATGTAGTCGAGTAGCCTAGTTGAAGTCATAGTGACATGTCGTCAGGCACAATATGACCGAGAATTGGAGCAACTACAATTGACAAGCTAGGAAGCGCATAGATCGTAGTTATAGGTAAGCAGGTGGACTGTCGGGTCGGGTGCAGGAGCTAGTGTGAAACTTCTTGTGCCTACATGCAAAATAGTCTTGCCTTCAAAATTGTGCACATTCTCAAATATAGTTTTTTAATAAGCATACATCCTCACGTGTCACATTTGGGAATTTATTTGTAGGGAATCTCAACAATTCTCTTACTTCCCATGTCTTTCCTTGTACCAAATCACTAACATTTGTGCATATCCTTTACTAAATATCCAATATTTTCTCTCTTCAACATCTCATAATTATAATGAACAATTTCCTCAAGATGGTGTGTATCAACGAACTTTGCCTCATGAGAAGGTGCCTCATCTCGAGGAGCAATTTTATCATCAACAGACCATTTTGAGGGAATTTATAAAGAGGATGATAGAATAAATTTAAGAGCGATAGTTAAAGATGACTTCATATTTCCCCAATTTTGTAGGTGAGGTGGGTAATGAGGCATTGATGGGTCAAATATCAAAGGAAGATTTACAAACGATTTTGCACTATTTCCAAAAGTATAAGTACCCTCAGCCACTTTGAAGGACAATATAGTTCTTCTAGGGGTTCTATTAATTCCTTCAAATAGAGCAACTAAGAATTGCTGACAAATTAAAATACACATGCAGGATTTGGGAGCTTTCAATTCAACATTTCAGGATTTAATCCCAAAAATTAGACAAGAATGAGATGATTTCAGACCCATATCACTATGTAATTGCATCTACAAAATCATTGAAAAAATTAGTGCATGTAGGGTCAAAATCCACTAAGATGATTCTATGTCATTAGAACAAATTTTCATCCTTCCTGGGAAACAAATTCATTATGGAATAGGAGTAGCCCAAGAAGGAATTTATAACATCAAACCAAAAAATTACAAGCAACGTTAGTGATTTTTTCTTTCCAAGGCATATAATAGAGGAAACTGGCTTTATTTAGGGCTACTCATCCATATAGGGTTCAATATGCAATTGGCTAACTAGATAATGAATTGTCTTTCCTCAATATTTTTGCAATTCTAATTAATGGCTCAACCTATTCTTCTATCATTCCTACAAGAGACCATGGGTAGGTAGGACTTATGGCTCCTTTTCTATTTTTTACTGTAGAGTAGGTTGTCTCAACAGAGTTGTAACAGAAACAAATCAAATTCAAATTTTATAGATATAAAAGATAAAAACAAATGTCAATGTCTTTGTTTGATTGTTACTTGACTCTGCTGTGGGCATGTTCCAGGAAATGTGATTGGAAAAAGCATGGGGAAACAATGCATATCACGTCTTGGATATGGTTCATTCGTTTTTAGAGATCGCTTAGCCACTTGAGCCATCGACTTTATAAATGTTTCTAGTAGGAATTCCTATGGTTTTTAATGTTGTGATTATTTCACGTCATGGTTATTTTGGGCAAACAAATGTTTTAGGAATGCCAGAAATGACATCAATGGACAGGTAAAAAAATCTTTTATAATTGCAATTTCCATTCCATGATATGCTCTCTTTATTGTTTGATTGTATTTTGGATGGTTCTTTTGATTTTGTTTTTTCTTTTAACTATGAAATTGAAAATACTTAGTATCATGTTCATTTAAACAAAAACCAAAGCTTGAAGATGAAATTAGTGTTACACTATATTGATTGGAATCCTTATAACTATTTTGTGTTAAAATATTTTCATGTCTATCAGAAAAGGTTACTTTTATGTTGTTATTTGTGTACATGTACTTGAATAAGTTCATGCGTTAGAAAATCAAATGTTGTTTTGCATAAAACAACAAGGATTAACCATCACACCTCATATTATTTGCTTTCACAAGTTATCTAGAGCTTGAGCTTTTTAGCATATAACTTAGGTCACATGATTTTTCCTAAGCTTTCTTTGAAATTTGAATACTAAGTTACTAAGGTGTTCTTTTCTATATATGAAGAAATTTTATTTGCTTTATTTATACACGTTATCTGGCCATATTATAGTGGACATTATCCCCCCAATGAGAAAAATTTGTTCAAGTTTCTTACTTGTATGGGGAAAAATGGCTTTGACATTGCTGATGTTGAGCTATATGTTGTATAAACTATTTATAGTCTAATTTAGGTTATATTCTAGTGTTCATTGTCTTCCATGTCTTACACTCTACATTGTATCCTTTTTTGTTTTCAGAAAATGAATTCAGTATTGATGGTAAGAATCATGAATTGGAAAATGAGGGGAGAAATAACATTGGAGCGACAAATGCAAAAAGAGAGAGAGGAGAATTGGTCTGGTGATACCCTTAGAGCCAATATCCCACATAAGACACACATATAAAGATTGATGGTCAAGTCTTTCGAGTTTTTGAATTCACCTACAATGCCTTGACAACACAATGACAATGTTTTGAAGGGATGAAACATCATTTTGTGTGTAAATTGTATTTGAACCAATATTAAGTTGGAAACCCATATTGTAATACTTTAACATTTCATAGAATATCATTTATGTGGTTAAAATTATTTATAGTTGCATTTGATATTGTTTAGTATTCTAATTAACATATGCAACTTTGTGTTTTCATATTAGATGAACATGCACATTGTATGACATTTTTTAAATCATACAAATTAATTTATGTTGATTAATAATAAACACAAAATCAATTTGAAACTACTAAATTAGTAGTTTATATTGATTAATGATGAACACAAATAAAATGAATATACGACTAAATTAGTCATTTATAATGATTATTAATGAAAGTAAATGAAATGAATATAAACTACTGAATTAGTCGTTTATATAATAAATACGAAACTTCCAAAAAAAATATAAATGATTGTTGCGAATGATAAATTTGTGATTACAAATGATGACTAAATTTTGCATATATACGACTATTAGTAACTAATTTACAATATTTTATAACATGACCAAAATTTATTCATATTTCTTCGGTCATTAATTGGTTTCAAACTATTATTAAAACTTGCATATATATGACTATTAGTAGCTAATTTATAGTATCTTATAACACAACCAACATTTTGGTCATATTTCTTTGGTCATTATTTGGTTTTATCAGGTGATCATATAGTAATATATTTTGTTGTATATTTTGTTACTAATTGTGACAATTAATGACCAAATCAAATATTTAATCAATGACTAAATCAATGATCAAATTAATGACCAAATCAGTGACTAAATTAATGATCAATCAATGGCTAAATTAATGACCAAATCACTGACTAAATTAATGACTAAATATATTACTAGACAACAAAATTGAGATAACCAATTAATGACTAAGCTAAAAACGACTAAAAGTTGGTCGCGTTATAAGATACTGTAAATTAGCTACTATTGCTCACCGACTGAAAAATAGTCATTTATATGCAAATTTTAGTCATTTTTTTAGTAATTAATTAGCCATTTTCTACTAGTGTATCCTCTTCATGTTGGCTATAAAAAATAAAGAGGTACTTGTTAGCAATAACTGGGGGAATTTGAAAGTGAACGTCTTATGTGTATTTTGGGCAGCTTGTCACTCTTGAACATGACACTCATCTGCAATTCGTGTCAGGTTGGGGACATACTACATTTGTCACTTTTTCTCCATGGGTTTGGGAAATCCGTTTGCCTCTCATCTGATTACCAATTTTTTCAACATGACCTTCGATCCTATTAGAGTCAAATGTTGCCACCCTCTGGAGTCGTGTCACCAATATGTTCAAGAGAAGTCCTTTTTGTCAAACCCCTTCTACATATTTGACCTCCTCTGATACAATCCAGAGTCACTCCTGTCATCTTAAGATAAATGTTGTTTCATGTCGATGATGTGGGAATCCTTATGGCCCTCTTTCAACGAATCACTTCATGTCTACTTTAGCTTATTATCCAGGAAAGTGGTTTAGAGATTTCTTTCAGTACCTTGGAACTTGCATGCCTCAATGGAAATTTATTCATGCTCGATGACAAGTTCACATAATTGGCCTTCGATCGAATGATTCTGCAAGTGTTCAACTTAAACACGTCCATTCACACTTGTAGATTGTGTTGTTGTACCTTGAGGTCCATCGTCTTTATTGATGAACTCTCTCGTGCTTGTTAACGATTTTTATCATTGACCGGTAATCAGGTGGTTTCTACCATGTTCAACATCAACACATTCATTTGCATGGCTAGATTTGTACATTGGATTGATTGAGATCATGGTGAAGACCCTGGGTCACATCTAATTTTTGGTCCAGGCTGCGTGCAGTTATTGAGTATTGATGATTGCATACATGATCCTATCTATATGAATGTTTGTGTCTATACTGCAGATCCATTTCTATGATCTCTTTTAGACAGATGATTGCGACCATGCCGTAGGCTCATGTGTCATTTGATGCCTAGTGCAATATCATGTGTTTAGGCATATCTATACTAGAGATTTCATATATTGTAAGTGTTTGATTTGGAAGATTCTCTGAAGGTGGTCTGCGTTCTTTGCCTTGGTTCATAAAGCATTTCAGTCATCACTCCCTATTCTGCCTTCGTGCTTTAGGGGGAATCTGTTACAAAGTAATTTGTCACCATCCTCATTTTCCCGTCCCCGATCCTGAAATGTCGCATGACGCATCTTGTGCAATGTTTCCATCATCAAGAAAAATGATGACATATCCCCTTGAAGATCCAAAGAAGACTTCTTTGAAAGATTACTGGAGAAATTTGGTGAATTTCCTAGTTTCCTGGGTTGACGCCCTTCCTGATGCCATGACCACGTTGATGTCCTTATCTCAGTTCTGGCCCAGTGCTATCAGCACCCTAATTTATTGGAAAGCCGCGTTGATCCCTTTTTTGGAAGTACTTCCTCAAATGGAGGAGAAGCTTCGACCTCTAGAATCTCAAGGGCGGCGAGTTGGTTGTTGAACAAAGAAGATAAGGTCGAGCTCTCTCATTTTGGAGCTTTGATCTCATCCATGGGGGATCTTCCCTTAGAAAGTGGGCCTTCCTCCTCCTTTCATGGGCTCCCAACCTCTTTCTCCATGCTATAAATTCACATCTCTCATTCCCCCAAGTTTAGAGCTTGGTTGATCATTTTCAGAATCGTCTAAACTCTCATCCCTTTGCATGCTTGCATCGTGATTAACTCTAAGTGCAGAGGAGAAGGAATGATTTTGAGCTAGGTGAAGGACTCATATTTTTCACCTAATGATGCATCCAACATCAAGGCCTGGTTGTAAGCTCTCCTTTTGTAATTTTATCAATAATAACATCTGGTGAATGCGTTCTATTTTTCTCTACATGATTATGCAAATAATCGGGTACTCCTTTATCTACTAGATAGCTAGTGTTTACGCTTATTATATATTGTATCACATTTGTTTTTGTCTCTCGATCATCCACAGGTATTCATGCGCCATTATTAGCAGGAAGTATGCCTACAAGGATCATGGATCGAGGTCACCATCAATAGATTCAAGGATAGCGATTGGAAAAAGGTATTTATGTCTCTTTTCTCTTTGTGTTGTAAGAACTAATTAAGAAAGCTTGTGTTAGAAATAATCTCGTATTGCTAGACCCACTCTAGGGCTAGAGAGATCACCTCTATCTGCATAGGGGATTTATCTTGACAACAATAAAAAACTTGGATAGATATGCATGAGAAGTTAATTCTTCAACTAAAGGAAATGTGTCATCTACTAATTAACCAAGACTTCTCCTTGCAAGAATTCTCCATAATATATTTGAACCTGTTGTAAGCTCATTCACATTTTGGATAATATGCCTACCTTTAAATTTAATTTTGTGTGAATGTGATCAAAGGATATAACCCTAAATATTACCATAACTCTAATCATCCATTGATCCAATAAATAAATGTTTAATTAAGTATAACCTTTCAACCAATCTATAACAACCTTTGAATCCCCTATCACTTATAATTTTATATTGCTAACGTGACGCAATTAGGTAGTTGTGTTTTTTTCGTAGACTAAATTAGTCATTGTTGTTAGTCATTTTTAGTTGTATTACTTATTAGTTAGTTGTATATTTTAACCCAGGACTAAATTAGTCATTTATGTTAGTGTGGATTGGAGCTTGCAGATAGGAAGTTAGTGCTTCCATATATAGTGGGTGTATGAGAAGGCTTGGGGGTTGGTGCATCCTGCAATTTGGTGCTTGCATGAATCCAAGGAACTACAAGTTTCTTGCAACAAATCCATGAATTTGGTGCTTCAGTTGGTGCTTCTAGTAAGTTGATCAGGTGTCTGCAAAAGGAGGGAGTTGGAGCTTTCTACTAGTGGCTAATAGCAAACAATCAAAGGGATTTGATTCTTCCTGTGAGTGTTGGCTCACAAACATATTGATGTAATAGAGTAGGTGCTATTATTTTCACATCAATAAAAAAAAACATACTTTCACGTTTTTTCTCCTCGAAGGGTTTCCATGTTAAACCTATGTGTCTCATGTGTTTTTTACTCATGATGTATATGCTTGTATTGGTTGATACAGTTGTTGTTATAGTTAGTTAATGTTTGCTCTCATATAATGGATGAAAAGTTTGAATGAGTAAAGATAAATTGGCATAAAATTTTAAATTAGCCCTACTACCGATTCACCCCCCCCCCCCCTTCTCAGTATTAACATTACTTCCAACATCAAGAAGGCATTGAAATACATATATATCAAATACACATAAGTATAGGAAAAAAATATTTTTGTATTAATGAAATGTAGGAGAATATTACTACCCTTTTGTAGATCTTGACCATGTAGATGTCTCCCACCTACCTTGTCCTTCCTTAGCCACAAAGCAAGACTTTAATCACAACTTAAGGACGGTAATTGATCCTTAGGTAAAAAGCAGCTACAACACGACATAGATAAGAGTCTTCAAAAGCCAACCTAGACTCCATGGGAGGCAATGAATTTATAAGGTAAAGGGGGTATTTTGGGTTTTACCAATCTAGGAGTTATATCCACATATGAGGGAGGATAATTTATAGGGATAAGAGATAAGACCTCTAGGATATGAATTCGAGTTCTCAATCAATAGTAAATGGTTAAATGGTTAAAACCACTTTGGAAGCTTCTAGAAATAGAATATTATAAGTTATTTTTTATTTTTACCGAAATTATAGAACCAACACACTTGTAGTGAGTGCAACATGCATTGTTTAGTGTAGTTTCTTAGTTATGCAACATGCAACAGTGCATGTTGCTGAAATGGAAAGTGTGATGCATCCAAAAACTAGGTTTTTAAGCTAATTATCTCATAAAACTTGGACACTTTGGAGAGATAATTCTCAAGGATTTGTAAAGGCATTATTGCATAGTGTCAAGGATGTTGATTGATCTAGTTTTCAGGCCATTTAAGTGAATGAGAGAAAATGACCTATAACACTTTGGTACGAGAATGTTGGGTAGTTAGCCATGACCAAAGTGTCATAAGGCCAAGGAGATAATTTATTTATCCGATGGGCATGGGACCCTGGCATCATAATACATGATAGTTCAGCTACCCTTAGGGATGAGTAAGTTATGACAGGGGAAGGTCATTCTGATCTTCCATTGGATTTTAGTGATTTACTATTGGCATGGGAGACTTCACCGGCATGGAGGTATGATGAATAGGAGCAGCTCATGCGACTCTCATGTTACTACTGGCATGGGATACTTCACCAACATGTAGGTTTGATGAATAGGAGGAGCCCATGCGACTCTCATGTGGGTGAGGATTCATCTCCATAGGGGTTAGATTGTATCTTTAGGAGTCCACCTTTGGAGTGCATGAGATGGGTGACTCGGTAGGGAAATTGCATAAGGATGTGATTAAGACTTTATATTATCAGGATTCTCTACTTACTGATGGGCTGCATAGGGCCTCAAGTGCCTGTACAAATTCGGATAGTGAGAGAAGTCATGTTGAAATACATATCAATATTCATGAGAAAGCAAGAAGCATGGAAAACCTTGTTGTAGTGTGCATTTTGACTGAGGATTAATTCTTAGTATGGAGAAAGGCTCAAGTGCCCATTATTATGTTTAATGCAGTTGTTGTGACCATGAAATTTGATGCAACAAAAAACAAGATTGATCAGGAAGACTTGTCCTATGATGTGTGGAGAGCCATGATAAGTCAATCTTGGACAAGAGTATGAATGACTATAGCATGGGAATCCATGCATTTAGTAAAATTGGGTAGTATGGAGGACAATGGAGAAAACATTAACCAGTGTGCAAGAGAGTATCAAAACTCAGGATTGCAAGTGAACAACTGGGGGAGAGCAACACTGTGTTAAGAAAGGTGTGTGGAGAGCAAGTTGTGTGTGAGCGATGCTAAGAAGAGTTCAAGTGTGAATGGGCTTCAAAGAGATGTAAAGAGTGCCTATGCTGAGGAGAGGCCAAGTGTGAATGCACTAAAGAAGAGGGCTGAGAGAAGAAATCTCTATGCGAGGGTTGCAGAGAAGAGGCTGAGAGAACCTGTTCTACAAAGAAGAGGCTGAGAGCTAAGTGTATGTAGTTGAGTGTAGACGGATAATAATAAAATTTTGTTACAGAGTGAACAAATGACTGAGTGTTGTGTGGGGTGAGTATAAGAAATTCTACAATGGAGAACAAAGTTGAAAACATGCAAAGAGGCTTCAAAATACAGTGAACATTATTTTCCTTATTGAGTGTGGGTTGGAGCTTGCACACATGAAGTTAGTGCTTCCATATATAGTGGGTGTATGAGAAGGCCTGGGGGTTGGTGCCTCTTGCAATTTGGTGCTTTCATAAAGCCAAGAAGCTACAAGTTGGTGTTTGCAACAAATCCATGAAGTTGGTGCTTCTTGTAAGTTGATTAGGTGTTTGCAAAAGGATGGAGTTGGAGCTTCCTACTATTGGGTGATAGCAAACAATCAAATGGAGTTGGTTCTTCCTGTGTGTCATGGCTCACAAACAAAATGATGTAATAGATTAGGTGTTATTATTTTCACATCAATAAAAAATCATGCTTTCTTGGTTTTTCTCATGGAGGGGTTCCAATGTTAAACCTTTGTGTCTCATGTGTTTGTTTCTCATGATGTATATGCTTGTATTGGTTGATATGGTTGTTGTTGTAGTTAGTTATTGGTTTCTCTCATATAATGGATGCCAATTTTGAATGAATAAAGATAAATTGACATAAAATTTTAAATTATCCTTAATACTAATTCACTGCCCCTCCTCGTCTCAGTATTAACATTGTTTCCAACATCAAGAAGGCATTGAAAAAAATATGCATCAAATAGACATAAGTATAGGAAAACAAATATTTTTTTATTAATGAAATGTAGGAGAATATTACAACCCTTTTACAGATCTTGACCATGTAGATTTCTCCCACCTAACTTGTCCTTCCTTAGCCACAAACAAAGCCTTCAATCACAACTCAAGGATGGTAGTGGATCCTTAGGTAAAAAGTAGCATCATCAGGGCATAGCTAAGAGTCTCCAAAATCCAACCTAGACTCCTTATGGGAGGCAGTGAATTTATAAGGTAAAGGGGCAGTTTGGATTTTACAAATCTAGGACTTAGATCCACATATGAAGCAAGATAATTTCTAGGGATAAGAGATAAGACCTCTAGGATAGGAATTAAAGATATTAATCAATAGTAAATGGATAAATCCACTTTCAAATCTTATGGAAATAGAATATTAGAAATTATTTTCTATTTTTACCAAAATTATAGAACCAACACAGTTGTAGTGAATGCATAATGCGTTGGTTAGTGTTGTTTCTCAATTATGCAACATACAATAGTGAAAGTTGCTAAAAGGGAAAGAGTAATGGGCTAAAAACTAAGTTTTTGAGCTAATTAACCCGGAAAACTTGGACTCTTTGGGGAGATAACGCTCAAGGATTTGTAAAGTGATTATTACTAGGTGTCAAGGATGTTGATTGATCCTGTTTTCAAGCCATTTGAGTGAATGCGACAAAATGACCTGTAACACTATGGTACGAGCATGTTGGGCAGTTAGCCATGAATAAAGTGTCACAAGTTCAGCGAGACAGTTTTCTTCTACGACATGCATGGAACCATGGCATCACGATACTTGATAGTTCAACTACCCTTACGAATGAGTTAGTTGTGATAAGGAAAGTTCATTCTGATCTTCCATTGGATTTTAGTGATTTACTAGTGGCATGGGAGACTTGACCAACATGGAGGTATGAGGAATAGGAGGAGCACAAGGGAATCTCATGTGGGCAAGGATTCATCTCCATAGGGGTTAGATTGTATCTTTAGGAGTCCACCTTCGGAGCGCATGAGATGGGTGACTCAGTAGAGAGGTTGAATAAGGATTTGGTCAGGACTTTATATTATCGAGATTCTATGCTTACTGATGGGATGCATAGGGCCTCAAGTGCCTATAAAAATTTGGATAGTGAGTGGAGAAAGGGGTGCTTCACATTGATCAGGATAGCTTTGGACCCTGTTATTGAGGGACTCCTTTATGACAAGATAGTGTTGAGGATAGGGATGACTTAGCGGCTCATTTGGGACCTTGATATTGATTTCATTAGCTATTTCAGTTAGCTGATTGAGAGGTCTATTGTTATGCATTGCTTGAGGACAAGCAATATTTTGTGGGGAGGACTATATAGTTCCCAATTTTGTGAGTTCAAGATTCACTAAGGATTTTTTCTAATTTTGGGTGATAATAAATAAAAAGGAGAAAATGTTATTTTGTGGGAGAAAAGTGGAAAATAATATTTTATTGAAGAATGGAGGAAAATATTATTTTATTGTAGAATGTGGGAAAAACAATATTTTATTGAGAAAGGAGGAAAATTATTATTTTATTCAAAATGGCAGCAAAAAATCTCCTAGAGGAAAATGGGTCCCACCGATAAAATAATAGCGAAAAAGAATAATCTAGAAGCTAGAAGGAGGCTCAATTGAGAATTATAAATGAACGACAAAATCAATTGCAAAGGATTCTATTTTATTCTATTATTTCTATTTGAGATTGAGAAGAAGCTCAAGCGAGTTTCAAATGTTTCAAGCAAAACTCTATAGCTAATTTCGGTGGACTATGAGTGCCACCCTAGTTAGCTCTCTTCCTCCTTCATTGGACACTATTTGCCTCCCTAGTTGGAATTGATTTACTTGTTCATTCTTGAAGATATAATAGTAATTATTTGCAGGAAGCTCTTACATTATAATTTAATCTGGCTTGCAAGACAATTTTCTCATTACAAAGGCCGAGCTCATTTCTTTTCTAGGAGGGCCAAGTACCAAAGGTTTGGGGAAGAAAATTTTGAAGCAAATATCCATTGTTTGTTCAGGAATTGAGCATCAAATTCTAGGGTAAAAATTATATGTCCTTAAGAGGCTGCATCAAGAAAGGGACGAGTTTCACCCAATAAAATAGAGGTTTTAAGAGATCAAAATACTTCATCTTGGTGCCAAAAAGAGGCATGTCTCTGAATGGTCGAGTATCAATTTCCTTCCTATATTTGGAGGCTGAATCAAAGGACAAATTTCAGAGATTTATTATGCCAACCTAAGGTTGAGTTCATTAAAGTTTGAGTTATATCTCTTCTTCCAGGGTGCTTTTTGCTTACCCAAAGGACAATTTGCCACTATCTAAAGGTCGAAACTCTCTTTGTACTTTGTTGAATGAATATAGCTAATGGTGGGCTTAGATTATAATGTTCTCTTGACAATACTAAACATTTTCTAAGTGTTGGAAACTCATATCAGTTTTAAAGAGGCTATGGGTATTCTTTGATTAGACGTGAGAGTTGGAATATCACTTCTCTATGTATGAATAACAACCTAACAGTCACATAACTTTCCAGATTTAATGGATGCTCTCCCTCCACTCGTTGGATGAGTTAGTCCATCTTTAAAGGTTGAATATAATGACTAATGTTTGATAATACAGACCTTATTGCAACATGCATACTTCAGTTTCAAGTCTACTTCTGTTGCATGTATGTGGTTGTAGCAGAAGGTTATAAATAAAGAAATAAAGGAGGTCATTTTCCCTAAATTCATCCTTTTTGATTTGTACCTAGGAGCTGAACATTAATTGGAGGCATCACTACATAATTCTAGTTTCCTTGTTGTGTTCATTATAATTTATTACCTTTACCATAATTGAAATGATGATTGTATGACTTCCAATTAGTTCCTAGTTGCTTCATATATCAATGATTTGTGTAATTTCTAATTACAAGACGCTCTTTAATTTACCGGTATGAGGTCTGATTATGTATTAGTTCCACCATAAATTGATGCACAAAAAAAATTTATACCTATAGCTACATACCCACAAAGTGTTTGACAAAAACATCATTGGAAAACCATACAAAATTTGAAACTACATTTGGGCATTTTAGGAGATTTCCAATAAGGAATATTACAAAAATATTGCTCAATCGAGCTACTTTTCTTTGCCTCCCACCTCGCGGGCTTGACAAAAAATGTAATGAACTATGTTAGTGCACACATATCTAAAATGGGTATCCTAAGAAAAATAATAAAATAATAGTGAAAATAATGAAATAAGAGTTATGAATTTTGAAATAAAAATAATTTTTTTTTCAATATATATATATGGATTTGACTAAACATAACATTACAAATTTCAAAAATGAAAAATTAAAATTATATATGCAACTTAATGGTTAATATAAGAGAAGTTGAAAAATGAAAAACCCGCATCATTAACTTATACATTATGTGTTCTAATGGTTGTAATAACAAGTTGGAAAATGGATACACTATTTTTTTTTATCAATAGAGAGAGTTAACGTAATGTGTTGTGCTTTTTCATTGCCTATTAGTATAAATCATTGACATAAACCAAAAGCAACATTGTGATAGACATATGCTAAAATGACATACATTGAAATCCAATCATTTAATAAAATCTAAATCAACATATATTTAGAGTTAAAATGAATTTACACTAGTTTTACATTTTTTTATAAAGAAAAATCGATCCATATTTAAAAATTTTACCATTCAATGGCATTTCATTTACTAATATGGCGAGGCATATAAACAAATGGAAATCAAATACTATATCCTTTAGTGATATTATATATATTAAGATAAAGATACATTGGATAAGCATTATTGAGCTATGTAGCCAATCGGTAGGGTCATAAAAGCATCTACGTGTGTTGTTGGGAGGAAAAGCAAGTATCTAATGCCTTGCTTTGTCCCAAACAATAAACAAAGCAACAACTCCCCTAAATCCAATTCCCACTCCCATTGTTAATGCCTTGCTTCATCTACATGACTCCACCATCACATTTTCATATTATCGTCACTCTCATAGCCTCCACCAAGGGTTTTCTTTGGCTTGCCTTTTTTGTTGCATGGTGGTAGAGGAAACCCACATAAACACTCATTTCTTTGAAATGAACACTTATTAAAAGTATAAAATTGTGTCCCTATTGATATTGGCCCACAAAGGTTATTAGAAGAAACATTTAAGTAAACCAAAAATGATAATTTAGAGAGTTGAGGAGGAATTGTTCCACTCAATTTTTTTTTTGACTAGTCCAATTGCTCCAAAATAAATATCTCACTAAAACTTGCAGGTATTTTTCCTTCTCATTGGTTTCTAGATATATTTAGCAGCTACAAGTTACTCATATTTCCTATGCTTACAAAAATTTCTCTCAAATTTCTTATACTTATAAGAATTTCTCTTATAAAGTTATTATTTGACGAATCAAATATACCCATTTTATATGAGAAATAAAACAAATTATACTCCCTTTGATGTATTCTTCAATTTGATTAATATACACAATATTTTCTCCAAAATCTTCATTCATTATAAATCCTTGATCATATGATATTCTTATTGAATCCAGTGAACTGTCCGTACGGATTTAATTTCACCGGGGATTTTTTTCGAAAAAACTCATCGCTGTAGCCTGTTGGAATTTTGTTTTACTTTGAATTCTCATATCATGTATCTGTCAAAGCCTGAGCTCATGTCCGTGTTACTTGACTTTAGTGGACCGAAAAAATAGGGGCAATTTCATTAAGGTTATTGAAAGTAAGTGTGTATCAAAACCTGAGCTGTCCGTGTTACTTGACTTAGTGAACCGAGAAAATAGGGGCAATTTCATTGAAGTTATTGAAAGTAAGTGTCTATCAAAACCTGAGCTGTCCGTGTTGCTTGACTTTAGTGAAGCGAAAAATAAAGTTATTGAAAAAGTTTTCAATAACAAGGTAATAAATTCATTGCAAAATTTTTGCTGGAATCTAGCTATATTTTTTTTTTTAATTTAATCTTGTCAGAGTTTGTTTTTATGAAAGGAAATTCATTTAGTATCTTTAACAATTTATGAGCACTCAATTATAAAATTTCACAATTGTAATTTGGATTTCCAAATTTTTACCAAATTATGAGCTTAAACTACGGCTATTCAAAACATTTCCCAAGCTTTCCTTTGGACTGTGTGGGCCGGCCCCACCACTGCCTGGTTGAAAGGTGAGCTGTTAGATGAGAGTCATAGTCTTAATAAAGAGAGCCGACATAACTTTGCTAGTATGTACCCTTTTTCAGAATTAACAAGTTACTAAATCAATTATTGGTTTAGTAGTTTTCTTTATACCTAGGTCGTTAGTCTGTATTTTCTTCAGAGTTAACAACAAGTCACTAAATCAATCATTGGTTTAGTAATTTTCTTTATAGCTAGGTCGTAGACTGTGACTTTCAATGAACAGCTCATTTTTCGATCAAGGAGTGGTGGAGTAAGGTCAAATCACAGTGTCAAAAAGAAAACCTAAGAAATATATTCAATAACCGTAATTTAAGTACATAATTTCACCTATAAAATTTTGGTAAAATATTTGGAAATCCAAATTACAACGGTGAATTTTTTATGAATTTGAGTGCCAATAAATTATTAAATATACTGAATGAATTTCCTTCCTAAAAACAATTCAAACTCTGTCGATAAATTCCAGCAAATTTTTTGCCATCTGACCTTGTTATACAAAACCTTTTCAATAGCTTTATTGAAATTGCCCCTATTTTTTTGGCTCCATGAGAACAAAATTTTCTACCATTTTTATTTTTTATTTTTCTTCTATCGCCTATTTTGCTTTTAATTTTGGGAGTCTGTGTTCTATAATATTTTTAATAATCTAAACGTTCAAAAATATGATATCAGAAATAAATGTAAAACACAATTCCAACAGTGATGAGCTTTTTTCAAACATAATCACGCAGTGAAATTAAATCCGTACGGACAAAATGTAAAACACAATTCCAACATCGATGAGCTTTTTTCCAAAATAATAATAGGGAAAGAGATTTATTAATATGATGAAATTCATTGACATTAAGCACCTTTAATTTTAGTGAGATTAGATCATTAACAAGTAGGTTGTTTTTTTTTCAAATTACAAGGATTTTCTTCCAGGAAAATTTCATCAATCAGGTCTTCGTGATTTTCATTTTATTTTACTATGCTTATGATACCTTTGTTGTAGTTGACCTTGTGTGTGCTTTCTCCACTGATACTAAATTAATTATCAATTGAAAATTTGTAAAATATATTTTGATTTCTCAAAACCCAAAAGCAGAGAAAGACCTCTCCCTCCGCCTTTTATCAGCTATTGAGGGACTCAATTCTTCACCTTTTGAAGCTACGTTTCCCTCCTCGAAGTGCAGTAAAAAAATCAGTTAATTATATTTGGAAATAGATATCCACGTAGCGTTAGAAAAAACATAGTAACTTTGAAGGGAAATAAAATAATCATTATTTTATTTTAGAAGAATATTTGTAATTTCAGGATTTCATTATTATTTTTTCAAATATTTTGTAATTGCAACCGCAATGAATTCTTTTAATCAAACTTTCATTAGTAAAACACTATTGATAGGTAAAAATAACATTGCAATTTAACGGGATGGAAGTTGATTAATAAATAGAGTTTTGGATTTTCTTTTAACTATATATTAATTTTAAGAATAATATTATATTTAAATAAAAAATTATTAATATTGAAAAGTAATCTAGTAATTTTAAATTATATGATTTTTTTTTTAAATAATTTTGAGGAAAATCACATTATAAGATTATTTGAAAAATAGATATGGAACACAAAAGGTTACATTGTCATATACCATCCTAGATCAATCTTAATTTTGGATCTATCAAGTCCCCAAAGAGATCAAATCTCTAAATAACCCAAGGGACTCTTTTTTGCAAACCTTGAGGAAATTTTTGCAAATTTGCTTAGTTACTTCAGTTGAGTGAGATGATAAATATTGTTGATAACTTTAATGATGAAATAAAAAATTTGAATGCAAACGTGACAATGATAATGTTGAATGATACAATGATAGAAAATGTGAATAATAAGAATGTAATCAATTACAAATAATCTTCATTGTGATCAATCTCAAATTGTTTTCTTCTACATATTTTCATATTGATTTTCTTCTACTATTTTATTGTCACCTCACCCTTGTTAGTTTTGTCTTATTTTTTTCATCTTTTCATATTGATTATATGAAAAATAGAGTTGAAATCATAAACCATTTAAATATTTAGCTTTAGATGTTGTAGTAAACATCATACATTGTCTTTCTTGCTCTCCAATATAAATAGGTTGAATTACTATAACAGAAAAATCAATGTACATTGTCAATAATTTTTTATGCTTAGAGTGGAATCAATGCACATTGTTAAAACAATCACTTTAAAATTAATGTACAATTGTACATCCAATTACATCAAATCAGAAATCAACATCTACACTAAAATCAATGCATTTAATGCAAGCAATAAAATAAGATTAGAAAACAAATTCTACACTGAAATCAATGCATCTAATGCAAGTAATCAAATATGATTAGAAATCAACATCTACACTCAAATCAATTCATCTAGAACAAGTAAGAAAATAGGATTAGAAGCCAACATCTACACTGAAATCAATGCATTTAGTGCGAGAAATCAAATAGGATTAGAAATCACCATCTACACTGAAATCAATGTATCTAGTCCAAGCAATCAAATAAGATTATAAACAATTTTTATACTAAAATCAATGCATCTAATGCAAGAAATCAAATAGGATTTGAAATCAACATCTACACTCAAATAAATGCATCTAGTGCAAGTAAGCAAATATGATTAGAAACTAACGCCTACACTGAAATCAGTTTATTTATTGCAAGCAATCAAATAGGATTATAAATCACCACCTTCACTGAAATCAGTGCATTCAGTGCAAGCAATCAAATATAATTAGAAATCAACATCTACACTAAAATCAATGCATATAGTGCAATCAATAAAATAAGATTATAAAACAACTTCTACATTGAAATAAATGCATCTAATGCAAGCAATCAAATAGGATTAGTAATCACCATCTACACTAAAACTAATGCATCTAATGCAAGCAATCAAATATGATTATAAATCATCTACATTGAACGCAATGCATCCAGTTCAAGCAATTAAATATCATGATAAATCAATATATATACTAAAATCAATGCATCTAGTGCAACCAATCAATTAGTATTATAAATCACCATCTACACTGACATCAATGCATATAATGCAAGAAAGCTTCTTCCCTCTCTCCCCCCTCCATTTATATCTATATCTCCCTCCATCTCTCCTTCTTTGTCTCTCTATCTCGCCCCCCCAAACAAACACACACTCTCACTCCATATCTATCAATCTCTCTATCCCTCCCTCCCTCTCTTCATCTCTCTCTTCTTCCCTCTCTTCACCTTCCATCAATATCTCTATCTTCATGTTCTCTCCCTCCCTCTCTATCTTCCTTATCATTCCCTCTCTCTCTCTCCACCTTTATCTCTCTATGTCTTTCTTCTTAACTCCCTCTCTCTCCCCTCCATAACCATCTCTCTTTCCCTCCCTCTCTCCACTCTCTCACATCCTCTCTCTTCCTTCCTCTCCCTCCCTTTGTTTCCCACCCTTATCTCTCTCTCTCGAGTCTCTTCACCCTCCAAATATGTTACTATATCAATGCATCTAATGCAAGAAATCAAATAGGATTAGAAATCAACATCTACACTCAAATCATTGCATCTAGTGCAAGTAAGAAAATATGATTAGAAACCAACATCTACACTAAAATCAATGAATTTGGTCCAAGCAATCAAATAGGATTAGAAATCAGCACCTACATTGAAATCAATGCATTTAGGGCAAGCAAGCAATCAAATATAATTGGAAATCAACATCTACATTGAAATCAATGCGTCAAGTGCGAGTAATCAAATAGGATTAGAAATCACTAGCTACACTAAAACCAATGCATTTAGTGCAAGCAATCAAATAGGATTATAGATCATCTACATTGAAATCAATGCATCTAGTGCAAGCAATCAAATATCATGAGAAATCAATATCTACACTAAAATACATGCATCTAGGGCAAGCATTCAAATATGATTAGAAATCACCATATACACTAAAATCAATGCACCTAATGCAAGAAATCTTCTTTCCTCTCTCTCTCCTTCATTGTCTCTCTATCTCACCCCTAAACACATACACTCTCTCACTTTGTATCTATCAATCTCTCTGTCCCTCCCTCCCTCTCTCCATATCACTCTTCTTCCCTCTCTTCACCTTCCATCTATATCTTTATCTTCCCGTTCTCTCCCTCTCCCCCACTTCTATCTCTCTTTCCTCTTTTTTTCCTCTCTCCCTCTCTCTTCGTCTTCCTTATCACTCCCTCTCTCTCTCTCCACCTTTCTCCTCTCTATGTCTTTCTTCTTACCTCCCTCTCTCTCCCCCTCCAACTCCATCTCTCTTTCCCTCCCTCTCTCCACTCTCTCACATCCTCTCTCTTCCTTCCTCTCTCGTTATTTCTCTCCCACCTCTCTCTCTCTCTCTCTCTCTCTCTCTCTCTCCAACTCTGTTACTATATCCCTCCCTCTCTCCTTCTCTCCCCCCTTCTCTCGATATCTCCTTATTTGTCTCTTTATCTCACCCCCAAACATACACACTCTCCCTCCATCTCTCCCTTGTCACTCCCTCTCTCTCTATCTCTCCTTATTTTCTCTTTATCTCACCCCTAAACCTACACACTCTCTCTCCACCTCTCCCTTGGCACTCCCTCTCTCTCTCCACTTCTCACTCTCTATTTCTTTCTTCTTCCCTCCCTCTCCCCCCCTCAAACTCCATCTCTCTATCCCTCACTCTCTCGTCCTCTCTCTCAAATCCTCTATCTCTTCCTTCCTCTCTCTCCCTTTATCTCCTACCTCCCTGTCTCTTCCCCATTTCTCTCTCTCTCTCTCTTTCTGCCCTCCAATCCTCTCACTATCTCCCTCCCTCTCTCCTTCTCTTATCCTTCTCTACCTCTTTCACTCCTCTCCCTCTCTCTCTCTCTCTTCATTCCTCATGTCCCCACTCCTTCGGTTTATCTCCATCTCTCCCTTGTCATTCCCTATATCTCTCCACCTTATCACTCTATTTCTTTGTTCTTCCCTCCCATAGATATCTAGAGTTAATACATATCATGATATATTAATATATATATTATAATATAACAAATTTTATATTTTATTAATCTAAAGTTATTAAATTTAATAATATTAATATTATAATGTATTAGTATGAATATTAAATTTAAAAATTTAATATTAACATTAATATTTTAATATTTATATTAGGGTTAATAAGTTTTGTATGCAAAGTATTAATAATAATTTGGCCCATAAGATTCACCTAAATAAAATCTCTTTTTTAGTATTGGTAAATATAAAGTGGATTATAGAGTAAATATGAAAATATGTTTAATTTATTTACCATGCCTTTAGTTTATTTATAGATGTTGATTTTTAATCTTATTTGGTATATTTTTATTTATTTACTATACTTATTTATACCTTTTTTATAAATGTGGTATTTGGCCCATGGTATTTAGCTCATAATATTAATAATAATTTGTCCAAATAGATAAAAATTTTATTTTTATTTTTCATAAATATAAAAAATTACAATAAATATAAAACAAATATTTTATTTATTTACCATACTCAGAAAATAAAAAATCAATAACGATAACTCTTTTAGTAGTATGTGGTCTACCGCTAATACCATACCAAGAAAATGAAAAGTCAATAACGACAACTCTTTTGGTATGTGGTCTACAGCTAATACCATACCAGGAACATATATTCTCCATGTTTTTAGTGATGGGGATACCGTGTGATGCCATTTGCGAAGGTTAAGAGAACATGGAACTCCTTTTTCTCGTGGGCGTCGATTGATGATAACACGAATTCATCTTTTTTTGACCATGCATTTACATTCATAAACACGACGCTGCACAAAAGTTAATCCGCCGACCATCTCGTCATGATCAACATCTTTCCAATATGGGTTTGGAGTTGAGAAATTAATAGGCGACGTTGAAGGCAGAAGTTCAGGCATGCACGTTAGCAATAATACCACTAGAGAATCCATTTCTCCTCTGCAACCAGAAAGTGTTTCATAACTTGTGAATTGTGTGTTTGTGGCTTACCCCTCTCTCTCTATATATATATTCTGCTGCAGAAAGAAGGCCCCACTGGAACAAGTCCCCACTGGAAACGGCTGACTATTTTTCTACGACCAGGAAATTGTAGAATCATTGCTATCGATTCACTGGTACAGCGTTACCGATCCGCCCACGCTTGGTGGTAGTCTTCTCAGTAGAGCTTTACTAAAATTGAAGTTGTTGTCAGTGGCTCTTTGTTCATAGTGAGATCAAAAACTCAACTGAAATATAGACTGGTCGGATTATTATAATTTTAAGTAATGATATATTAATTTTGTTAACAAACTTGAAGTGAAAAAATCATTGTTGGTCTAAAAGATTTAATGTTTTATATTTAATATTGAATTTAGTTTATTATTTTTCATTTATCATTATTATGTAATTACATTTAAAAAATCATTAATTAATGATTATGAATTAAAAAATTGTATAATATTAAAAATGTAAGACATATATTGTTATTTATTTTGATTCAAGATCAAACTTAAATTAAATTATAATAAAAAAATTTTATTTTTATTTTTATTAAAGCTAGAAAAAAAATGTTTTTATTTTCAAATTAATAAATCAATTAATATCAGATTTATCTATTAAATTGTTATTAAGAATTATTAAATTTCTATTTTTCAATAATAAATTGAAAGTCATAATAATTATTCTTTAGAATCCATCTTTCTATGTGCAATTCAATGCATTTAATTTTTATTATGCTATAAAATCCAACTACATATCATTTAAATATAAATCATATGCTTTTTTATTGCATATTATTATAAATTATTTATATAAGTCTAGAATAACCCATGATCCATATATGATAGAATGAAATACATTGACATCCAAACATTTAAAAAATATAAATCAACATATCTCTAGAGTTAAAATGAATTTACACTAGTTTTACATTCTTTTATAAAGAAAATATATTCACATTTAAAAATTATACCATTTAATGGAATTACATTTACTAATATTGCAAGGTATATAAAGAAATGACATTCAAATACTATATCATTTAGTGACATTACATATATCAAGATAGTGAAGCATTGGATAAGCATTATTGAGCTATGTAGCCAATCTATAGAGGCCATAAAAGGGTCTATGTGTGTTGCTTGGAGGAAAAACAAGTATCCAATGCCTTGCTTTGTCCCAAACAATAAACATAACAACAACTCCCCCAAATCCAATTCCCACTCCCATTCTTAATGCTATCAAGGACAATTTGTCATCTACATGACTCCACCATCTAGTTTTAGTATTACTGTCACTCTCATCGCCTCCACTAAAGGTTTTCTTTGGCTTGCCTTTTTCTTTACATGGTGGTAGAGGAAACCCACATAAACACTTATTCCTTTGAAATGAAGACTTATTAAAAGTATCAAATTGTGTCCCTAGTGGGATTGGCCCACAAAGGTTATTAGATGAAACATTTAGATAAGCCAAAAATGATAATTTAGAGAATTGAGGAGGAACTGTTCCACTTAATTTATTTTTTGACAAGTCCAACTGGTCCAAAATAAATATCTTACTGAAACTTGCAGGTATTTTCCCTTCCAGTTGGTTTCCAGATAGATTTAGCAATCTCAAATTATCCATACTTCCTATACTTACAGGAATTTCCCCTGTGAGATTATTGCTAGACAAATCAAATATACCATTTTTATATGAGAAATAAAACAAATCATACTCCCTCCCTTTTATGTATTCTTCAATATGATTACTATACATAATATTCTCTCCAAAATCTTCATTTTTTATAAACCCTTGGAGTTTTTCTAGATTATATGGTATTTTTCCATTGAATCTATTGTTGGATAAATCCAACATTACCAAATTGGTTAGATTTGTAATCCATTGAGGAATACTACCATCAAGATTATTATAACCAAGGCTTAAAATTCTCAATTCATTGAAATTTGAGAAGTATGAAGGAAAATTGCCTGTGAATCCATTTCTCCTTAAATCTAATATTTGAAGCTCCATACAGTTGGCCCAAGATGATGATAGTGTCCCAGAAAAGTTGTTAGAATGAGCTGAAAAAAATAATAAAGAACTCTTGATGCACATGGGAGGAATAAGTCCATCTAAATTGTTCCTAGATAGAGATAAACCAATAAGTGAATCTAAACTGGTAATACTGTCAGGAATATTGCTAGAAAAGCTATTATTAGTTATATGTAGAAATTGAAGAGCTTTTAATTGACCTATGCTATATGAGATTTTTCCAATAAAATGGTTTTCAGCCAAAAATAAATGCTACAATGATTGAAGCTTTATTATAGCTCTTGGGAATGGCCCTGTAAGATTGTTGTTTGATAGATCTAGGAATCTAAGCTTCTTTAAATTGACAATGGCGTTAGGGATGCCCCCTGTGAGTTTATTATTACTCAAACCTAGTGCTCTCAATTGACTAAAATTGAAAAGGCTTATATGGATGTTACCGGTTAACATGTTTGAAGAAAGATATAATTCCGTCAATTGAGTCAAATTGGGAATAATTTTAAAAATGCCGTTAGTAAGTTTATTTTTAGAGAGATATAAAAAGTTTAAATTGTTCAAATTGGCAATTTCCTCGGGGATTTTAGTGACATTATTGAAAGAAAGAGCTAAATGAGCCAACTTGGTCAAATTAGCAATGCATTTAGGTACGTTATTGATATTGTTATATGATAGATCTAAGTAGGTTAACTTGGTCAATTTGGCAATGGGGTCAGGTATGTCAACGAAATTATTATGAGATAAATCTAGGTAGGTTAACTTGGTCAAATTAGCAATGGAATTAGGTATGCTTCCTATAAGTGTTTTTTTCTTAACAGACACTGAGGAGAGCCTCGTCCCAGAAGGAATAAAATCAGAAACACCAGGACCAGAAATGCGTAGTTGGGTAAGCTGTGTCAAATTACCCAGTTGAAGTGGAATTTCGCCTGAGTAGTCATTGTCGCTGAGATCCAGATACTCTAGTTTGTGCAGCAGGCCCAACTCGATGGGAATAGAACCGTTCAGAAAATTGGTGCTGAGGTCAAGAGCCCGCAGGGCTTTAAGCTGACCAAACTCGGTTGGAATTCCTCCACTGAATACATTATTAGAAATATTGAAAGTGTGCAAAAGTGAGAGATTGCCGAGAGACTCTGAAAGGGTACCTTCCAACCAAGAAAAGGAGAAGTCAATGGCGACGACTCTCTTGGTATGCGGTCTGCAGCGAATGAAATACCAGGAGGAGCATATATTCTCCGAATTTTCGGCCGTCCAGTTGGAGAGTAAGTCATCTGGATCCCATGTGATGCGATTTCTGAATGACAAGAGAGCATGGAGGTCCTTTTTCTCGTGTGCGTCGATTGATGATAACATGAATTCACCTTCAGATTCAGAATGACGACGCTGCAAAGAATTTAATTCATCCGCCATCTCGTCATACTCGGCATCTTTGGGGATTGAGAAATTAATAGGCAATGACGACGCTGCAGGCAGAAAGGCAAGCATGCACAGAAGCAATAATACCACTATGCGTCGATTGATGATAACATGAATTCACCTTCAGATTCAGAATGACGACGCTGCAAAGAATTTAATTCATCCGCCATCTCGTCATACTCGGCATCTTTGGGGATTGAGAAATTAATAGGCAATGACGACGCTGCAGGCAGAAAGGCAAGCATGCACAGAAGCAATAATACCACTAGAAAATCCATCTCTCCTCTGCAACCACAAAGCATTTCAAAACCTGTGAGTTGTGTTTGTGGCTACTGCGCGCGCACACACATACATATATATAGGAAATTATACTGAAGAAGATAGAAGGCATGTGAAGAAGTCCCGATGGGAAACGGCGGCCTATTTTTCCACGATCGAGCGGGTCGGTGCTGGTTGACAGAGAAACTTAATTCACTGGTACAGCGTGGTCCCCCCTCCGCCCACAGTTGGTGGTACCGTGGTGGCAGACTTTCACCGGAAGAAAATAGAAATGTTGATCGGCTGTCAAATTGAAGTCCTTATCAGTGACACGCTTGGATGGTAGTAAAGAATTGGAAACTCATCCGAAAAATAGACGCGGATGAAATTTGACTGGACGGATGATTACATTTTTTAAGTAATGATATATTAATTTGGTTAACAAATTTGGACGGATGACTTTTAAAAATGTTGTTAGTAAGTTTATTTTTAAGGAGATTTCCGGGGAACGGCGGGCTATTTTTCCACGTTCGAGCGGGTCGGTGCCGGTGGACAGAGAAACCTAAGTATTGGGAAAGTATTGTAGAATCCTTCTGTCGATTCACTCGTACAACGTGGCCCCTCCGCCCACGGTTGGTGGTGCCGTGGTGGCAGTCTTTCAGCGGAGGGGAAAAAAATTGAAATGTTGATCGGCTGTCAAATTGAAGTCCTTATCAGTGGCACGCTTGGTCGGTAGTAAGGAATGGAAACTCATCCGAAAATTTGACGCGGATCGAATTTGATTAACAATGTGACACTTTCATTAAGAGACAATTAGTTACAATTGGTTAAAAGATTGTTAGTTTAATTATTCTCTTTAGTTTTATTTTTCATTTTCTTTTATTATTCTGGATAAGGAAAAACTTATTGGCAATTGTTCATGACATAAAGTATTATATTGTCACTGAGTTAATAAAAATAAAAAGGAAAAAGAGGAAACCCTTTTTAGACTGTTGGTGAAGTTTCTAGGGATAGGAAGTGGTTGGGAAACAGTTTGGAAAACAGTTACCTACCCTCTGGGATAAAAGGAATTCCAGAAGAAGGGTAGGGGTTCTGTGCAATTGTTAGAGGAGGGTGAAGTATTTCTAGAGCTAGGTGGTAGACCAGTGGAAATGACTTCTGCAACCCTTATGAGCAAGAGTTTCTGTCTGTAGACTGGATTAGCCAACCTGATGTCACATAAGAGGAAAACTATCCACTGATTCCCGTGGCACTGTCCAAGTTCTGGAGCTCGGGGGCAAGGTGAGGACGTCATTGCCTCTCTTGAAGGTTGGGAGGACCACAGTCATAAAGAAGTTTTAATCAGAACAGATAAGTATTTTACAGCCTGGAATTTAGTAAACTGTAGTTTAGTTATCTGTTATTTTCTTTGGGTTGTTAAAATGTTACGGTGAATAGGTCTGTTTGTAAACAAACTCTGAACCAAGAATGTTTCTGTAACAAGAACAATGTGAGGCAAAGTTTGTACATGATCGAGGGTAACAGGCGGGTGCTATTTGCCTGTGAAGAGAAGACCACTATGTAGTGGAAGAAGCCTCTCGCAAGAGATGGATGATATTTATTTGTTTTAAATGCACTGCATGCTAATCTAGTGGTTTTTAAGTAGGAACAACAATGCAGTATTCCGTATACCGGAAGGGTTTACCTTATTCTCCTATTTTTAAAAGAGTAGAACCAAAGATTTGTATTTTTGTTATAAAACAATGTATGGAAGATTGAATAATTGTGGTACTCTGTAATGGTTTATGGTGTATAAAAATGAACTCGTATTCTATAACAAAAATAAGAGGTTGAGTTTACCGTAGGCATGTGACCTAAAACGAGAAGATACAGAATACCATAAGTAACAAAAATAAACTATGACACAATTGTAACCAGGAGGAAAAGGGCCAGACTGAACTTGTGGAACTGGGTTGGTTGGAAGTTCCATCCCTGTTCCTGCTCATGGGTTAATATCTATACGCAGCGCTTAAGTGGCGGACTGGCGCCATTCAACCTAAGGAAATGATAGATAGAGCATTATCTCATTATAGTAGTCGAACCTGTAGCGTTCATAACAAATTAAACCCTTCGTTAAATCTGAGGGAGAATTCTACAAATTACGAACAAGAAATTACAGATATAATTTACAAGTAAAGCCGCAGTGCTTATAAACACTGTCGGCGCAAAGAAGAGAAATTACATACTTATTCGAAAACATAAAACATTTGTATTATGTTCAATAGAATATGAATTTACAAATTGTGCGATAAAACTCAGGTACATTCACGTTCTTTACGGAGAATAACAACAAATTTAGTTTTTGTCAAAACTGGAAACATGTATATTGAAAAAGAACGAAATGTTTAGAGTTCCCGAGAAAACTAAAATATAGTTCTGGTGGGAGTACTTCCACTGGTAATCAACAAAAGAAAAGAACTACAACAAATGCAGTTGAAACCCTTGCGAGCAGAGTAACTCTGTTACTTAAATACACCGGACTGATATTATACATTTAAAAGATAGAGCGGAAAATTATAAACCTAATTTAACCAAGACTTCGATAGGCGAGTCTGGCATGATGGAAATTCCACAGTCGAAAGAAAAGAGTATTGTCGTCTAGACAAGTCGACATAATGTTCGGATCTTTATTACAGTTGAGAACGATAATAAGAAAATTATCACACAACTTAATCCCGGAAAACATGCTATGAGCCGATGCAAGCTATCGGAGCTTCAGTGGTCTAAACGTCTACTGACCTGGACACCTGCATGAGATTTTTGGAAAACAAATTAATGTCGCCAGAAATGTGATGGAGACCGAGGAGTGGAGTTTGGGGTTTTTCCTTTTAAACAAACCTGTAAAGAAGAAGAAAAGACGCAATGAGCGGCATGAAAGAATAAGGAGGGTCGGCTAATCTTACTAGGTTAGATCATGAGGGGTTAAAACTGAGTGCGGAATTCGAGTATTACCTGTGGAGAGGGAACTTGCTGCTCCTGGCCGAGTATAATCTGGAGAGAAGAACAAAAAAACGGGTAGGTTAAAAAGGGCATTACAGTAAGAAGTCAAGGCAAGAATGACTTTAAAACAATACATATATATTTAAACCCGAATATCCATACCTGTAGGTACCGGCGAGGAAATACTGCAACTGGAACCCATGATCGAAACATGAGAGGGCCGCGCCATGGCAAGTCGGAAAATCCACCAACTGTTGGGCCCCTGAAAACCATCGGAAGACATTCTCAGAGTAGGGATTATAGCTCCGACAGGGTTTTAGGACTAACACTAAGTCACTGTTTAAAAACACTGAATGATCGCGCAGGCTATCTCACCTCTACTAGAGGATTTCCTGCAGAACGGCGCTCGGCTTTCCGATATGGAAGAGAAAGGCAAAATGAACGGGTTGCTCGTTGGGCTTGTGTTTTGTTCCGCGGGTGTTTCCTCTGCGCTTACCGAGAAATCCTGCGCTATGAATACACTTGTCCTGTAGAAGTAAATACCCTGTACATCTTTGCATAGAAGTTGAGGTGCTTGCCGTGGTTTAAGAGCAGTGTAACAGGTGGCAAGGCTTACCGCTTCGCATAGTGGAGTATTAAAGACTGACGTGACTTTTTCAGCGATGGAAATTCGGGACTGGATAAAAATCAAATCTCAGACCATAATTCATATCCGAAAACATTTATTTGTGAAGGGCTAACCCCACGATAATAATTGCTTCATATACATTACGCCATGTGAAAAGTAATAAATGAGACTACGATTATTACACTGGAGATTAAACTTATAACTGTGTAAACTTTGGTGCATGAGTTGTATTCGTTTGATATGATGGAATATATAATTAAATCAAGTCAGAATTATTATTCCTTGCCTGTACCCTGTTTATAAATTTTTTTTTATCATGTTAATTTTTTTTACCGTGAGAATTTTCTCTTAGAGTGTTTGTGACAAACAAACTTGAAGCAAAAAATAGTTGTTTTTAGATATTTAATATCGCATTTAGTGCGTTATTTTTCATTTATCAATAAATTTAAAAAATAATGAAATTGTGTAATAATTAATTTTATATATATACATAATATGATATTTTAATTTTATATTTTAATATATTTTTAATTTTATCGAAGTATTTTTCCACGATCGAGCGGGTTGGTGCCGGTCAGGGTTGGAATTTGAATTTTTTTTTGCCGTCATCCAAATTTTTTTGACGTTTTGGATTGCGAGGCTTCGAAACGTTATGTTCAAAATTCTGCCCTTCAAAAATGATATTATGATAATTAATTAACGCTTCACCAATATATATTAATTAAAAAAATTAATTTTCAATAAAATAATTATGTTATAAATTTTCACATATTTATCATTTAAAAAACAAAATAACCATAATATATGAATAACTTATTAAATCTTACATCTTAATTTAATTTTTTAATAATATTTTACTATTTAAAATCTAAAACACATTATATATTTAATAGTTTTATGTTTTATATAAAATTCTTATATATTTGTAAATATTTATCATAAATATATAGTTGTAATCTAGTATTTTCAATTTTTTATCTTGGAATATGGGTATCTTATTTATAAAACAAAAAATATATCAAAAAATTGTTCATTTAAACTGTAACCAGCCTTAATTAGAAGAAGTAAAAATATCTCTATTTTAATTAATGATTTAAGAAAAAAGGCATACAAACAAAAAAAACAATTTTGTAATAAGAATTTTTCTCTAGTTTTTACTATGAAAGTGAGTATTTTTACAATGAGACATTATCACTTATGTAGGAATAGTGGGAACCTAGATGTGATATATAAATAAAAATTATACAAGAACAAAGTTTCACAGTTTTTACCATGATGAAGGGAATTTTTACAATGATTTTTTTTCCCCACAATTATGTAGAAATCCCGGATAATATGTACTGTTTTACATATCTTAATATATAAAACAGCGTTTTTTTCTTTCTGAAAAAATGTAGAAATCCCGGAGACCAAGATCTTGATAAATAAAAAAAACCATTAAATACAAACTTAAAAAGGTGTAATCTTTGGCAATTTTGAGAATACTTAGCATCACTTAATATTACCAGGATTTCATGTCAGTTGTTTGTGCAATCCAATAGTTTCTGGACTCTGTATTATGGATCAAAGTATCACTTGAACAAATATACTACTTATCATTTAGTATGGTGAATTGAGGTGGGCAGCCAAGATATTGAGGTGGGCAGCCTATACCATGCCACCCATGCCATACTTGCTAGTCTATTCGCTATTTAATGCAGTCAGATGAGCCATGCATTCAACCATCCCTTATAAATTTATTTTTCGGATCAGTGATTGCAGCTATACTGTTGTTGACAGTTGTACAAAGTTTGAATAAACCATAACAGAAAAATTAATGTTACATTTACTCCCTCGAAAATATTGCTTACCCTGTGTTAACTACCTAGTTCGAAAAAAAAATTAATGTTACATTTACTCCCTCGAAAATATTGCTTACCCTGTGTTAACTACCTAGTTCGAAAATATTGCTTACGCTCTGTTAACTACCTACTTTGTTGTGAATGAAAAACTAGTAGAAACCAAAAGTGCGGCTCTCAAGTATGAATACCAGCGATCAAAATTTAAACATTGCGGTTTTATGTTTTTTGTTTTTAATTATTTCGTTTAAATGTTTGAGAGTCTGTTTTTCTTTAATTATTTTTTCTTTTAATTTAAATTTAAAAAATTTAATTTAAAATTTAAGTATTTTAAATTTTAAATTAATTATTTAAAAATAATAATTTTGTTATTTCATAATTTGTATCATAATTTATTTCTTATTTGTTAATTTAAATAATAAATTTATAATTATATTAGGTAAAAATATGAAAATAAATATAAATATAAAAATATAAAATGAGAATTAGATGAAAAAAAACATCTCAATATAATTAAGCTATTCCAAATTACTTTTAAATCATATTTATCCACGAATATTTACACTCACTATATTTTAATCAATTAATTATTAGATAACAAATTATAAAATCAATAATTAACCTCTGAGCAACACCATAATAATAAAAAATGACCCGAGCTATAAATAATAAATAATAATAAATCAAATTTTAATATATTTTTTGTTAGCTATTTTTTTTAATTTATATTAAAGTATAAATAATTTATTATGATGATGATAATGATGGTTAATGTCCACTAAGGCCTATCTTTGGTCTATCTGACCTAAAGAAAAGAGTTATTTAGTTTGATTTAAGATTTTATTCCTATGCTGAAAAAGCTGGGAGAGAAGCCTCCTGAGCTCACTATAATTTTGACATCTTAAAAAGCTAAGAAGGTCAGTATTGCAACAATTATATTAAATATTAAAATTGTTATTTAAAATTAAATTGATTTCTTTTTTATAAAATGGATAGTCAGTAGAAATTTTTAAAATTGAATGCTCAAGAAATTCTTTATTATTTTTTTAATTACATTTAAATTTTACAATATTAATATGTTTATTTTTTAAAATAAAATTTAAATATTATATTATTTTTTTAAATAATTGTGAAATTTTAATTATATAATATTTTATTCAACTATAATTTTTTGTTTTTAAAATTATATACTAAATTAACAAATAAATTTACTATTAAAATATAATTTTATGGATTTAAAAAAAATTGAGAAAAAGAATACGGCATTAACTAACTTATTATATTGATAGAAAAAAAAATCATCTTACCTAACATAATAAAGTAATTATATATATATATATGTATGTATGTTTTTAAAAAAATATACTTTGATTATGTAAATTATTATCAAAATACAAGTAATCTTCTTACATAGTTTTTTAATTTTATTTATTTTTATATATGATTTTAATAAAACTATTTTTGTTGTATATTCATAGTTAATATATATTTTTATTAATTTTTTCAAGTAAAATGATAAATAAGTATTTTTTTAAATATAATTGTTTTTAGAGACGCTCTATAATTCAATATGGAAGAGATGTTGTACTCACTTGTTCTATTAAACATTTTGACTTATCAACTTACATAAAAATAAAGTTAAAAATAAAGTTAAAAATATCAATAATTATAATTATGAATATAAGTTATAATTATACTTATATTTATAATTATATTTATAATTAATAATTAAACCAATCTAGA
Organism: Pinus albicaulis; assembly: GCA_034641835.2. Classification (NCBI taxonomy): domain Eukaryota; kingdom Viridiplantae; phylum Streptophyta; class Pinopsida; order Pinales; family Pinaceae; genus Pinus; species Pinus albicaulis. The sequence continues at coordinate 455,170,463 of CM076571.1, read as the reverse complement.
TTCATTTTAACTCCCAATTTACTAATAATTGAGATGGATCAAATCCCTTGAGATGCAAACCTCTTTTAGAGTGAACAGAGATTTGATTACCTTTAGAATTTGGAAGAATTTATTTTGGTATTATTCAAGCCAATAAAACCATAAATACAAAAAAATATAGCATTTTTTATTATATTTAATACATTCATATGTCTTCCATCATCATGGCTCACAAAAAAATGATGAAAATTTTGGTTATGTTTAGTGATTGTTAGTTAGATAAAAAAAGTTGATAGAAAATTATGTTATGTTTAGTACAATCTCAATCCTTCCATCCATCATGATGACTTAGTCAAGTTTTTACAATCTTATCCTCACTTTATTTTTATATACACTCTTATTGACACACACAGACACACACACATATATATATTAAATTATATATTTAAATAATTTAACTTTAAATTAAAAGAATTGGAATAATAATTTTATTGATAAAGGAAAATTTAATATTATAAATGAGATGAAATAAATTATAAAGATGTTTATGATGTTTATGATGTTTATGTAGAGATATTTAATTGTGTCAAGAGGTATATTTTATAGCCTAGTTTGAATGAGGGGTTGCATTTTGGTTCTTGATTTTTTTTTGGTTAATTTGGGCTGGTGAGTTTTCTTTTGTTGTTGCCAAAAAAAAAATTGCTACTAATTTCTTCTTTCCAACAAGTCCAGTAAGAATGAGGCAGAAAGTATTTTGAGAGAGCTCCTCATGATGTACTTTTGATATTACTTAATAGAGCTTTTAGACCTGTAAAAAAACTTCAATGTGGGTCATAATAAAATATCACAATATGCAAGGTTGAGTAATATTGAGGGGTGAGTAATATCGTCAAGTTACTGTGGCCTCCTTATGAAGATGGGTTTTCACATGTTTTAGGATATACCTCAAGTTGTTGTTTACTTGCAAGGGGTTGGTTGGTGTAGGTCATAAATTCAAAGGAAGATGCAAAAACCCTTCTCGCTTAGAGATGGTATTGGGGTCACTAGGCCCTTGTCCTTAAAAACTAGATAACTCACAGCGAATTAGTTAACACAGGGTGAGCAAGATTTTCGAGGAGTAAATGCCACATTAATTGCTAAATCCTGGTCAAATCAAGTTTGTGCAATGGTCAAAAATATGGCCAGCATCACTGGCAAGCCTTATTTTCTAGTCTATTGGCCCATTAATGCTCTTAAGAGTACCAATAACCATGACATGGGACATGGCATGGCATTGATCATCAATACTTCTCCCCACCTTGAGCTATTAAATTGTGCAAACCTCGGAGACTGCATCAGGCTCGCCTCCCCTATTTTCCAGCAACTTTGACTCCAGAGTGTGAACCCAATTGGCGGACAGGACAGGCGGGGCTCACGGATCTGAACTCAACTGGTGGATATGACAGGCCCCACTCTACGTATTGAATGCGGTAGGATTTCAAACTTTATACCACGCCCATTATTTCAAACTAGAGTTGCGCGCCAAATTTTTGAAATGGAATCTGGTTAATACACGTTTATGCCACCTGGTGTACAATCTTTGCATGAGAAATTCATCGACTGAAGGAAGGAATTCCATGGAACCCATGCTAGCAATGGGGCTGGGAGTCAGTGCTTCAACAACCTTTGCAATGCCAAAGAGAGCAAATATCAGGACCATAGCATATGCAATTACCACGACAAATGTGGATGTGTTGGCTGCCCTCATTGCCATTGACGTTACTTGTTATGAAACTAGACATAATCAATAAAAAGATGAATCACGGTGAACAGAGCGAAGTAGCCAAATCCACGCGCTAAACTACAATAACCTATGGGACACAAATGCCTCAATTGGTTTCCCTCTCCAATGCGGAGATACTAATACAACAAACGCCAAACATGCAGAAAGCATGTCACTTTGGTTTTAATCTATAGTGGGATTAATGTGGGATTCTTCATTTGATTTGATCAAGAAGACATGCCGAGTAGATCCATCCTCTTTTTGTTAGCTAATAAACGACCAATCAGGGAACCCTTAGTCACCCCCAGCCATTCTCTGCGGACAAGACCAACATGTGCGTTGTTTAAAACGCCTAATCATATGGTTTCCACTTTCCCCGACTTAGAAGTGGTACAACACTAGTACCCAATCACACCATCTAGCGAGCAGGACAGAACCCCATTTCTAGGATGTTTTTCCTAGTGTTCCAGGGCAATCACCATGAGCAGTGTTGTACCTCTAAAAAAGGGTCTAACAAACCAACCATGGTCGCGAGTGTTAGTAATGTTGAGGAACCCTCCAACATGCAACACAACCCCAAATACCTTTGCAATCTTTGTAAGGGTGCTCACCTTCTTAAGGATTGTTCTAGTATACATAGAGTCTTAGAAGTGTGGTCTAAATATTCTCATCAACTTATGGTTGATCTACTGATTAGTGATTCTAAATTTCCTAGGGTAAAGGGTAAAGCTAGGTTTCCATGTAAGTTATGTGAAGGGAGGCATCAAAATCACCTTTTCCCTCAACCACTCATCACAAGTCACCCCATGAAACTAAGTTGGTGACACCACCTCCACAAAGACATCATATGTCATACATGGTTAGTCTAAATTTGTGAGAAATATCTAAGTTTATTAATGACCCAATTATTACTTTTTCCAAAGTGGTTTATCTGAAAAGCATAAAATATTTACCTAAAAATGTGATTTCCATGCTTAGTGATATGCATTAATCAAGACCATAATATTTACTCAAACCAAATCGTTTTCAATGGAATGTGTACAAATATTTGAAGAATGTGTAAGTGGGAGAGGATTAATGGGTTGGAAGTTGAAGACCCAGAGGATATGATTGAATTTCAGCAGAAGACTTAACATGGAAAAATATTGATGGGGACCAAGTTGCAGTTATTCCATATTGTCGACTTGATGATTTTATAAGAGGAGAGGAATCGAGTGAATCTGCACCCACTCAATTTCATCTTTATACTCATCGAAGTAAAAAAGTAGAGGATATCAAACAAACATATTGTTCAACATATCTAGAGTACGTTATGTGAGTCTTTATATATTTATCAATATACATATAATTTTTTATAGTATGCATATATGTTATATCTAATTTGTTGTAAAACATTTATATGCTGGTATTGGTGTGCATATGGTCGGGAGTGAAAAAACCAAATTATGAGTGCAACCTCAGATTAAAAAAAAAAAAAAAAAAAAAAAACACAGTCGACAAGAAAGTATTAAATTTGGTTGCCAATGTCACTTCATTGTACAACAACTTCAACTTAGACCAGACGATGTTGTAATAATATATATTGCATGTAGGCATATTGATAAATCGAATGTTGTTTGTCATGGAAAAGATGCAATCGGCAGGCCTATGAGATTCAGTTATCCACCACATTTAACAAGGGATATGTGATCTATTATCCAACATTTAATCCAAAGTGGTTTTAATGTTACAATGATATGGGACAAGTTCATCTCTTTTGTGAAGGATGGATTTGGTGAGTTATACATAGGGACATCTCGAAATACATATATGACAAGACAAGATATATTAAACATTTACAATGATACTATAAGGCTAGAGTATGTTAAACCTCAAAGTGATCCAAACAGTGTAGAATGTTGATATAAGGAACACCCTGAGAGTTTTTTCTTCTACCAGAAACAAGATCTTGTTGAAAACATCCATTTTATTATAGGCATACAAACAAAATGGATGCGCTCAATGATGCTAAAATATTCTCACAATAATATAATCTCAATGGATTCAACATTTAGTACAAATAAGTATGGGGTGAGTACAAATTTATCCTAAATTTGATTCATTTATTCAACCTCATTTTAATGCATGTAACTTATATAAATATAATTATGTACATTTTTTGTAATGTAGTATCAACTGTACACCTTAATGGTTTTCGACGAACATCGCAATGGGGTTCCAGTAGCTTGGGTGATATCATCACGCAATACTATAGCTGCGCTTTCTAAATGGATGTCAACTCTTTTTGCCATTGGGAAGAAAGAGCGACCAGATTGGCATGTTCAAGCCTTCATCACAGATGATGCTACTGCTGAAATTGAAGCGTTAAGGTGATGTGTTTATTCTTTTATAAGAGACATAAAAATATTGCTAATGTATATTCCCTCTAATATATTTTGTTATTCTAGGTCTTCAATCAAGTGTAAAATATTATTATGTGTGTGGCATGTTCGTCGTGCATGGTTGAAGAATGTTGAAAGTAAAGTCCAAGGAAGGGAAAACCAAATCCACATTTTTCGTTCTTTAGGAGAAATCATGCACACATGTGAAGATGATGAATCTGTAAAAAAAGACATTTGAAAGGTTCTTTGAAAGATTCAGTGACCAGCCAAGGTTTTTGGAATATTTTAAAACAACTTGGTTAGCCAACAACAAAATATGTAAGTTTCTTGTAAGTGGCTTTAATGACTCTATTTTTCATGTCATATGTATTATTAATTCATAGCTAATAAATTTCTTTCTACAAATATGTGGGCAAAAGCATACAAAAATTTTCCACATTCCAATTAGGATACAAATAATACATAGGGATTAATGAAAATGCCAAAGATAATCCCTGTGTATAACTCACCAAATCCAGTGGGGCAACCAGTGGGGATGTATTGTCGCCCACACCGACCACCTTTATCCATCATAAATTCTCCCATGCCTATAACCACCTCCCCAAACCCTTCCCAATTCCCACCCCTACCATTTATTCATCCACCCTTCTCATTGTTTCAATCATCCACTCTTGACATTCCAATTTCCCCCCCTAGGGTGATCCCTCGCCCTAGGGTGATTCCCACTATCGTACAACCAGTGGGGGTGTATCACTGCCCACAGCCACTACCTTTTTCCGATTTCACTTCCACCATGCCTTTATCCATCACCCATGAACCATGCCTATATCCATCACCAAGTGCTCCACCATCTGCCGAGGAGGACAATATTCTCCATTGCCTTAGATATTCATGGTGAAAATGAGTAGTTGATCAAAATCTTATCATGAATTAACAGAATTGATTCTATGCATTTTTTATTTTACAACTAATTGGTTATTTAATTTTTGCAGCAATATCAATTTCGAAATGCACTTGGGAGTGCCAAGCGTGGCAAGGTTGACATATAGACCCAATTTATAAATCAACCATGATGTCATTTTTCCATTATTTCATTTATGGGCGCGACCTTCCATTATCTATGTTGGGAATACCATGGGCCATGGGCCCATTTTGTAAAAGAGAAAAATGTATAACTAGACCAATTTGGAATACAAGTACAAGAATTTGAACTTGTGTATATGACAATGCCTTCATTGGCTTTTAAATTCATGATGTGGATTTAATGCTATATTCTATCAATGTTACATTACTTTTGATGAATGTAGTGAGAATGGATTTATTTGCTTCATTTACAAATTATCAAGTTTGCAAGTTAAGTTACTTTTAAATTTATATATTACTCAATGTTCCATGCATGGACAACCATATCATTACCATGGAACTCTGGTTAGTTATAATAATAGATGTATCATGTACATGAAGAGAGCATATATATGGATTTAGATTTATTTTAATTTTGAATTTATGAAAAAAGAAAACTAAAGTTTTAAAGTACAGTATACATGCCTTCTAATAAAATCTGCAAAAATAGATAAAGTTTTGAGCCTTTACCACTTCAATACTAACATTTAAAGAAGAAAACTTTATTGATAAGTGGTGTAGTATTATTTAAGTTTTGTTTTTTTTTTTTTTTGGTTTTATATATATTTTAACAATTCCTTTATTTATCTTTAAATAGAGTACAAACCATATTTATGGTAAGAATACAAAGAAGAGTGTAAGATTTTTTTGAGATGTGGGTTCACATTAGTGTGGAAGGCCTTTTTCCCACATAGTTTCGAACATGTGACTTTTACACCATGAAGTGCCTTAACATGAAACTTATAAGGTGAAGAGGGAGTTCGACAATGTAACAATGTTGAATGATAGAAAATGTGAATAATAAGAATGTAGTCAATTACAAACAATCTTCATTGTAATAAATCTCAAACTATTTTCTTATACTATTCTTATCGTCACACCTATTGATGTGCCATCTTTTCTTATCGATCATATGAAAAGGGCAGTTGAAATCATAGACCATTCAAATATTTAACTCAAGCTACTAAAAAAATATTTAACTCAATCATATTTAAAAAAATATATATAAAATCCAAAAAATAATCACTCTTTTTTAAATTAGCAATCTGTTACAAATTAACATACATATTCTTTCATTTTCTATTTTCTAAATTTTTTAAGCCTTTGAAAGGCAAAATGAAATTAGAAAATGGTAAGCTTTCTTATTCCACTATGATTTTCTTTTGTGTTTTCCTACCTTCCCTTTCACATTTTCTAAGTTTTTAGACTTTTAAAAGCAAAAAAGAAATTAGAAAATGGTAAATATTCTTATTTCACTATGATTTTCCATTTTCTTTTATTTTTTCTTACCTTACTATATATTTATGTAAATCATTTTTCCTTCTATGTAAACTTCATTCCACTATTATCTATTTGTAGAAATATTAAGTTTCTTATCCTCTGCTATTGAATAAATAAATCACATGGATGATTAAACTTCTAAGATTTTAAATAATATTTTATTAATTAAACATTAATCCTTGAATGGAATTAACCACATGGCTAGTTAAATTTCTAAAATTTTAATTAATATTTTATTAATTAAACATCTATCTTCACAACAGAATCAAATTTTAGCAATTTTTTGTATTTTCTGGGGTTTAACTTTCCTCCATTTTTATGTGGGATTGTTGCTTGATTAGATATGTGTCGTGTTAGGTCCCCTGTAAGACTCAATTCCATTGACTAGAGAAGTTTGTACATTCTTCTATGTGGCCTAACTATGCTAGATATCAATGTCTTTCTATGGTTCCCTAGGATGTTTGCATCATGCCCAAGGATAAGGGAGGTACTGGTTTCATCGATGTGGTGTCTCAAGGAAGCATTTTGGTTTCCAAATGAGTGGTTAGATGCTTGGAGAATTCATCCCCTTAGAAAGTGTTAATGTAACAGACATTGCTTTCAACCCAACATGGTGGAAAAATTAGGGGTAAGTTTGGCTTATCTGACATCATTTTTTCCCCTCTTACTCATATTTTTGGTTCCATCATCTTTAAGGGTATTGGAGTAACTTGGAGGAAGGTGGTGCACTTAGTGTGTTCATAGATGTTAGGTATTAGATCAGGTTGGGATTTGGCCAAGAGACAAACCTGAAGTTGGAAACTGGAAGAAACTTGTACTTTTGGTATTCCTCATTTTCAAGCAAAGAAGTTTAGTAAAAATAAGTTTTTATTTGGAGGGATCAATGGGATTTTAGTTCTTGTTGGAAAAATCAATGTTTAGTGGCTTGGGATTTTTCCTGGTCCTCTTTGGATAGAGCTACCTTTATGGAGATCATCAGGGTAATTCCTCAAGAGACCTTTTCATTATGAATATTGATACAGATAGTCCCATTTTTAGAGATTGGGAGTGGATATTTTAGTGCCCTTTGACTCTATATGATTCTCATAAGCTCTACATTTATGTTGCATCTATGTCATGAATTAGGACCATTTCTTAACGTCGAATGGGTTCTATAGATGAATAAAGTTATTGGATTAGCCTAGTGCATGGTTTCTAGTTGACTAGAGTGTCTTATAAAGTTTGAGTCTATCTTTGGTTGGTGATTTATCAAGGTTTCCTTTACAAAGGTTGGTTAGCCAAAAGTGGTTTTATTAATGTACGATCCATTTTTGCTCGAGATTAGAAATAGTGAAGGATATTTTGTGGAAATATTGCTTTGTAAAATATTATTGGGCTTAGGTTTAGTTGGCTCACATGCTCTAGATTATTTACATTAGTGGGCACTTTGTTGGGAGATTATAGATCAGTTATTAAGAACCTTTTGTCTAGTATTTGGCATTTTTTAAGATAATTTGGTTTTAATACTCTTTGGAAAATCTGCTAAAAGGAATTTTTGATGAGTTTATTCTTCGAATGTGTTTTCAATCATGTTTTTTCTCAATTATGGCATGATGAGGTACCTATGTAAATCCTAGACAAAGGAGCATGATTAATTAGAGACGTCGAACTATTAATCTAATTTTTTAAAGATTTTATAATGGTTTTAATTACTCTCTACATAAAGATATGAATCCTTTGTATATATCTTCCCTTTTCTTTTCTCTTTTATAATGTATATAAAAAAACATAATTTGTAATTAAAAATTTAATATTAATCTAGTTACTTTTAAAATTGATATAACATAATGACAATGAAATATTATCATTATTAATATTTTTTAATTTAGAAATGGGTTGACCCCCAGGCTTGATGACAACTCGCCACAGTGCAAGGAGGTAGACCATCACATTCATTTGCACACTTCATTATCTTCATGGCTTATAGGTTTCTTTTATTTGCTACTATCTCTATGATGTTTAGAACTTTGGATATTTTGGAAGTTGTTCATTTGACTAGTTTTCCCAAATTATGAATGACTACCTTCTTTTTTGCTCCATTGTTGTTATATTTCATCCTCTTAGGATAATTTTCACACTATAGGACTTAAGTCTTTTCCTTTCTTAGTTTGACTTTTATTTTCATGTAGTTTTTGGGTATTGATTGATAAACTATTACTCCATCTTTAGTCTTGTTTCCCAAGTGGCAAGATAAAGACAATCTAAGAAATCATGAATTTTGTAATTTTATAAAATAATAATGGAAAATTTAAGCTAAAAAATATAATTAGTAGATTATAATGAAAATATGTGTTGTAGTTTGTCATAAGGTTAGGCGAACTTTAATCTTGACCTTCGAATTTTGAGGTTCTCAAACCTCATCGAACTTCATAGTCATTGACCAAGACCATAGTTCAAAACTCATAACTTCATATCACAACACAATCTTGTAATTTATCTTTACAATTTCCATATAGGTAATAAGGTTTTTTTATGTTTGTTGATGTTGATTTCATAGTCATTGACCAAGACCATAGTTCAAAACACATAACTTCATATCACAACACAATCTTGTAATTTATCCTTACAATTTCCATATAGGTAATAAGATTTTTTTATGTTTATTGATGTTGATTTTTTACTATTTTATATATAATAGCGAATCTCATAAAAAAAATCAAACTTGAACTGAACCTAATCATTGCTAAACCACTTGAACCCGAACAAAAACCAAAACCGAACCATATAACATTGATATTGGTTGTGATTAGAATTTTTATATAAATTTGAAAATAAAAATCCATGTTATAATGCAAATATAATTGTGATAGTTATAAAAAAAAAATTAATAAATTAATTCTCTTCTCACATATTTTTTAAATCATTTCTAAACTAAATATATTTATCACTTTTTATTTTTTAATTATTTTTAACATCTTATAGCTAATCAATTATATATTAATGAGTTACAGCTAATCACTTATTGATTAATGAGTTATAAAGTGATAGATTAATGAATTATAAAGTGATTATATTTGTGGTAGTTAGATTGTTATTAAGTAATAAAATAAATAATAATAATTCTCTACTCACTTTTTTTATTTTCATTAATCAATTAAATAAATAATAAATATATCTGCAACGCATCAATTTTTTAATTACTATGAAAGGCTCTCATAGCCCATCAAGTAACATTGATCGTTCAACTTGTAAAAAGATAACAAATTACAGATAAATTATTCCTGCAACAGGTCAATTTTTTAATTACTTCTAAAGTCTGTCACAGTCAATCAAGTAACGTTGATCTTTCAACTTGTAAAAATATACCAAATTACAAATAAATTAATCCCGCTACTTGTAAAAGACAACAAATCACAGATAACGCGTGAGTGGAAAATTGCAGACACAGCCTCCATAGGCATGCAGCGAAAGAAAGTCATGAGAAACAAAAATGATCAATTTCAATATCTGTGGAATAACACTTCTCAATATATTTAATTTTCACTCCATGGTAGAGATTTAGTCTTCTTATGTTAATTAATGCTTTCCATTTTTTTCAATATTCGCTCAATAGTACAGATATTACCCTGTAGCGTTTATGTTTTCGCGACGAAACTGTATATACCGAAAAACTACATATATTTGTCTTGATATTCATATGGAAAGATTCTGGAAAGGGTTCTTACTCTCATCAGAGGAGGAGGGGGAGGAATGCATGAAGTCCGAAATGCGTTTCAACATGGAAAAGGCATTCTCAGATTTCGGATCGAAGAGATGGAAGACGTGACCTTTGCCTTCTGTCAGAACCAAATCAGCGTCTTTGCCTGCCTTCTTTAAACCTTCGTAGTACAAAACAGCGTGATCTGTCAGCAGATCCTTCTCTGCCATGAATACAACCATTCGTTCATATACCAAAGTTGACAGATGAGGAGAACGGGGTCCAACTGAGTTAGAAAAGGGGTGGTATTTATCCGCTCCTGCAGGGAGGACGATATCTCATATTGCATCTGAAAACTCTTTAAAAGACTCCGCCTTCGCCTGTGGCCCCACTTCGCTCCGGCTCTTTCCTGTACTCCACGGACACACATATCACCTTTGCCTCTGTAGCGACTTCAGTTGTGATAAATCGGCGTGACAGCCGATTCGATACAGAAGGAAACCAATATTTCTCAATCAACACAGAGTGAATAAACTCATATTGCTGAGGTGGGATAAACTCAAATTGCCGAACCAAATTTCATTTCAAAATTTTGGCACCCAACTCTACCTGTCTTGTCCGCCAGTTGGGTTCACCCTCTGGAGTCAGAGAGTTGCCGAAAAATGGGGGAGGCGAGCTTGATGCAGTTTTCCAAGTCTGCGCAATTTAATAGCTGCAAATGGGAACAGGTATTGATGATCGATGCCATGGGCATGGACATGGCATGGCTGTTGGTACTCTTAAGAGAATTAATGGGTCAATAGATTGGGAAATATTGGTTGCCGTCAAATTGAGGTCCTTATCAGTGGCACGCTTGGTCGGTAGTAAGGATTGGAAACTTAACCGAAATATGGCAAGTTTTGTGGAAAAGTTTATTTCTCAGTGTATGCACTCATAAATGTTTGGGGAAAGTAAATTTTCATCATAGAATTACACCATTTAATAGGGGGCATTTACTTTTCTCAAGCATTTATGAGTGCATAGACTGAGAAATAAGCTTCGCCAAACTTTGTTGGCGGTAAGCAGAGATGCTAGTTACAGATGATTTGAATATACGTTCAGTTTAAAATTTTATGAAACCCTCAAGATATTTGCTTAAAACTCTGAAAACTAGTTAGGGAGCTGTGTAAAACACCAAATTTGACTGGTAGATTTTTTTGAAATTCTAACTTTAAACTGGACAGATGATTTTATTTTATAAGTAATGATAGATTAATTTGGTTTAACAAATTTGAAGCCAAAAAATCTGGCGGGAATTTATTGAAATCTCAAGTTTGATGGTAACCCATGCATAATCTAAGTGCCCTAGGGATTTTTCACAATGCTAAATCTAAATCTATATATACTGTAAAAAAAACCAGTTTAAATAACACCAATCAAGATTTCAGCTCAAAATTTTTCCCACATTCAGATACCAAAAAGTCGCACTAAAAACAACTCCTATTGAAATTGTCGTTATGTTTTGGCTCCATAGTCGTTATGTTTTCGCTCCACTAAACTTAACAGACACGGACAGTTCAGGTTTTGGACACTAAAAAAATGGGGTTGTTTATCTATATTACAAATTTAAAAATCAATGTTTAAAACTCTTTTTTAATGGTGAAAATGGATTTAGCTTCATCTATTCTGAAACATCTAAAATATTGAAATTTGATAACTATAACTCAAATTTTCAAAAATTTCTACCATATTTTATCATAATCTTATCTAAATTACATTATTATTTAAACTAATTTATAAAAAATTAAACAAACTTGATATAAAAAAAACCTTGAAACAACCGGAAATCCATCATAATTCAGTTGTCGCTTAAAAAAAAAATCCCTTTATTTTTCCTTTGTTGAAGAAAATTTCTAACATTTAAATTTTCTTCCACTACCTATTTTGCTTTTGATTTCGTACACAATTAAACTAATCGGAGTCTGTATTCCAAAGTGTTCTTATTAAATCTAAACGTTAAAATATATTATATTAGAAATGAATGTGAAACAAAATTACAACAGCGAGTCGCTTTTTAAAAAAAAATCGTGTTTTGAAATTATATCCATATGGAGACGCTGCAAGTGGCCAAACCTTGTCATGTCACTTCGATTTTCTCTATTACGGCGGTTACTCTCATTAACCGGAATAGTCTAGTTAGGCGACAATTTCGTCCAAAAATTGTCACTGGTCGAAAACAGATTAGTCCTAGCCGGACCACAAAGACGAAAAGAAAGGGTATGAAATATTTTCAATAACTTTATTGAAATTGTCCCTATCTTTTCGCTCCACTAAATTCAGTGGTCTCGAAAAATACCTTTTGTTTTTCCCTGAGTTGTTCCATTTTTTTTTCCTCCTTTTACCTATTTTGCCTTTACATATCAACTTTCATATATCTATATATAGAAGTTTGTATTCTATAATATTTTTAATAAATATGCACATTAAAAGATATGATATCAGAAATCAATGTAAAACAAAATCCCAACGACGATGCACTTTTTCGAAAGATATATTTTTATTTTTATTTAAAAGATATTAGTTAAAATAGTAATAATAGGAAATTAGGGTTAATCTAGTTATTCTTAGTATTATGTAATATAAATATATTTTTATTAATTTAATTTATTAATAAAAAATTAATAATAAAAGGAGCTTAAAAAGAAAAAAATCACCCTCCCCTACCCCTGAACCCATCAACCCTCCTCCCCTGCATTAACTGGGTTATGTTCAAATTTCGAATTGAATCATCGTGCGCCCAAGTTTAGTATACCTAAATTGGAGAGCGGAGGGAACAAGCCAATGTTCCTGCATGCATATCATTTTTTCAGCCATTTCTTGTACAAAGCAGCTCGAGTTTGGTTGGGGAATTTCAATACAACAGAGGACACAGCCAAAGCTGATGACAAGGCCGCCTCTTCCATTTAGGGGAAGTCGAGCCGAGTTGAATTTTCCAGAGGAAGCCTAACTAATTCAATGTTGATATAAAGTAATTTTACATAAACATATAAGATGCGACGATAGTAATCCTAATATATAGTTGTTTTTAAACATTGTAGAAGGCAAAGTCAGCAATAACGCATTTCTCAAACATATTGGATAGATGGTTTGTAGAGTCAAAAACAAGCACATGATAAAATAATTTTGTAGGTTCCTTCCCACTGATTAGAGCCACTTCAATAAAATAGCTACTAGAGTTAGCATAATAAGTTCAAAATAAATTGGCTTTTTCTAAGATGAAGAGAAATTGAAACAAAAACCCTACACAAGGTTGACATTTTTATTGGAAAAGCTTCAATCCATTAAGAGTGTAGAAAGCGTAAAAGCTCAAAATAATCAATGTTCCACCAAGCATTTCGAAATTTTTGAGAAATTTCGAGAGTGCGGGGAGTCGTCGCAGTATATATATATATATATATCGAGTTCATATTCATTGTTAAATAATGAAATCATAAATATTAAATATTAAATATTAAATAAACTAATAATAATATACTCTATACTATATACTAATATGAATACCAATACATTGAGAATTGAAATTTGATCTACACATGATAAAATTTAGATTCATAATTGAATTGAATAATGACATACATTGATCCATCCTCATCATTCATTTTGATACATACATCATTCATATGACATACTCATTATTCTAATATTCATCCATAATCAATGATCATTCAATAAATAAATTCAATAATGAAATCTTCAAATATATTGATCCATGATTCCATATCATTCATCATTCATCATTCTACAATCTACAAAGTACATTGATTTAAAAATTAATTTCATCGTTCATCATTCTAGAATCGAAATTGAAAGCAAAACATGCTACAAGTCTAGAAGTAGATACTAAAGTTTGAACTTTGAACACTAAATAGTAAATAGTAAATTTATATAACTCAAAGTTTCAAACTAAAACATAGTTAAGAGCGGAGTCAAGAATCAGTCTGAGGTCATAAACTGAAAAGTAAAAATAGATAATGAGCACTGAAAATAAAAGCAACATCAAGGACGCAAAGAGGTCAAGGTCAAAGTCGTAGAGGTTAGACGGAGGTCGAAGAGCTACAAATGAAATGAATCATTGAATAATGAATCGTAATTTTTTTTTGAACTTACCAGTTTGTTTTTTTTTTGTTTTATTCAATTTTTTAATTTTAATTTTTTTTAATTTCTTGACTTTATACTATATGATAGTCATTTTTTTTTACATTAGGTGTCATTAGACAAATCTAAGGGGGGACGCATCCCCCTTCAAAAGGGGGACGCCCAGAATCACCCCTTTTGGAGAGTCGGGTCCCCCTTCAAAAGGGGGATGCCCATAAGCACCCTTTTTGGGGAGTCACATCCTCCACACTGGGGAAACGCACCCCCTTGCATCTTCCCAAGAGTCCCCAAAAAGGGTGATCCAAGTGGATATTGGTGGCCACCCACCTATTCCACTTGGGGCCCCACCATTGTCTCTTTCAGTTTTTTTTTTTGCACAACTTACTATTTTTAGCAGTTTTTCAGGTCCTGAACTTCTGGAGCCATTTTGAAGCCCCCAAACAGAGATAGAATGCCGAAGTTACATCTCCGGGAAGTTGAAACACCAATTTACCCAAACGGGGCCCATAGTTTTGGCGCTTCATCTCCTAGGGTTAGGTTTTTGGATGTTTAGAGTTCTCCATTGTTTCTCCATAATGAATAGGCCCTCGAGCCTCATTTTAACACAATTCAGAGGTCTGTAGCCACCATATATCTTCTCAAAGATTCGCTATTAGCACCCTAGCTATTTATTTCCATCATGTTTGTAAGCATATTTCTGTGATTTGATATTACTGAAATGAAGCCTTATTTTCGCTATATTTCTATGTTTATGGTTATTTCTATATTCTGTTGTGTTCCTGCATAAATCCAGATCAGTAGTATCACAGTGGTCTGTTTTTTCTTGATCCTTCTTTGCATGTCCCCAACGAGGTCGGGTTATAAGGAGTTAGGTATCGATCTGGTGGAACCTTTGCAAGATCAGCCTCGCAAACCCCGACGGACGCCCATGGGGGATGAAAAGAAAGATGAGGGAGCAAGAGATCCTATCAAAATATTGCTCAAGGAGGCCCTTGAAAAAAAAGGAACGCGATGATGGATAACTTTACCCAGATCCTTCAATGGCTTCCCACCAGCGGTGCATTTGCATCCAGCAGCCACTCTGGAGGTGCGACTCCCTTTAAGGTACAAGTAAACTTTGACATTCCCGTATTTGAGGGTCAAATAGATGCAGATGCCGTAGATAGATGGTTGAATCTATTAGAAGGATATTTCTCGGTTCATGACTTTTCCGACTGGGAGAAGATTATTTTTTCACTCCTCAAAGCTACCCGCCATGTCAAGGACTGGTGGGAAACCTACTATGAGAAAAAGACAAGAAAAAACCCTCTCTGTTCTCAGTCGTACCCACTTGAAATGTTTCCGAGATGCCATCAAGGAACAATACTATCCTGTGGGGAGCTATGAGGACAAGTACATACAATGGACCACGATGCGGCAACAAAGGGATCAAGATGTGCATGAGCTAACGAATTTGTTCCATACCTTGGGTATCAAAGATTCAGAGAAACATTTGGTGCTAAAGTATCGCGGTTGTCTCCATGGATACATTCAGGAGGAAATGGAGTTCCTCAACATCTCCTTGCTTGGTACGGCATACCGGTATGCTGCCAAGATTGAGCAGAAATTCAAACAAAAGAAGCGAGACTTTGGATCTGTGAATCAAAAGCAAGGGAAAGGTGCCCCAAACCGCAGAACAAAGGACAAAGCTAAGGCATGGTGGCCCAAGAACATTTTCCAAAGACACAAGCAAAGAACAACACCGCGAAGCCAAAGAAGGACACAGGAAAGTGGTGTGAGTTCCATAAGATCTCCACTCACAACACCAATAAGTGTCGGGCCAAGCAGTCGCTGGTGGCCGAGATGAGGGCTTCTGAATTAGATGCATGCTCCAACTTTGAATTAGAACCTGACAAGGTGAATGACAAAGGGAAGAAGATTATTTATGCGGAGCCCAATGCCACTGTTGCCACTACAAAGATCCAGAAGGAGGAACCAGAAGATCCAGAGGAGGTAGAGCATCTCTTCCACTCCCAGATGTGGGTAAAGGTTTCCCCGCTACAGTTCATTGTCAACAATGGGAGCCAAAAGAACCTCATTTCAGCAGATGTCGTGAAGCGGTTGGGCTTGCTGACCATAGTGCACCCACAACCATACACCATCGGGTGGCTTCACCAAGGACGGGATCTTCGCATCAGCTAGCAATGTCGCCTTCCCTATAACATCAAGCCCTTCACGGATGAGGTATTGTGTGACATTGCTCCTATTGATGTTTCTGATGTATTATTAAGCCAACCATACTTTTGGAAGAGACATGATGTGTATGAGTCCCGGCCTCGCGTTGTTATTGTTACTTTGGGAAATAAATTGTATAGGATACCAGAGGTACCACCACTTCCCACTATCTCTTTGGTTACTGCAAAAAAATGCAGTAAGATCATTTCCCAAACCAGGAAATTTGTTTTCTTGATGATCCGCCCCTAGGGCAAGAAGAAGATTGTGGCCACGACCTCCAGACATGGCTCCTCTGCACGACAACAACAAATGGACAAGGTTGTGGAGGAGTACGGGGACATCTTCACCTCACCCACAAGGGTGCCTCTACACTGTCAGGTTAAGCACCCCATTGACCTGACCTCAGGTGCACCACTACCCAATGGACCGATCTATAGGTGCTCTACTCTGAATAGATGCTATGGATGAAGAGATAAATTCCATATAGAAAAACAAGACATGGGAATTAGTTAATCTCCCAAAAGGCAAAGAAGTCATTGGAGTAAAATGGGTTTGTAAAACCAAGAGCAATGCTGAAGGTAAGATTGAAAGGCACAAGGCCAGACTTGTTGTCAAAGGCTACAAGCAGCAACAGGAAAGAGATTATGAGAAAAATTTTGCGCCAGTTGCAAGAATGGAAACAGTAAGAGTAGTGATGTCCATAACAACACAACACAAGTGGAAAGTTTACCAAATGGATGTGAAATCAGCATTCTTGAATGGAGTATTGATGGATAAGGTTTATGTTGAACAACCTTTATGCTCTAAGAAATAAGGCCAACAACACAAGGTATGTAGATTTAAGAAGGCTTTGTATGGGCTGAAACAAGCACCAAGAGCATGGTACAGTAGGATAGATGCCTATCTACTGGAAAATGAGTTTGAAAAATGTGAAGGAGAACCCACATTATACATCAAAGAGAAAGATGGTAAGATGTTCATTGTTGTTTTGTATGTTGATGATGTTATATTCATAGGTAATGATGCTTACCTCATTGAGAATTTTAAAACAGTCTCAAAGGATGAATTTGAAATGACTGACATGGGATTGCTGAGATACTTCTTAGGAATAGAAGTAGAGAAAAATGAAAATAATATTTTTATCTCTCAAATTAAATATGTCAATGAAGTTTTGGAAAGATTTAACATGCAGGATTGCAAGGCAGCAATTACTCCTACAGTGATGGGATTGAAATTAAGCAAAGAAGACAGCAGCAAGGATTTTGATCCAAGTTTGTACAAAAGCATAGTTGGCAGCCTTATGCATTTGACTGCAACTAGGCTGGATATTATGCATGTTGTAAGTTTAATTTTCAGATTTATGGAAATGCCAAAGGAGACACATTGGCAAGTAGCAAAAAGAATTCTGAGGTATGTGAAAGGAACAAAGAGGTATGGAATTTTATACACCACTTCAGAAAATTTTGAATTAATTGGATATACTGACAGTGATTGGGCTGGAAGTATAGATGACAGGAAAAGCACCTCTGGATATGTTTTTCATATGGGATCAGGAGCCATCTCATGGGCTTCTAAGAAATAGTCAATTGTGGCTTTATCAACAGCAGAGGCAGAGTATGTGGCAGCTACAGTAGCAGAATGTCAAGTAGTATGGATGATGAGAATGCTGAAATGTTTGTATCATGAACAAGTAAAAGGCACAACAGTGTATTGTGATAATAACTCAGCGATAGCTTTATCTAAGAATTCAATGTTTCATAAGATAATGAAACACATTAATGCCAAGTATCACTACATCAGAGAGCTAGTGAGAAATGGGAAAATTGTTTTGCAACATTGCAGAACTGAAGAGCAGTTTGCTGATATATTGACAAAACCATTGGGACAAAAGAGCTTTAATTATTTAAGGAAATGTATGTGTATGCAATAAAATGCAGCAGTTGAAATTAAGGGGGAGTGTTGAAAATATTAATTTCAACCGCAAACAGATAGAGGGAGGACATAAATTTATTTTGATTGAAATTCAAAGGACACGGCAACAACAATTCTTATTTTGGGTTGATCCTCACTCAAGCGACGCATTAAAATTCTAAGTTTAAACCTGCAAGTTCAGTTTTTTGTTTAAAGTCGTAGCTCTGTTCGGCATTGAAGATTGTGGTCTGAACCACGCCATCACTCCATTCAAACCAGCCATGTACCCGCCATTTAAACCTTCACCTACCCACATTAAACATCACTCACCACAACCCACACAATAGATGGAGGACTCACTGCCAAGTCAACAAGCTCGCAGCCAATCACGAGTGTATCACAAATTTTAAAACACAATCCGTAGCACCAAAATTGGATGCAATAAGCATCATAAAATATGGTTAAATATTTTTTGAAGTCCTCCAGCGTGTCAAGCGGCAACCAATAGCAGGTCGATCGCACATGTTTTAGTCCAGTCATCCACCTCCCAAATGGATGCGATAAGCTGTTATACCATTTTGCATAAACACATTTGAAATCCGCGAAAATGCATTTTGGCATAAGGTTCAAAACCTTAGGTTAACGTTTTTAAATGTTTTATGTCTTATTAAAAAGTTGCGACATAGTTTTATTTTAAAATTTAGAGTTATATACATTTATGTAAATTTTATAATATATATATATATATTAAACATATATATGTTTATAATGTATATAAAAACAAAAAGTGAATTATCATGGGTGTGCATTGTAATGAAAAAGTGTATGCCGTGGGCACAAACAATGTGACTGTGTATTTTTAAAAAAAAGAGGAGACAACAGTGTGTTGACTTTTTTTATGAAAGCTCAAAGGCAGTGTGAACCACTGTGTATTAAAAAAAACAGTGAGTATTTTAGAAAGATAGAGCTTTTATTTTAAACAGAGAGCAGAGTGTGAAGCACTGTGTGCGCAGCAGTCAGAAATTTCTTTTGTAATTTCAGAACCACAGCAGTTACGAAGAAGTTCTATTTTGTAACAGTTAGAAGTTTAATGAAATAGATTTTATTCCACATCTATGTCCAATTTTTATTCAAATCTCTGTGTTTGAAAGAGGGATTTTTTGTATTCCTTTGTGTGTTTGGAATACTCAGAAATTCCAACAAATACAATCAGGAATGTAGAAATTTGAGGGATGTAATAAATGCAGATGTAAAGAATATTGTTGTTCTTAGTGTTGTATTTCTTCCTCTCCAAAATCAAAGGGGAAATACATTTTAACAACTACCCATTGTTCTCAATACAATGTTAAATCTTATTTCATTAAAATTTCTGAGTCTCATTCAACTTTCAAAAGTCCAAGAACAAACAACAACAAGATGTTATATGTCTACACATTAATTTGTCATAAAAAAATAATGAAACGAATATTACATGATACTTACATCATTCTTTGCACAATGAGTATATGTGCACACATAGAGTAGCCCTATAATATTGATAGAAAGAACACCTTTTCCCATCAACCGATGCCAAAGTAGTGCACCAAATCATAAACCAAAAAGACAAGCATGATCTTCGCTCTGTTTCTAGAAAAAACACCAATAATTTACTCCCTCAATAACAGAGACAGTTCTTTCGAATTCCAAATTAAATTCTTTGGAGTTTCTTGAAAATAACTAAAGCAGCCCCACATTCTGAAGAGGTAAAGTAGATCATTGACTGCTCACCTATAATAATCAGGATTGGGTGCAAAAGTAGTTGTGTTAAGAAGGCCATAGTTACCACCAATCAAGCTTTGTCTGCAATAAACTTTAGTATTGAATGTAGATGGCATTCCAAGCTGATCTAAATACCTACACAATGCAGAGGAAGAAATTCATTAATATGCAGCAAGTTCCCATAAGAGTATTTATCAGCTTCCTAAATAATTTAAGGAAAAATTCAAAAAGAAAGGTCAGTGCATCAAGTAGACAAAAAAATGCTTTCAGGGATGAGATGAGACTTGAGAGAGAAGACAGTAAAGGATTGGGATTTAAGTTTTGAACATCATATGTTTGTACAAATGTGCCACTGCATAATTTCTTTGCTCAACAATTGACCTACTAAATACAACATAGACTAGAATTCTCATAGCTTTGAATATTTTCAAGGTATAATAAGAAAAATTCAATAAGTCTCACCAAAAACTATTCACAAATGCATCTGAAACATGATGCTTTCCACTGTTATAAGATCCACCTCCTTCTCCGACCCAGGAACTTGCATTCAAATGGGGTTGTTGTGGCCGAATACCATTCAAATGCAGAAGAGTTGATGGATTTCGAAGGTTTTCTACGAGTGAGTCATCATTGATTGCTGAAAACTTAATATTACATAGAGAGGTAACATGTTAAGGCCAAGCCCAGTTGGTATAAATTGTGGGCTTCCTGTCCTGATGCCAAATCTATAATGTTAAATATAAAATAGAAGAGGTTAAAGATTGAAAAAATAAAATTGAACTTTGGTTGATCAAGGGCCAGATTAGCCCTTATTCTTGGGAAATGAATGGTGATCTGTATTGGGTATACTTGATATTGAAGCCTCCATTGGTTTTGTAGCTTGATTATAACTATAGTCTCTAAGCCTGTAACCACCTTTCAATCCCCCAACTGCTTGGGTTTATACAGGGGTGTGTGTGTAATGATGCCATCTTGATGAGTACAGCCTGTTTTTGGTCTTTCTCGTGTTGTAAATATAGGCTTGTTATCGTCGTTCATGGACATCCACGTAATTGAGTTATTATTGTGTGTGATTGCTATGATCCCACAGAGATGAAGATACTAATGATGACTAAATGGGATTTTTCCTTTATGTTTCTGTATCGATTATGTTTTTGTATCGATTGTATCGATTAGGTTTTCTCCATATTGACAGTTTGTAAGAACTGTTGCTTAATCTTTTATGGAGATATCGTAATATACCAATCACTTTGACGTGTCATCCCATCAATAACAAAAAGCTAACATATCACAGACCTGCACCGTTAGTGAAACATAAAATGATGATTTCCAGCTAACTTTGGAAGAGAATCTTATCATGATAGCAAAAGCAACATTATGCTTATAAAAAATATGCAGGTATGAAAAAAGTTAATGAGAACACAGTCCTACTTTATTCTTCTAAAAATCCCCATCAGGCCAAGCGAATATACTTCTAATTTATGCATTTCAATCTACCACCACTCGACATTACCCTCGAACACATCCCAACTCGATGTGGTGTACACTGCATGTGCTTTAGCAATGCCAATTCTCCAACCAATCAAGGATGACATCATAACATTCCAATGTAATGTTTGGGATAGAAGCAAGCCACCGAAGCATGATAAATCAATGTGCAAATATAAGTTCGTGTAGAAACTCATGCAGATGTATATGAGACAATGTTTTCAAGTGCCATTTTCTTCAGATAGGACCTTACGAGCATGAACAATATGCAATTTCTTTGTTGTTCAACATAGGCTATGTTGGTTTAGTTTTCCTTTATTGATTTTTGAACTTGACAATAAGAAACAAACCAATTTATTGCATTATTTATCACTATTTATGACTATCATGGCAATAGAACGAATCACTGAAACAAATATGAATTTAGAGATACCGTCTGAACAAATCACTGAAAACAAGCCTGAACTCAGAGAACCTATGTGAAAAACAGCAAAGTCAACATTCCTCCTTCCTTGATCAAAAGCCATTGCCAGTTTACCACATCAAGTCTAGAAAGAAAAATCTAGTTGAGGCCTTAGAACTAGGCTTATTCACATTAACATTCAAATCATTGCAGACTGTTTTGATATAGTTGTATATGTTTAAGAAAAGTGTTTCACAGTGTTTACATCTTCAAGCGATTATAGTTTCTACACTGAAATTAAATATCAGTACCTAGAAACTGTATTTATCAGGCGATAAATTGGAGATTAGCATATCCCTAAATGAATTATATGCTTACATTATTCATTAGCATCATCACACAAACATCTTGAAAACAATTCAAGTCGATGGATCGAGTTTTACCAATATAAGAACGAGATCCCTTGGATTTATATTTGCTTCCAAATTACATAGAATGAACTATATTTGCTTCCACATTTACACAGAATGAACTAACCCAATCCACAAGTCTGAACATAGGAATGATCATTGCAATCATTACATAGATTATCAATTGAAAAAATGACAATAACTCGGGTGCACAGACACAACGATCAGCAGAAAGTTGAGCTCTCACAATTGCCCATAAAAAGATGAGGATCTTTATACACAAATCATAACCACAAATCGGGCAACATTATAGCACCAGAAGATAAAGTTCCAACTGTGACGATATAAAAGCATGCACATGTAGACTCTATAAACACTATCTACTTTCTGAGGCATAGCATGCTATACTGTTTCTTATTGATGTTCAACACTAGACTGACTTTTGACACCTCTGTAAAAAACAAAGCTGAAGACCAGATAAAAGCAGCAATTTGATTGTCTCGCACCACAACAACTAAGAATCAACAGTGGTGCTTCAGTAGCATGTATTGTATTTGACTAAATATACAGAGGGCTATGAAAATGTAAAAAGTGCAACAGGTTCGCTGAAAAAGTGGCAAATTAGTGATATGGGCATTTCAATCTACATGAGCAATTCTGGACTTGTATCGATCTCAGATTCAAGCCAGTACACCTTTATCTCCAGACTCCAACTTAAGCCAATGGTTCTCGTATCCCTTTCAAATGGATCTACTATGGTTCTCGTATCCCTTTCAAATGATCTACTATTGTTCTCATATTCCTGTTCTGTTTTGATTTTGGGCCGGGTTAAAAATTTGAATTTCACATAAAAATTTGAATTTTAGCGATGCGCGCGCGATGTATCACTTAGGAGTGAGGGTTAATGGCAGCGGCCGGTCTGACAACATGATGAATGCAGTTATCTTTTCAACTATGACAGGGTTAGGCGGTGATCCCCAAACACAATCAGCGACGTGAAAAGGATGTCAGGTCTCGACAAAAAAACAACAAATGTTTTCCGATGGGCAGCATTTCGGGGTTAAAACGTGGCCTGGGTAAACTACTCCGAAAAATAAGGCTTGCCCGCATGAATGGTATAACCAGCCACTAGCCACCCCTAACCTAATGATTGATTTAGTGGCTGGTTTTAATATTTGCCCAATGGAGTTGTCTACCCAGGCAACGGAATAGCTCAGACGGCAGTTTTTTTGCCAGAATTTGGGGAACTAAAATTCATGAAATTAGGCAGTTGGAGACGTTGGAATCCATTTTTGATAGTGGAAATGGATTCAACACTATCAAAAACCCTTAAGGCACTCAAAATACTAAAATTTAACAACTATAAACAAGATTTTGATCAAATCTTTACTAGATTTTTTCAAAATATTTGCCGAATTCTAAGCCAAAACGTTACCTGAGTAGACTACGTGTTTGCCCAATTTCTCCGTCTCATAAACTGATATTTTCCCTCAACTTGGTTTTACGTGGGGTAAAAAATTCGACCCAAGACAGTGAGAAGAGGGAGGAGTCTTAGCCCTATGAAGATGAAGGGCAAGAAGGTTACAAGAAGGGAGGATACCACTTTGTAAGTATTGGAGACACCTGGGCATGCAATGAGTTGAATGGAATTGCAAAGAGAGATGGATCAGTAATTGAAAAAGGTCCTGGGGTCATCCCTTCTGGCAATCAAGGCGATGAAAGGGATATGTTGGATTGTTCTCCACATATGACAAAGACACTAACTGATGGAAATGAAGCGCGCCTGGCCCATCCAATTTGTGGATGGAAGTTGAAGTGTCAGGTTAGGCCTTTGTATTGTTCTGGATCTGGAACATGTGCGTCCTTGAATCTGAGTTCGAATCTTTATGTCCATTTCAATACTGTAATGGAGGAGGGTGGAGACGGGAAATGGATTTGGAATTTTGATTTGAAAACTGGAATCAGCTTTTCCAGCAAATTCACCGCTATTCCATGGAGCGTCCTCTGGAGATCGCCATGCACCGAGAGCAGCCCGTAGTCGCCTATCAAAGCCTTTAGTGCCTTTGGGTGCTGTTCTTACCGAGAAGTGACGTTGTAAGCACGCCATGGAAGTGGAGTTGGGGGCAAGATGGGAGGAGAGGGTCTAAGCTGAAGGAGAGCGAGGTTGGAGATGGTTTCGCTGATGAAACTTGTCTTTCCGTTAAATAAAAACACTGAGTGGACGTATTGGAATTGGATGGTTCGTGCTTTTCTACGGAGTTGTCTACCCAGGCAACGAAATAGCCCGGACGACAGTTTTTTGCCGGAATTCGGGAAAAAATATTTCTAAGAAATCAGGTAGTTGGAGTGCTTGGAATCCAGTTTTGATAGTGGAAATGGATTCAGCACTGCCAAAAACCCTTAGGGCACTCAAAATACTAGAGTTTAACAACTGTAAACATGATTTTGATCAAATCTTGGCCGGATTTTTTAAAAAACTCTGTCGGATTCTGGGCCAAAACGTTGCCTGGGAAGACTATGGCTTTTTCTACAGGCCGCTTTGTTTCTGTAGAGAATATCTTGTTCTTACAGGGTGGAGTGTTTATTCTTGATCTCATCGAGTGTATCTATATGTGAATCCTGGATGATATTATTTTATGATTTCATTGGGTATTCACTTGATGAGATTTTTGCCTTGTCATTGCATGATCATCCAATCATTATGGTTTTGATACTTTAGGATTGGTATCTCATTGGTTTTGAGGTGGGATCTTTCTGAGGGTGATTCTCATTGGGGGCTCATCGCAAGTCGACCTTTTTTCGGGATCTTTTCGGTATTTTTCTAAGGGTGATTGTAACAGAACAATATCTGTCTCAGACATCCTCGAAGGTGTCGGATTTTGCCTGAATTGTTGGTATTATTTATGGACTAGATGGGTTGTTTCTCTCATTATATCAAAACTTGGTAAGTGTTTCGGAATCCGACTTTGCAGGTGATGGTGGGCATTCCTAGGATGCCATTGCTATTGTTACTAGCATTTCTGAGAGTTTCCTGGTTTTTTCCAAGTTATCTATTGATATTTTTCGACTATTTTTGAATTGTTTTTCCATGGTATTGGTATATCGTGGTTTGCTTCCCAATACAGCCTGACATTGGCGGCGAGTGAGATTTATTGGCCCAATTCAGGAAGGTGGATACATTTATTGGATGCATCGTTAATTGTAGCCTTATTTATGAATCCTGGGGGGTGAACGATCACAAATCTCCCTGGATTTCAAATTATTCTCATTACATGGACACCTATCACCACTCTTTTGCCTGTTTTTAGGGACTGTATCTTAATTGCGAATTCGTACTAGTTGCATCCATTAATGATCTGCAGCAAGTATCCGTTTGTCGTCCTTTATCTGGAGATCTTCCATATCCATCTATTAATTTCCCCCACTAAAATATTTGGTAGACTTTGGGCCTAGGGCGATATTTCCCTTCATAATCTGTACTTGCTTTGGAATTTAGGTTGTTCCTTTTTTGAGCATGGTGAGGTATTTTAGAATGGCCTAGTCATTAACCTTATGTAGCATTCAAATTGTCGTTGAACCTACTCAACTCCATAATTAATAATCTTCTGCACCTGTCTGACATTCCGTGTAAGATCTCTGGGCCTGGGATTAGATTGCCATTATTTACTATTTCCGAAGTACCTTGCATCCATGATGGACCCTGGAATAAAACAGTTTTCTGATAATTCAATTTCTGATGCATCGGATAAAAGAAAGGACCTGGAAGTCGATGAGATCATAATTCGACAGGCTATCTCAAACCCATCCGATCCTGGATCAAAGGGACATGCAGGTCATGGTAGGAAGAACAAGGGTGGCAGGCGTAAAAAACTGAATGCAATGTATAAACATAACATGGATATCAAGGAAGTATTTTTGGATGTGGAGGATCTTAGTGGTCGGGTGTTGAGTTTGCAGAAGAGAGAAGTCATAGGCTGATGGGTATTTCCGGATAACAACGATTTTGATTCATCATCTTGGATTAGTAAAATGTGGAAGTTGATCATTGGATATAATCCAAAATTCAGCAATCTTATTAATGGATGGTTCTGCGTTCATTTTATGGACGAAAATGATGTATTCAAGATTATTAGCAGAACCTGGGTCCGTGGAAGAAGCTTTATGCAGCTCATTCCTTGGTTTCTCGGGTTTAACCTGTCCTGGAGGCACCTCGCAGTAAGGTGGTGTGGGTAAAATTGCCGGGTCTTCCTCTCGAATTCTGGACGCTTAAGGCTGTTGAGGCTATCGGCGATACTATTGGCAGTACTAAGTACATAGATCCCAGTATTTTGGGTGTTGGGGATAAGAGAATCGCTTGGATTCTAGTGGAAGTTGACTATTCGGGGGGGTTGCCTGGGGATATAGACTTGGTGTGGGGTGACAGACGACATCAGTAGCGTGTGGACTTTTGGGGCATACCATTTTGTTGTCTTATTTGTCATCGCACTGGACACCTGCGGGAGAACTGTCCTTTTCGAACGCGTTTGGAACGACCGATAGGGGTTAAGGCTGGTGTTGCTGTGGGCCGCTTTAATCAAGTATCAACCTATTCTTCTAAGGATCCTCATCCAGGTAATTCTGAATCCCCATCCTCCAATGAAGAAGAAAAATTTACAGTGTCTGGTAGGCCCATTAGGAATATGAATGTGGCGGAGAATATATGTCTGGGTGCTAATCTCAATCGAGGGTCTCTCCATAGACTACGGGTCTTGGAACCAGAGTCCAACATGCTGCCCTTAGACAATAATACTTCTCTGGTTTCTCTTGGGTTAGATGATGAAATACCATCTCAATCATTCCCTGTAATGTCAAATGAAAATCCTGTGTCTGATCATCCTATTGACCATAGCCCTGATTGTACTCCTATTCATACACATAACATTCAAAGGGACAAGGGTAAGTCTGTCGTCGATTCAAATATCCATCATCTTTCCAACCTATCCGCAGGCGAGCCCTCTGGCTTCCCCAGAACTGAATCGATTGTCAGCCATCTATCTTTAGATATCCATTCTGAACAAGCCGACCCACTGGATACTACGGCTTCTCCTAGAAATTCTGTCGGAAGTGATTTAGAGTCTATCTTGGCCAATCCTAATATCGATTTAGCCGCTCTTACTATCTTCGACAAACCTCTTGTAACATATGATAAAATAACCTCTTTTCATCCATCAGCACAGTATTCATATGATAGAAGCCATAAGGTGGCCATTAAACCTACAAAGAGTAAGTTTAGGGCTATCTCGCTGTTTGCTGGAAACGAGGACAATTTAATTGACATTCCTATCACGGTCAGTGAAGGGACTTGGGACTCCACCAGGGCGCTTAGAGCACGTAACCCTACATCGGAATTGCCATGACTTATATCCTCTCATTGAATATTAGGGGTCTGGGCAATGCCTCTAAAGCTCATTGCCTGTGGGATTCATTATTTTCTGAAAACCTAGCCATCTTCCTGGGACAAGAGACTATGTGAAGTAGAGAGAAAGCTAATCAAGCTATTTTTGAATATCAAGCAAGGATGGAAGGCGGCGACTGTGGATTCGGAAGGACAGTCGGGGGGTCTGATCGCCATCTGGGATCCTTATCGGGCGTCCTTTAAAGCCTACAGTTTTTTTGGGGGGATATTACTCGAAGGTAGTCTCAGGGGTATGACAGAGTCATTTTATTTAATTAGCATTTATGCTCCATATTGCAATCGACAGGTTTTCTAGCATAGGATGTTGGCCTCTAATATTCTGTCTCTGCTAAAACTGATTCTGATGGGGGACCTCAATATAACTCTACAAGCTGACGAAGTATGGGGACGATCGGCCCGATTGGATCCTTTGTCTTCGTATCTTTCTGATATGTTTCTTGATATGCACATGGTGGATATTCGCCCAATGCCTATGATGCCAACTTGGACTAATAAGAGGGTGGAAGATGCCTTTGTTGGCAAGTGCCTGGACAGAGCCTTAGTTAAGGTAAATCTTGTGGATAAGTGGGGAATTCCCCACTCTGTTGTTATAGTTTCAGATATATCTGATCATATGCCTATCAAACTAGCATGGAATGAAGTGTCGGTTGTGAAGGGTAGACCGTTTAAGTTCAGCCGCATTTGGCTCGAGGATGAAGAATATACAAATATGGTTAAGTCCATGTAGCTAAATGCTAGGGTTGAGGACATTACTCGTGGCTGGGACCGATTCCACCACAAGCTACAGATTATTAAAAAGAAGACTAAAGCTTGGGAAATTGACAAGAAAAGGGCACTTAAAAAAGAACTATTTGAGATTAACAATCAGATGGCGCATTTGTATGAATCTTTCTCTCATTCTAGTCCGGGGGAATCCTCTATGGAGGTAATGGCCCATCTTAGCAGTAGAAAGAGGGAGATACTGAGAATCGAAGAGGTCTCATGGAAACTTAAAAGTAGGATTGCCTAGTTAAAGGAGGGAGACCTCAACACACATTTTTTTCACAAATCTGCCAACGATAGACGCAACCGGAATGCTATATGGAGGATTAAAAGATCGGACAACAGCTTCGCGCAATCTACAGAGGAGATTCATAAGGAGGCGTACTCCTATTTCTCAACTTTTTATAAAAAAGATCCATCTATAAGTGCCGAGAACCAATCATGGGTCCTGGATCACATTGAAAGATTTTTTGAAGAGGCGGACATAGCAGTGATTGATAAGATCATTGACAGAGTGGAGGTTTTTGGGGTTCTTAAATCCTTTCCTCATGATAAGTGCCCTGGCCCGGACGGATGGCCGACAGAATTCTTTATTCACTTCTTTGATCTCTTGGGCGGAGAACTCACTGATTTGATGGAGGATTTCAGATTAAAGGGACACATCCCTGCAAATCTCAATTCGACTTTCATCGCCCTCATCCCAAAAATCTCTGAACCCCAAAATTTTACAGATTTTAGGCCTATATCACTATGCAATCTTATCTATAAGGTTACCTCCAAGATTATAGCAAATCGCATCAAGGGCTGCCTGTCCAGGAACATATCGAAGGAGCAATATGGGTTTCTTGAAGGCCAATCAATACATGATGCTATAGCAATAGCACAAGAGGTGCTCCACTCGATGCACTCGGGGAAAAAGGAGGCCCTGATGATGAAAGTGGATCTTCATAAGGCGTACGATTCGGTGGATTGGTCATTCATTAGAATAACTCTGCTCAAAATCGGTCTTCCTATTAGGATTATTCGATGGATCATGTCTTGTATATCTACTGTTCGATATGCAATAATTGTGAATGGTATACCCACAAATTTTTTTGATGCCAGCCGTGGTCTACGTCAAGGATGTGCTCTATCGCCACTGGTCTTCATTCTGGTTATGGATGGATTTAGCAAAATCATCCACAAAGCAGAACAAAGGGGTATTCTAAAGGGGTTTGGTTTCTCACAAACTGTATCCACGACTCATTCTCTTTTTGTAGATGATTTACTAATCTTTGGTTACCTCATTAGAAATTATTGGTTCTATATTCACATTATCTTCTCACGTTTTGAAACTGCGACTGGCCTGAGTATTAACAAAAGCAAGTCTTTTCTTATTTATGATTTTGGAGAATCACTAGAGATTCAGTTCATTGCTGAGTTTCTAGGGGTGGAATATAGACTGGCTTCTTCCAGTTTCAAATATCTGGGATACACTATCAAACCCTGCGGCTATAGAAACAGAGATTGGCTTTGGCTGGTGGATAATTTCAGATCTGGTATTGAAAGGTGGACGCATCGATGGCTCACAATAGGGGGGAGACTTATTATGATTCAAGCGGTTTTGTCTCAGATGGTAGTTTACTGGGGACATCTCCTTTATTTTCCTGAGGCCATCATTAAGATGATTAATCATATCATTTCCAAATTTCTATGGGGCGGTGTTAATATGGAGACAAAATACCACCTGTGCTGCTTTGATGTATTGTGCTAGCCAAAGGATATGAATGGGTGGGGCATTCTAAACGCCCGTGTTTTTAATACTGCCCTCCTCATGAAATATTTTTGGAGGGCCATCACAGGTAGTAACATATGGACCGCTATTATTCGTGCCAAATATCTCGATGGTGACATTTTATATAGACTCAGTTGTCATGACATCTCTTTTCCCCGGAGCATATCAGCTGTATGGGCCAACTTCAAGAAAGTCCTAAAATATTTCAAACATCGACTATGTTGGCAATTCAGGGATGGTGGCCGCATTCCTGTTGTATTCCAGAGTATTCTATACCTTCAAAACTGTCGGGGGCCATCTCAATAATTGGTTCATTCTCTAGCTCGCAAAGGTATACATCTACTTTCCCAGGTTATTCGGGAATGGTATTTCGCTGCCCCTATTTTTAAAAATGTTGTCCAATTGGGTCCGACTGGAGAGGTTGCGGCTGAATGGGATTCACTTCAGGATGAGCTCAGAGGAGCTAGTTTTTGTTACGCTCCAGGTGGTGATCTTATTTGCTGGAATGGGCCTCTTAAGAATAATATGATTATTGTTAAAGACATTTATCGTGGCATCATTTCCAGCTTTGTTGGGGTGGTCTCTGGGGATTTCTATCCATTTTGGAGTTGGAAAATTCCAACAAAAATTACTATTTTTGGGTGGTTAGTTTGGATGGGGAAGTCCTCACTTGGGAGAATTTAAAGAAGAGAGGGCATCAGGGCCCTGGTAGATGTGTTGTATGCTGCTGTGAGGAGGAATCTATTTCCCACTTATTCTTCTTTAGCCCTATCATTAGGCGATTGTGGAGGTTATTCAATGCATTTCATTTGGATCCCCAATGGAATCCTGAGGGGTTCCTATCTGTGGCTGTTGAATGGGGGAAACTAAAAACAAATTTCAATGTGCTCCCTTTCTTTCTCATTTGGGAGGTTTGGGTGGCAAGAAATCGTTTGATTTTTGAAGGCACTCCATTCCGGCTGGACAAGGTTTATGCGGCCATTATTAGATAGATTGCTGATCGACCACATCAGGAGGAGGTGGTGGCTGACTATTCTATCCGCCTTAGACCACATGCTATATCCATTCCTGCAATCTTTTTTGACGGGGCTTCAGTGGGGAATATTACAGGTTGTGGGGTTTGGATAAAACCGTCTTCCAGTGAGCGCATTCATATTTATTGGAATGGAGGCCCCGGTACAAATAACAAGGCAGAGATTATGGCTCTGTAGGGTGGACTATGGGCGGCAACAGAACTCTCTTTACAGAATGTCAATATATATGGGGATTCGAATCTTGTCATCGGATGGATTACCAACATGTTTGGTCTTATATCCCCGCAACTTCATGGCTAGCTGGACCGTACACAGAGACTTTGGAGAAGGATGAACTGTCCGCCGATCAATCATATTTACAGGGAAAATAACACTCGAGTAGATGGGTTATCAAAGAAGGGTCTTCTGGCAGATTTTGGGAATATGTAGGTCTCTCGTTACAGGGATGGCAGTTTGATACAGGAATTCAATATTCCTATTCCGTGAACTTGCTGGGTTATATCACTATACTATGTTTTTGTCTTTTTGGTCTCTTTATGATTATCTCTCTACATAGACTAATCGTTTTTTGATTCACAAATCAAGTTTTTATGGACATGGACGTGCACATTGAAGTATACCGGCTAATATCTCGTCTTACTATCCATCAAGCAAGCCAGTTCTTAGCCGATCAAGTGAGCCGGATCACTCTCCAACAAGCGAGCCTGCTAAATAATGACAATCGGCGCAATATTTTTGATTGCACAGTATCATAGGAGCCCGGGTCTAAATTCAAGGGAACAGGGATTATTAAACTATCTGAGTCATCTATAGACCGACTTTTCCCTTATCAAGTGAGCCGGACATACACATAGCAAGCGAGCTTGGTACTATAATCAAGCGAGCCTGTTACTAGTTACAAGCGAGCCGGATCATCGAATTTATCATTTCATATCAACTGGAATTTATCATCAAATTTATTATTTGCTGCTTTATCTGTCCATTAGTAATTGATTTAACTCTTCACAGGCTTCAGCTATTTTTATTATCAAGGGTATATGATGAACATTATCATAATGTTGCACTTCTCTTTTTGTTTGTATATCCTTACAGAAATTCACTGTGACATTTGGCTGGGGTTGAATAACTTCCCCCTGATTATGATTTGCCAGTCAAATTTTAACTTGCTTATTCACTTTCTGAATCAACAATTTACAGGCTGACTTTGCAATGCTGATTTTCTCATTGAACTTGTTCATTTGAGAATGTATTTAACTATGTACTGGTATATCTAATATATGCAGCGTTTTTTTTCTTCTGAAAAAAAAAACTGATCTTTTCCTGATCAGCGACAATTTCTGAGCGAAAATGTACGTAATAAAGCCAAAATCGAAGTATTGATATGGCTTAACGAGATGGGCGGCTTGCAGCTTCCTTCGAAGCCAGCGAATTGTCCGTATTCATTTGATTTCACTGCGGAATTCTTTTCGGAAAAGCTCATCGCTCTTGGGATTATGTTCTACTTTTATTTGTCATATCATATTTTTTAACATTTAGAATTATTCAAAATATTTTGAATATAGATCCATAAAGATATATGAAAGTTTATATGTATATGATACTAGCATTTGCCCCTGAGGGTGCAAAGGTACACCGAAGGATTAGACTTTGTATTAACTCTTGTGCCTATCAAAGAGTTCGGCCTGGTCGTGCGTGTTATGATTGAGATTAACAATTGACATTTTCAAATAAATTAAATGTTAAGAATAATGAAATACTATTTATAGTTTAAATATATAAAGAATTATTTTATTTTTAATAATTATATGTTAATTGATTCAAAACTCATAACATTAGTAATCTTATTTTATAAGTAATTTTATTTAAGCTTAAAAAAATAAAAATTAAAAAATTAAAAAAATATATATATAAATAAATAAAAATTAAATAAATTAGAAATAAAAATATAAAACATATAAAATATAAATATAAATAAAATAAACAAATAAATAAATAGATAAAACTAAAAATATAAACGAATAAATACGTTCGGTTCCAACCTTACTCAACCTCCTGCAGACGCATATATTAAATCATCCTCTATTAGCCCGTAAACCTTAGTTTGAAAAGTCCCAATCAATAATGGTTGTTAAATTAATAATAATAATAATAAAAGACATACTTATGTTTTTTTACCCCACAATGCTTTACAATTCTTCTGATTTATTTATTTGCAAAAAGTTCACCTTAATCTTAACCCGTGACATGAGCGTTCATGAATTATTCTTGCGCGTGATGTTGGACCAATAAGCGTCTTTATGGGTTCAGACTTTCACTTTTCCACAATGACACAAAACATTGAAATCCTGTTGACGAGGCGATGTCAGGGTTTCGCTTATTCTCTAAACGAAAGAAATCAGACTCTCACTTTTACAGCAAAGACATAAGACATTTGAAAACCTGTATACAGGTCATGTCAGAGTTTCACTTACTCCCAAACCAAACAAAAAGAATTGAAATTTTTTGTACAGCTGTGCGTACGCTGCTCCGTAAGTATAAGTAGGTACAAAGTCATTACCCTAAATGCATTCCACATCCGACGACGAACAACAGGTTTCCACATCCGACAGATATCGCTTGGCTTACATGCATGAATGATAATGCGCGATGGCGCACGACGAAAGCGGTTTTCCAAAATCGCTGAGGGGCACGCGTCACCCAATCTATGGAATCGCTTCAAACTCTCAAATACCGCTTAGTCGACAAAGCCGGTGCAATCAAACTACTGGTTCACCGCTAAACCGCGTTCACTGTTCATATTTTTGGTTCCGCCCTTTTGCCTTGGGTGAACTGGTGAAGACAAGACACTTGATCCTTGGCCTTTATTGCTCTTCCAACGTTTTCATTTTCATAATAATAAACTATTCCAAAACTTCAAACCAATATCGCAATCTCCTCCTAAGCAATCCATAATACTATTCGTTTTTGACTCCTTGCTCTCTTCTCTGCATTCGCATTTTTCCTCTTGATTTAGATCCAGAGCCGAAGAATAAGGATTTCCATGGAGTCAACACAACGTGTTTTGAATGGTGCCCTGTTCAGTTTCCATTGCAGTTCTAAAAGTAACGGTGAGGTAAACCAAGAGAAACTGGTCAGAAGTTACAGTAATAAAACATCAGACACAAAATTAATTACAAATGCTGCAATGCTTTCAGTAAGATGGAAATCACCAAACTATCTTCATGACAGTAACAAATTTTATCATTTAAAATAATGGTATCTGAAAATCACCAAACTGTCTTCATAACAGTAACAAATTTTATCATTTAAAATAATGGTATCTGAGCTTTTCTTGGATACCCATGGAGAAATCGATGTCTGCTATACTGAAATTTACATTGCCAATCTATTACAATTTCCTTAACACATTGCCAAAGGAAGTCATGATCAGAACCTTGTAGATCAAACCCCCAATGTCGAAATCCACTAACTGAAGATGATGAGTTGCGGCATCGGCTCAACTCGCATCCTGAAATCTTCAATCTGCTTGGCCTCATATGCGGAATCCTCTGCTTCATCAACTTTCCCAAGTTCTTAATATATTTGAGGTGCCACTTGAAGGGTTGCAAAAGTAGGACAATGAAGGTGTTCAGCTAACATTTGCATATGGGATATTAACTTTATCCGGCCTTCTGTGAATGTCCATGATCAAAGCAAACAAAGCCTACACATTGTATGCCACTGTGGAGCAGCCCATAGAATGGCATGCAACATCTCTCCCTCGTTTACCCAAAGGTCCATACAATAGTCAAGAACTGTCCAGCCAGACTAAAGACAATTTTCCTGTGTGCGATTGCAACATTGCACAATCAAAGCTAGTAGCCCCGACTCTGCTGCCAACCAAATCTGGTCCTCCACATCAGATGTTACTTTTGTCTTGTCTGCAATTTTCCATGCTGTCTCTCTCTTTGGGCCTATAGAATTCTTTTTTTCCTACGACAGGGTCGGTTTGCAGACTTGCAGTATAAGGATGTGAAATGACGTGGAGTTCTTCCGGACCATCTTGCATGTGAAATTGGTTTGTCATTTCCATCGTTCTGGTTGGTACATCCTACATGAACCAGATTCGCGAAGATGCAGGTACCGATACATTCTGCCATTTGTTTTCCTGTGGGCTTTCAACATATATATATGTACAGTACCTGCAGAAGCTTGCTGTCAAAGGAGTTGTTTACAGAGTAGATTGATGTCGCGGCAAGAGTTTGCATGTGCAAGAGCTTTCTGTCGAAGGGGGAGTTTGGAGAGGAGATTACTGTTAGCGGCATGAATTTGTAGAGGGTATTGCTGTCTGAAAAAGGAATTTGAGCATTCTGATCTTTAAAGCTCGCTGTCGAAGGAGGAGTTTACAGAGGAGATGCTCTAGGCCTGCGAGTTAGCGGGGGTCGATATCCCTTGCTTCTGCTATCATTCCCGCCTCTCTATCGCCGGAAATTGCCGTATGTGTCTCGTTGAGGTAGAGAAGAGTCCGAAGCCCGTGGCATCTTGCGCCATGCCTGCGCTTCCTCGTAATTTAATGTTTTCGCTCTTTTCCCTTTGGTTTCCCCCAATCCCCCAGTTGTGAAATGCTACTGGAGAATATGAACTCAGGCATGAAGATAAAGACGAATAGCCCGATGGCGAAAACGGCAAGGGAAGGGGTGATGGAATTTCTGTTGATGAGCCATTCGCTGGATTGTCCAATCTGTGACCAAGGAGGGGAGTGCGATCAGTCCATGGCTTTCGGATCGGATCGCGGGCGTTTCGTCGAAACAAAGAGATCCGTGGTGGATAAGAATCTCGACCCTCTCGTCATTAAACCAGAATAACTCGTTGTCGAAATTTCACTGGTACGTGGGACACTGTTCAGATTCTGTCAGTAACGACGAATCTCTACAGTGTCGCTACGAAAAGCCCCAGAATAGAACACCTTCGGTGTAATTAACAGCAAATGGGCGATTAAAGAAAATTTAAATTTTAAAAAATAAAAATTTAGAATTTTTCTTCAATTAATAAATATAATATTTTTTCAAGTACAACTGAATTATTATAATTTTATATTGAGGGAGTTGTTTAACGAGACTTGGAGGAATTATAGAATGGTCAAAATTGGCCAGAATTCGGGTCAAAAAAATTTAAGAAATCTTACAGTAACAGTGTTTGAATCAAGATTTTGATGGTGGCAATGGATTTAGCACCATCAAAAACTTCTAAAGCATCCAAGATATTAAAGTTTAAATTTACAAAAATCCTTGCTAGATTTTTTAAAAATCTTACGAAAATTTCCATGATTTTCTGAGCAAAAAAGCAATTTAGTTAAAGCATCCAAGATATTAAAGTTTGAATTTACAAAAATCCTTGCTAGATTTTTCAAAAATCTTAGGGAAATTTCCATGATTTTCTGAGCAAAAAAGCAATTTAGTTAAAGCATCGAAGATATTAAAGTTTGAATTTACAAAAATCTTTGCTAGATTTTTTAAAAATCTTAAGGAAATTTCCATGATTTTCCGAGAAAAAAGCAATTTACTTCCACTACGGCTTTAAGGAGGTTCTTCCAGCGTCCTTCAAAGCGTGAGTTGTCCGTGTTGCTTGACTTCAGTGCTGCGAAAAAATAGGGACAATTTCACAAAAGTTGTTGAAAACTTTTTCCAGGCTTTCCTTTAGTTTGTGGGGCCAGCCCAGGCCGGAATTTCACAATAAACCTTTAAGTCAATTTTTACCTCAATTTTGTGGGGCCACCACTTCGATTGGAATTCAAAATAAACCTGCACGTCAGCTTTCACACCTTTATCGTTACAAGACCATTTTACAATTTTTTAATCTTACTCCTACCGACAAAGCGTTCCACCGATAAAGACTTCAATTTTACAACCGACTAACATTTCAAATTATTTTTCTTACCACGCTACACCTACCGTGGTCGGAGAGGTGAGGCTGTACGAGTGAATCGATAGCAATAATTTAAAATTTGCCGATACTTTCGTTTCTCTGTCCACTGGCACCCACCTACTCGATTTTCAAATTATTTTTCCTACCACGCTACACCTACCGTGGTCGGAGGGGTGAGGCTGTACGAGTGAATCAATAGCAATAATTTAAAATTTGCCGATACTTTCGTTTCTCTGTCCACTGGCACCCACCTACTCGATTGTGAAAAAATAGACTCTTCACATGTATATATATACATGTGCGCAGGTAGCCACAAACACACAACTGACAGGTTTTGAAACACTTTGTGGTTGCAGAGGAGAGATGGATTTTCTAGTGGTATTATTGCTTCTGTGCATTCCCGCCTTTCTGCTTGCAGCGTCGCCTATTAATTTCTCAACCCCCAACCCATATTGGAAAGATGCTGGGTATGACGAGATAGGCGGTGGATTAAATTCGGTGCAGCATCGTCATTCTGAATCTGAACGCGTGTTGGAGGAAGACGAATTCATCTTACCGTCCATGGACGCCCACGAGAAAAAGGACCTCCATGCTCTCTTATCCTTCAGAAATGGCATCACAAGGGATCCAGCTGACTTACTCTCCAACTGGACGGCGCAAAATTCTGAGAATATATGCTCCTCCTGGTATGGCGTTCGCTGCAGACCACATATCAAAAGAGTAGTCTCCATTGACTTTTCCTTTTCTTCGTTGGAAGGTACCCTTTCACACTGTCTCGGCAATCTCTCCCTATTGCACACTTTCAATGTTTCTAATAATGCTTTCACTGGAGGAATTCCACCCCAGTTTGGCCAGCTTAAAGCCTTGCGAGCACTTGACCTCAGCTATAATTCGTTGAACGGTTCTATTCCCGTTGAGTTGGGCCTGCTGCACAAACTAGAGTATCTGGATCTCAGCGACAATCACTTCTCTGGCGAAATACCACTTCAGTTCGGTAATTTGACACAGCTTACACAATTACGCATTTCTGGTCGTGGTATTTCTGATTTTATTCCTTCTCAAATAAGGAGGCTTCCCCTCTCCCCTGTTTCTGCTAAGAAAACCCTCATAGGGAGCATACAACCCATAGCCAATTTGACCAAGTTAACTTACTTAGATCTATCTCATAACAATCTCATTAACATACCTGACTCCATTGCCAGTTTGACCAGGTTAACCTATTTAGATTTATCTTATAATAATATCATTAACATTCCTGAAAGCATTACTAATTTGACCAAGTTGACACATTTAGATCTGTCTTTCAATAATCTCACTAAATTACCAGAAAGCATTGCTAATTTGGACAACTTAACATTCTTATATCTCTCTAAAAATAGACTTACTAACAACATCTTTAAAACTATTCTCAATTTGACTCACTTGACTGAATTATATCTTTCTTCAACCATGTTAACGGGGAACATTCCTATAGCACTTTTTAATTTAAGTCAATTGATTGCACTAGGTTTGAGTAATAATAAACTCACAGGGGGCATTCCTAAAGACATTGTCAAATTAAATAAGCTTAGATTCCTATATCTAGCCAACAATAATCTCAGTGGGCCATTTCCAAGAGCTATAATAAAGCTTCAATCATTGCAGCATTTATATTTGGATTCAAACAATTTCATTGGTCATATCCCATATAACATAGGTGAATTAAAAGCTCTTCAATTTCTACACATAGCTAATAATAGTTTTTTTGGCAATATTCCTGATAGTATTACCACTTTAGCTTCACTTATTGGTTTATCTCTATCAGGAAACAATTTAAATGGTCCTATTCCTTCTATGTGCATCAACACTTCTTTATTGTTTTTTTTAGCTCATTCTAACAACTTTTATGGGACTTCACCATCATCTTTGGCCAATTGTACGAAGCTTCAAATATTAGATTTAAGGAAAAATAGATTCACTGGAAGGCTTCCTTCATTCTTTGCAAATTTCAGTGAATTGAGAATTTTAAGCCTGGGTTTTAATAATCTTCATGGTAATATTCCTCAATGGATCACAAATTTTACCAACTTGGTTGTGTTGGATTTATCCAACAATAGATTCAATGGAAGAATACCACATGATCTCGAAAAACTTCAAGGATTTAGAAAAAATGATGTTTTCGGAGTGAATACCGTGTATACTAATCAAATTGAAGAATACATAAAAGGGAGAGAGTATAATTTAGTTTATGACTCATATAAAAATGGAATATTTGATTTGTCTAGCAATAATCTTACAGGGGAGATTCCTCTAAGCATAGGAAGTATGAATAACTTGAGGCTCCTAAATCTATCTAGAAACCAACTAGAAGGAAAAATACCTCCAAGTCTTAGTGAGATATTTATTTTGGAGCAAATGGACTTGTCCAAAAATATTTTGATTGGAACAATTCCTCCTCAACTCTCTACATTATCATTTTTGGCTTACTTAGATGTTTCTTCTAATAACCTTTGTGGGCCAATCCCAATAGGAACGCAATTTTACACTTTTAATAAGCCTTCATTTCAAAGGAATAAGTGCTTATGTGGGTTTCCTCTACCACCATGCTATGAGAAGGATAAGCCAAAGAAGACCCTTGGTGGAGGCGATGGTAGTGACAGTAATACTAAAAGCGGATGGTGGAGTCATCTAGATGAAAAAGTGTCTTTAATAGCATTAACAATGGGAGTGGGAATTGGATTTGGGGGTGTCGTTGCTATGTTCATTTTTTGGGACAAAGCAAGGCATTGGTTGCTTGTTTTTCCTCCCAACAACACACATAGACACTTTTATGGCCTCTACCGATTGGCTACATAGCTCAATAATGCTTATCAAATGCTTCAATATCTTAATATATGTAATGTCACTAAAGGATATAGTATTTGAATGTCATTTTTTTTATATGCCTTGCCATATTAGTAAATGAAATGCCATTGAATCATACAATGTTTAAATGCTGAAAAATATTCTTTATAAAACAATGTAAAACTAGTGTAAATTCATTTTAACTCTAATTCTATGTTAATTTATATTTATTAAATGATTAGATGTCAATATATGTCATTCTAGCATGTATCTATCATGAGATTTCTCTTGATTTATATAAATGATTTATACCAATACACAATGAAAAATCATAAACTTTTTTTATTAATACCTTACATACTGTTTTCCAATACTTTGATCAATAATTAGTGTGTTCATTTTCCAACTTATTACTGCAACCATTATAAAATATATAATTTGTAAGTTAAAATGTATTTGTGTTGAAAAAGTTTGGATTGTATTTGAATGATATGCACATGGATTTTGTAGCGTAACAAGGTTGCAAAGCTAGCGTTCTTTGGGGCTTAGTTTTATTTTTTTGAGACAAAGCAAGGCCTTGGTTACTTGTTTTTCCTCCCAATAATACACAAACACTTTTATGGGCTCTACTGATTGGCTACATAGCTCAATAATGTTTATCCAATGCTTCAATATCTTAATGTAATATCACTAAAGGATTTAATATTTAAATTCCATTTGTTTATATGCCTCGCCATATTAGTAAATGCAATGCCATTGAATGGTACAATGTTTAAATGTGGAAATAAATTCTTCATAAAAAAACATAAAACTAGTGTAAATTCATTTTAACTATAGTTCTATGTTAATTCATATTTATTAAATGATTAGATGTTAATGTATGACATTTAGCATGTATCTATCATGAGATTACTCTTGGTTTATATAAATAATTTATACTAATACACAATGAAAAATCATAAACATTTTTTTGTCATACATTACACACTCTCTTTCAGATCCATAACTAGTGTGCTCATTTTCCAACTTATTACCGCAACCATTATGAAACAAATAATTTTTAAGTTAAAATGTATTTGTATTGAAAAAGTTTGGATTGCATTTGAATGATATGCACATGGATTTTATAGCATAGCAAGGTTGCAAATTTAGTGTTCTTTGGGGCTTACTTTAATTGTTAAACTTTGAAAGATATGAATCAACTTCTGCATTTGAACAAGGGCTACAGAGTAACTACTCTCGCTTAGCTCTCCAAGACCTATAACAATACACATAATTGATTTAATTTTCCTTGAAATCTAGATTTTAAGTTCTAATGGTGAAGTTTCAATTTCAAGTTCTAACGGTGACATTTTTTTTATAGAGGAAAGATTCTTATTGCTATTGCTAATATTAATAATGTTATTAGTATTAGTATTATAATTATTTTTAATATCTATATTATTATTTTTATTAATGTTACTTTGGTTATTGTTGTTAATGTTAGTTATATTATTGTTATAATCACCATTGTGAATAATATTATTAATATTGTTTATTATTAAATTATTATTAGAATCTTTATTGATAATAATATTATTACTATTATTTATTACTAAATTATTATTATACGAATGAAGTTCTTATTAAGATCCCTATTATTATTATTATTATTATTATTATGAAAAATGGCATTGACCTATCCTCTTTGAATTTTGATTCCCCTGTTTTCCATCTTCTTAATAAAGGGTTGAATTTTGCCTTGGCCCCTAAGAAGATTCCCATTGATGACATTATCTGCAACATAGAGCATGGAATCAAGGATCTTCCTGATAATATTAAAGAAACTATTAGGTAGGATTGCTCCATTGTTCTTAGGACGTAAAGCATCTCAGAAATAATTTGAGCAAGCCTGAGTTTCTTACCCTTAAATCCCTTAGAGGCAACCCTAAAATTGTCATTCTTAAGGTTGAGAATGGTGGTGCAATTATCATTATGGATAAATCTGACTATGTCAGAAAAATGGTTGACCATATTTCCAATAGTGGTAGTTGTGTTAAGTTTAAAAAGAATCCCCTTAAATCTATTTCTAAGGGGGTTTCCCTCGCCATGAAGTCTGATCCCTCTATTAATCCTCTCTCGAGGAATATTATTGAGAGTAATCCCCTCACCCCTAGGATTTATGGCCTTCCTAAGATTCATAAGCTTGGGCCCCCTTTAAGACTTATTGTTAACAAAATAGGTGGACCCTCTTATCATCTGGCTAAATTCTTAGCTCGTAAGCTTAAACCCCTTGTGGGTCTTACTCATTATTATGTTAAGGACTCAACTTCTTTTATCAAAGAATGAAAAGACATGAGGCTTGCTCTTATGGATTTATTTGTCAGCTTCGATATTGTCTCCTTATTTACCAAAATCCCCATCCTTGAAGCCATTGATGTCATTAGGAGGATCTCCCAAAGTGTTTACTCCAATTTTGAGTGGGAGTACTCGTTGGATGCAATATTTAATTCCTCATCCAAGGAATACCCATGTTTTATACTTTTTATGGATTTTGCTATATGAAAAATGAGAAATACATGAAAAACGTGATTGCAATCACGTTTTTCCACGTATTTCTCATTTTTCGTGTAGCAGGGTCCATCGAAAGTATGCAACATGGGTACTCCTTGGATGAGGAATTAATTTTTTCATCCAACGAGTACTCTTGCTCAAAATTTGATTAAACACTTTGGGAGATAAGTTGAAAATACGAGTTGAAAAAATAGTTTTATTATTTTATTATTTTTTAATCTTTTTACCCTTTTACTTAAAAAATGGTGAATCATCCCCCATGGTTGACATCATCATCTTGAATCCTATTGGTCCTTATAAAATTTATTTTGGTTGTACATTTTTCTTAGGAGGCCCATTTTGGAGCTCAAAATTCCCCTAATGCGAAACATTGACCAAATCCTAAAGATGTGATTAATCTGAAATACATTTATCTAATGTTTAATTTTTTAGTGCCAATTGTCGCTGAATAATAGGCTACGATAATCATTATTTTGGAAACACCTTCATTTTAGCATATCAACCATATCATTGTCATTTGATTAGTCAACGATTACCTTTATTTTGTTTTTGAATCATCGTTGAAG
The DNA here is from genome assembly GCA_034641835.2 of Pinus albicaulis. Taxonomy (NCBI): domain Eukaryota; kingdom Viridiplantae; phylum Streptophyta; class Pinopsida; order Pinales; family Pinaceae; genus Pinus; species Pinus albicaulis. The sequence goes on along the minus strand of CM076571.1, from coordinate 455,127,073 downwards.
AAAAATTTGTCAACGCTTTTCAAAAAAATAAAACGAACACCTTAAATAAATATTTCAAGTTCCTGAAGTTTTAATCTCGAATCTCAAATTGTGATAACAAGAAGTAGTATAATATCCCAAGAAAATACATTTGCGACTCTTGGAACCCAATTATTTGCACTGATGTTTATGAATCAATGCATATCATAGAGAACAAAAAACTCTAAAATGTTGAATAGTAGGAAGAGGATTATACCACATTTCATAAGGATACTTATTATTGATAAAAAAAAAAGAGACAATGATTGTGAATATAGGTTGCATAAATTACTACTTCTCCCCAAAAAATTAACTTAAAATTCTTATAAAACATCATTGATCTCACCATATTTAGCAAAGTTTTGTTCGTATGTTACCATTATGCTACGGATTATAAGGAATTATAGTTTGATGTTTGATTTCATTTTCTTGTAAATAATTCTCAAAAGAATGAGATGTGTATTCACCACAATTATTAGATCGTAAAGTGCCAACTTTAAGTTGTGTTTCATTTTTAATCAATAAATGAAAATTTTAAAAGTTTCAAAAACTTATGCTTTGTCTTTCAACAGATAAACCCAATGCATCCTTGAGTAGTCCTCAATAAAAGTCAGCATATAATTATTACCATTATCAGATGGAATAGGAATAGGACCACATAAATTAGAATGTATGAGTCCTGACTTTATTTGTTTCCTAATATGTGTGAGAGACATTGAATTTATTTGAAATCAAGGAATGTAAAGAACATAATGTAAAACACAGTCAACAAGTACTGGTATTTTCAATTGAACATATCTGATTCCCGAAGGATTTGCTTGTGATTTATCAACAAAATAAACTACTTCGCCAATATTATCACTCAAAGTTTCAAAAAAATCTCTTCTAAAGGTTATATAACAAGTGGCTCCAGTATCCAATACCCAAAAATCTCTCCAATCTGATAAAGTAGTACTAAAGACATTATATATATTGAATTTAATTCAATGTACAACAATATAGTGAGCATATTTTGGTGGTTTTCCTTTGTCTAGAGGTGGTTGTTTCTCCCGGTCTAATGCCCAAGTTTACCACATCTATAAAATTTAGTATTTTGTTTTATGATTTCCAGCTCTGAATGGGAGTCTTAAGTCTTTTAACTTCTTTAATACTTAAAATTTTATGGTGCTAAGAAGAATATGGAGACTTACCTCTTTTTTTATTGATGTTGAAATCAATGCATATGCCTTTTTATCTTTATTCCTCCAAATTTTAAGTTTTTTTTCCTTTCCTTCACAAATAACTTCCCATAAATTGTTAAAAATAGGAGTATTCTTCATTTTCCACAACTACTCTTGGTAATTCACTTTTCCCACTCATAAAAATGCCTACTATAGAGATTAATGAATTCATATTTATGGTAATGTTTGGAAACAAGCTACTAAACCTTCATCAAATTTATTTAAAAGCACGAAATCATAAAATTTCAAGAATGTATTTCATCCATGTAATATTAAAACCAAACTATTGATAATATAGACAAGAACCTCTAATAAACTAATTTGAAACCAAAATATATGCAAGGACCTCCAAAATAATTTGAAATGAAAATTTTAAACACAACTTATGTTCATCATCCATCTACTCTCCCTCGTAACCACAAGACACATAAAAAATTTAAACTATAAAATAAAAAATATACGATCCAAACCTTCTCACAAATTTCCTCCTAATTTAAAAAATAAGCCCTTATTCCATACACATACTGGATCCAAATAGCCAACCGCTCACTGGTCAAACAATGAAGGTCAAAAATTTCAAACCTTTGACTGCTTGTTGGTCACAATTGTTGAGTGGTGGCTTGATATTTCCACTGGGGAAAGATGATATGATTCATTTCCTCTTAAAAAACCACCCAATGTTTGGCTGAAGGGGGTCGTAACTCTAGGTGTGTGTAAAAAATATTGAATCTAAATTTCTGAGATGCTAAATGAAAACAAGGACAAAATTTGTTGATAATAAAACCTGGGAAAATTTTTTCTCATAATGAAACTTTGGAACGGTTGTAATAAACCTCCATCATGCCACTTCAAATGTGTTCAAAATTTTAAGACAATGGGAAATACTTTTCCTCAACACACAAAGTTTACACAGAATTGCGGAGAGGTCTTAAATGAGAGGACTCAGTGACAGAAATTAAATCATATGAGTCCTCTTTTCAATATAAAGCGGTAGAGATTAAAACATGTTGACTTGCGCAACTATAATGGAGCAAATAAATCAAACAATTTTACTCACAATGAAATAGAGTAAAACAGAGTGTTGCGGTAAGAACAATATGTGAAAATTCCAGAATTATATCGTGACAAAACAAACTTTATATTATGAATTAAAAACATGAAATACATTCACATATGGAGGTTGCAGCTCCTTCACCAGTAAAACAAGACTTCTTACTAAGATTTACAATCACCAGGGGTTGCAGAGTAACACAGAGTAAAACCTGTAATTGTGTTTTTCACACGGCCACCAAAATTCGCTCCACGATTTTCTCCCGTTGTCTTTCCAGACTTACATCCGCTACATTACACCTAACCTATTCTTGCATGTAAAATCAAAACATATATATCTAAGACATTTAATTCATGACAGACAAAAAATAATACACACGATGGGCGAACATGACTTTATAAATTTTATAGATTTTACGTGAAGTAAATAACACTTGCGGATTAAAATTTTTCCCATATGATTTTAATAACCATGCATTAAATTTCTATTTGAATTTTAATTAATTTACTCTATTGCAGAATGGGTAAAATGTACCCTGCTCGGAACTTGTCCTTCTCTGCAAACTCAATCTGCAACCTACAAAACATTTATTGTGGTATGGTTGTTGTCAGACAATTAAACACAATATTTGTGATTAATTTTCCAACACTCCCCCTTAATCGCAATTGCCGCCACTGACCATTCCCAAACAATATTTGAGATAAACAATTTTTTCACGTGCCAATGGCTTCGTGAAGATGTCTACAAATTGTTCTTCTGCCCTGTAATGCTACAACACAATCTCACCATTGTTAACTAATTCTCTTATGAAATGATATTTTGCATCTATGTGATTTTTCCTCTTGTGAAAAACATAATTATTTGATAGTGCATTTGCTGAATTGTTGTCACAGAAAATAGTCGTTGCTCCATCTTGTTTATGGTATAAATCCTGCAACATTCTTCTCATCCAAACAGTTTGACACGTTGTTGCTGTTGCAGCGACATACTCAGCTTCTGTTATCAACAATGACACTATCGGCTGCTTCTTGGAAGCCTATGAAATGGCTCCCAAACCCAAATGAAAAACATATCTTGACGTGCTCTTTCTGTCATCAACACTTCCTATTCAATCACTGTCAGCGTAACCAACCAGCCTAAAATCATCTGTTGTGCTAAGTACAAAATGCCATACTCCTTTGTGCCATTGACATACTTTAAAATTATTTTCATTGCTTGCCAATGTGTCTCTTTAGGTGTCTCCATGAACCTTAACACCAAACTCACTACATACATTATATCAGGCCTAGTTGTGGTCAAATACATTAAGTTGCCAAACATACTTTTGTATAATGTCAGATTGACATTGTTGATGCAATCTTCCTTGCTCAACTTCAACCCCATGACTGTTGGAGTCGGCGTTAGCTTACTTTTCTGCATATTAAACCTCTCTAAAATGTTTGCAACATACTTTGCTTGAGAGATAAAAATTCCGTTTTTTGTTTGCTTCACTTCTATGCCCAAAAAATATCTTAACAACCCCAATTCAGTCATTTCAAATTCATTTTTCATGACTTCTTTGATCCCTGTAAATATCAAATCATCTACATACAAAACGACAATAATAAGCTTACCATCAATTTCTTTGATGTAGAGAGTAGGATCACTGTCACATTTGTAGAACCCATTCTCCATTAACTAAGCATCTATCCTACTATTTCATGTACACAGTGCTTGCTTCAGCCCATAAAGATCTTTCCGCAACCTACACACCTTGTATTTTTGGCCTTCTATCTCATAACCAGGAGGTTGTGTAACATACACGTCCTCTTTCAGCACTCCATTCAAGAACATTGATTTTACGTCCACTTGATACGCTTTCCATTTATGGTGCGCGGCAATCGACAAAATTGTACGCACTGAATCCATCATCGCGACTAGCGCAAATGTTTTCGCATAATCTCTTCCATGCTGCTATTTGTATCCTTTGACAACTAGCCTTGCTTTATGCCTTTCAATCTTGCCTTCAATTTTTCTCATGGTCTTATAGACTCACTTCACTCCAATGACTTATTTTCCTTGCAGAAGATCCACTAAATCCCATGTATCATTCTTTTCTATTGTTCTTATTTCTTCATTCATTACCGCAACCCATTTCTCTTCTTTGACTACATCTTCAAAGTGTATTGGGTCATCTACATGAAAAAATAATGAAAAAAAGAATTCAGACCAACATTGCTATCAACTTCATCTTGCTCATAAATTTCATTTAAATTTCTGAATTTTGGTCTTCTTATGCTCGCTTAAGATGGGCTTGGTGTTGCGCTTGAAGTAGATGGAGTTGCAGATCTTTATGGTGTGCTTGGAGAAGCACTTTCTTGGTTGTGCAACGTTGCCCTATTATTTGTTTGCGGTGTCACATGTTGAATTCTTTGTTGAGCTTGTGTAGGTGAAGGAGGAGTCACCATTGAAGAATTACTTGTTGCAGTCAATTCCTCTTTGTCTTCATGTGACATACATGTCTTCACATTGTCTGTTTTCTCTAAAATTCCATCCCATGCTTTGTCTTCTATGAACTGAACATCTCTTCTGATTACAAATTTCTTGCTTGATGGATTGTAGAGCTTGTATTCCTTGGATTCATCAATGTATCCAAAAAATATACATTTCTCCCCCTTGTTATCCAAATTCTTCCTCAACTCATCCGAGACATGTGCATATGCCACACACCCAAACACTCTCATGTGAGTGACATATTTCTTTCTTCCACTCCATGCCTCAGATTCATGAAAAATATTCATAACACTTTTGGTTGGACATCTATTAATAATATACGTTGCACAAGTGACAACTTCAGCCCAATAATCATTTTCCAAATGCTTTACCTTCAACATACTCCTTGCCATTTCCATGATGGTCATATTCTTTCTTTTTGCGACACCATTTTGCTGAGGTGTATACCTTGTTGTAAATTGCTTGTGAATTCCATGCTCTTTGCAAAAACATAAGAATTCACTTGAGATATATTCACCACCTCTGTTAGTCCTCAACACTTTGATTTAGTGTCCACTTTGCTTCTCAATAAGAACTTTGTAGTAGTGAAAGCGGTCAAACACTTCACATTTATGTTTTAAGAAGTAGACCCATGTATTCCTTGTGTAGTCACCCATGAAGGTCAAAATATAATGGCTGCCACCAATTAATGGTGTTTTCATTGGTCCACATAAATATGAGTGGACAATTTCCAAAGATGCCTTTGCCCTTATTGAATTTACTGTTGGAAATGATTCTCTATGTTGTTTTCCCAAGATGCATCCTTCACATAGGCTGTTCGGTTTTTCTATGAGTGGAAATCCCTTCACCATGCCTTTCCTATGCAACAAATTCAAACCTCCAAAGTTGAGATGACAAAACCTCAAATGCCATAACCAATTTTCATCTTTGATTTCAGCTTGAAATTTTTCTTGTGTGACAACTGAAATTTTTATGAATTCATTGATAGTTGTGCTTGAGTACCTCCTTCCTTCAAATATGATCTTAGCATGAGAGGAAACATTCTATTGTTTGTCATATGAAATTTTTCAATCAACTGTCTACTTGGAGGCTTATCCAAAATTGTACATACATCATTTTTGAAAAATACATTATACCCCTTTTGCATGAGTTGTCCAATGCTTATGAGGTTATGTTTCAAACCAAGGAAAAAGTAAACAACTGACATGAACTTCTTCTCTCCCTTATTTGTTAGAATGTCTACTCTTCATTTTCCCATTACAAAGACTTTTCTATCCATCCCTAACGTTACTTCAGATTTTACACTTTCATTTAGATTGGAAAACATTTCTATGTTCCATGTCATATGGTTGCTACACCCCAAATATAGAAACCATACATCTCCTTGTTTTTCTTGTGCTACATTACAAGATAAAAGCATGTTATTATGGTTCTAATTTTCCCTTATGAAATTTTCACTTGGTTTTCTACTTATGTCATATTGTTTCTTTCTACATTCATTTGCATCAGTGACCATACTTCTTACAATAATGACATTGAACTTGAGATTTATCATACCTCTCACCTTGTGCTTGATTTTGGCTTGAGCCTTGACTTGGATTTTGATTGCCGCCCTTCCACTTGAGCTTGAAAGCTTTGTTTTCTTATCAAGATATTTTGGAATTAGTGGAGAATTGTTTCGAAGAACTAGCAGATGCAACAACATACAATGCTTTGACACAAGCAGAAAGAGATTTATTGAGGGACAACAGGAATAAGGACTCCAAAGGCCTCTTCTACATCTTTCAAGCAGTTCATGAAAGTATATTCCCAAGGATTGTAGCAGCAACAAAGTCCAAGCAAGCATGGGATGCCCTCCAGACAGCCTACCAAGGCATGGCAAAGGTGAAGACAACAAAACTGCAAATGTTGAGAAGATATTTTGAGACAATTTGTATGAAAGAGTCTGAGAATATAGACTCATTTTTTACACATGTAATTGGGTTGGTTGCCCAAATCAGGTCTCATGGTGAGACACTTGAGGAAATAAGAATAATTGAGAAAATTCTAAGAAGTCTGCCAATAAGATTTGATGCCATAGTTGTGGCCATAGAAGAGACAAAATATCTCTCACAATTTTTTAGTGGATGAGCTTCATGCATTACTGATTTCTCATGAACACAGATTGAACAGAGGAACAAACTCCTCATTGGAGCACACATTCAAGACACAAGTTTCAATTGGTCAAGGTAGAGGTCGAGGAAGATCGAATTATAGAGGAAGAGGAAGAAGTCCGCACAAAAGTGGAAGAAGCAGCATTGTAATAGCCCAATAATCGTAAATTTTTCCATTAAACTAAGGTATTTGTGGATTAGTAAAGCTTGTGCTTGTTGCTGCCATTTTCACTCTATAAAAAAAACTTTCATATTGTGTAAAAACTTTCTCACTGCTGGAGAATAAGCTACACAAAAAATTTTAGAACTCCTTTTAACTCCTCAGTAAAAACACTTTCAGTAATAAGGTTTAAACCCACTCTCATACCATATTAAAATTTTTAAGATAGGGAAATATTTTTCCTCAACACACAGAGTTTACACAGAGTTGTGGAGAGGTCTTAAACGAGATGATTTAGTTTCGGAAATTATGTCATATGAGTCCTCTTTTCAATATAGAGTGGTAGATATTAAAACATGTTGACTTGTGCAACTATATTGGAGTAAATAAATCAAATAATTTTACTCACGGTGAAACAGAGTGTTGCAGTAAGAACTATAATGGAGTAAATAAATCAAATAATTTTACTCACAGTGAAACAAAGTAAAACAAAGTGTTGCAGTAACAACGATAAGTGAAAATTCCAGAACTATCTCGCTACTAACCAAACTTTATATTATGACTTCAAAAACATGAAATACATTCACATATGGAAGCTGTGACTCCTTCACCAGTAAAACAAGACTTCTTACTGAGATTTACATTCACTAGGGGTTGTAGAGTAACACACAATAAAACCTGTACTGTTGTTCTCACAGGCCCACCAAAATTCGCTCCACGATTTTCTCCCCTTGTCTTTCTGCCACATTACATCTAACATACTCTTGCATGTAAAATCAAAACATATATATCTAAGATATTTAATTCATGACAGACATAATTTGATACACACGATGTACGAACATGAATTTTTGAATTTTACAAAGTTTGCGGAAGTAAATAACACTTGCAGATTAAATGTTTGCCGTTACGATTTTAATAATCATACATTAAATATCTATTTGACTTTTAATTAATTTACTATGTTGCAGAATGAGTAAAATGTACTCTGCTCACAACTTGTCCTTATTTGCAGACTCAATCCACAACCTTCAAAACATTTATTTTGGTATGGCTGAGAATGATTGTGATTAATTTTCCAACAAAATACGTGTTGGTTATCTTGCTCAGATGTTTTTGACTATGTAGTTATTATTTATAATACCAATGATACCCTTCACCTTTGGAGTTGTCTTTAATGCATTTTTTTGGAGTTTCATGTCGGAATTTGGTGAATTTTTTTGAGGTAAAACCTTGATTTTTGTTATTTACACTAATTTTTTGACTATATATATGGATTTAGCACCCTAAAAAATCCCTAGGGCACTTCGATTATACAATATTATCCATCAAACTACTATTTTCGATTATACAATATTACCCATCAAACTTCTATTTTCAATGAATTCCTGCCAGACTTTAAAAAAATTAGACTGAAAAAAACCACCATAAAAACGTTCAAAAAAATCACACTAAATACTACTCCTTTCACCTTTAATTGCATCGTCTCCTGCTTCTACTCGACATTGCCATGTCCCACAGGCTCACGAGTGTTATCATAATAGGTGACTGTATGCTTTATGCAAGTGGTACGGTCTCATCTTTGACCAACGCAAATGAGTAAACTCCAATTGTTTTCGTTCCCAATCAATAAAATAAATAGTTGCAGTAGCCTCCACAGTGTGATTGTGACTAGACTCCCTTTTTTTAATGGATTGACACATTACCTCATGTCTTTCCTCATTCCAAATTTCTACATTCAAGACTTCAAATCAATACACATAATACTATTCATGTCTTCCCTCATTCCCATTTTCTACATTGAAGACTTCAAATCAATACATATAATACTATTCTTTGATGAGTTCAATATCGTAGTGATGTGAAAATCAATATTCTCCCATCTAACCTTACAATCGACACTTTGGCGGAGTTATATTTTGTATAATAATTAGATACCGGCTTCAAATCCTCCTATGGTGGAGTGAATAATCAAAACAACATGGTCAGTCTATGTCTTTTATCTACAAATATCGATCTAATATGAATTTATGAGATCAACTATGGTAGTTGTCTCGAAATTTACAACAAAAACCACCATAGCATCATGTGTAGACAATAAATGCAGTAGATAGGCTCTATAGACAGGTTTAAAAACACTGCACCCATATTTTGTTTCCTATACACAAATTCGAACAAAGTATGCTCGATGAGGCCCCATAACTTAGTTTATTTCAAGCTCATTTTCGTCTGCTAGTGATTTCATTTTGGTATGCTTCATCCAACAACAATCCCAACACAAGTTATTTCAAGAAAAAAACTAAAATCCTTGTTTCCCTCGGTAAAGACATAGGTAAAAAATTTGACACACATTTTCCACTTTATGATTAGTTGAAGGCCTACATCTACCCTCGTGCTTCTTGTTTGTGTACAAAGTCCATAATCGAAACATCACAAATTTTATTTAATGATGTATGTATTCTATATTAATATTTAATATTTTTTTGTAAGCTTTGCATGACTACATCTTCAATATGTCTAATATATCACCCCGATTGAGGCGGGGAATTGAGTTAGTGACTTCACATCAAGGAGTGCCTTTTAACAGAACACCCAATCACTGGTTATCTAAGACCCCGTGGAAGAAATATTTAATAACTTAATTCCTACCAAAAATATCAATTTAAATGAATAACAAATATCACCATTTACAAATATTCATTATTGATACTTCGGTGAAGATCCATTCAAACCTCGAAGAAGCATAGGGCGTGACGGATTCGAATTAGAGTGGAGGTTCCAATTTATTGGCCAAATTTAAATTGGTGGGCAAAGTAGGAAGTCGGCCCCATATTCCCTTTCCCACAAGACCCATGAGAAAGGTCCCGACCCGACTCCGTATTATGGTCTCGTAAATAGTCGTGGGTCAGAGTTTCTGTAGTATAAATATCATTAATGGTGACTTAAAAATCCTCCCCTCTTTTAGAATGTTGCGAGAATTTGAATTTTTTCATTACAAGAAGTTACAAAGCATGTGAAACTGCAAGCTCAAACTCCATAGGGTGGAACATCCAAAGGATTTGAGATCATCACACATAAGGTCCACTAACACAAGCATGGACATCAGTGGTCAGCCCAACCTCTTCTCCACCAGCATTACTTATTTGGTCGCCAATCTCTACAGATACAAAGAAATTGTAGATATCGCCACACAATTTTCCTTTGGAAGGATGGGAAATGTGTCCATCTGGAAGTGCATTATTAGGGGAAGATGGTGGCAGTCACTATGCAAAAGAAGAAGAGAAAAATTAGAGATGTGAGGACAAGGCTTAGAGAAATTTTCAATGCCCACCACACAAGCGTAGTTAAGCTCTTGGGAGGCTACTACAAGGGAGAGATCGTATATCTCATCCACGAATACGTCAAGGGATTGAATTAAAGTGGAGGTTCCAGTTTATTGACTGAAGTTAAATTGGTCGGAAAAGACGGAAGTCGGACCTATATTTCCATTTCCACAAGACTCGTGAGCAAGGTACCAAACCCGACTCTATATCGTGGTCTCATAAATAGTCAGGGGGTCAGAGTTATGTTGGCGTAAATGTATAACATGTAAAGAAAATAACCTTGACCTAAAATGGGTCTGATGCATAGTCGGAATTTTGTGGTTATACGACATTGGACTGTGAGTGAGATAGGCCTGTAATGACCTGCATATTTTGGTTACGATCTTAGGAGAGTGCAACATTCAAGGTATGAACTAAAGATGCAAGTTTAATTATTGAAATGTGACTCCTGCACATGTTGTACACAGTATATGTTCTAACAGGAGTACCCCAACACCATATGAAGTTCTTGATCTTGGAGGGTATTTGTCTAAGTCACTAGGTCATGGTATTCATCAATTGAAGAATCTATAAGAAGAGAAGATATTTACGAGTTTTCCCCTCAAGAGGAGGGGTTTTGGCCCTGGCTTGAAGCTTATATACTATTTCATTGTTCTTATTATTTTGGTAGTTTTTTTATGTATTGCACATTGTAATAATAAGGAACAAAGATAAGAAGTACAATGATAACACAAAAATTTATCAAGGAAAGAGAATTAACTTATTTGATGCCCTATTGAATTCTCAACATAGTTTCAGAGCTAAATTTATCTAAGGGCATCATGAAGTTCATCAAGAATATTGCAAGCCATATCAAGAAAGGTATCAAGAAATTATGGAACTTATTATCTTCTTCAAAGAACGTATCATTCAAAGAAAGGAATGGGGGTGTCTTCTTAGCTCTCTCTAAGAAGAAAAATGACTATTATAAATGACTATTCATTCACTCCATTTGACCTTCAGCTGATCTAGGCATGGCCTTCCTTCCTGGTGGCCCGAGGTTTAAATTTTATTCGAAGTGAAAAAACCACCTGTAGAATTGCTCCTCTGCCTCTGCAACCTGTTCAAATGTGTTCAGAGCATGCGAATATGCTAAGAATGACTCTTCCTGAGCCAAAATTGGTCGAAAATTTCTCAAGATATGGCCTATTCAATTTTTCCCTAGATTCCTCCTCCAAATCTAGAGAAGACTCCAGATAACCCCGCCAAAATGGCAGGTCCGCCGAAGATGGTGGTGCCCCTAAAAATCTGCCAACCTAAATGCAGTATTAAATTAATTAAGCATGATTAAAGTGGGATAAGTGCGGATTAATTATGCACTAAGTGCATTTACATAAACCGGTTTCATTAGCACTAACCACCAGATTATTGGATTAACCCGCCATTAATTAAAATCTTCACTATTTGGATTTTTCCACACCATTGGTTCTTGTAGTAAGGACATATGGGAGGGGCTGGCCCCCTCTTTTCTACCATCGGATCCCGCATTGCAAATCAAATAAATTTCATTGGCCTTGATACTACAAGTCTTACTTGTGGCTCAGTGGTAAGGCGCGGGGTTATGTCGAGGGAGGTCGTGGGTTCGACCCTGACCTTTGCTACTTCTCATATATATTTTTCCAACTTGAAAATTATGCGCTCCAAACCTTTGTAATATATTAACCCATAGTTATAATGGCACTGATATATATATATATATATATATATATATATATATATATATATATATATATATATATATATATATATATATATATATATATATATATATATATATATATATATATTAATAACTAAATATATATATATATATATATATATATAATACTTTCTTGATATATATATATATATATATATATATATATATATATATATATATATATATATATATATATATATATATATATATATATATATATATATATATATATATATATATATATATATATATATATATATATATTAAACGCGATATCAATATATATATATATATATATATATAATAGCGATATATATATATATATATATATATATATATATATATATATATATATATATATATATATATATATAATGGCAACGATATATATATATATAACTATCCAAAACCTTTACGCCTCACAATATATATATATATATATATATATATATATATATCCAAAACCTTTGCGCACTTTGGCATATAAAAAATATGCGACACCATAATGTTATATCCAACCTTAGCATATAAGATATGCATCCACCTTTGAACCTTAGGATTAATATTCATGCCACCATACAATGTATTCAAATGCGGACTTTTCAATCTACATCGTTCGGACTATATAATAAACCAACCATAGGATATGAAATCTCATATGAAATTCAAACCTTAGAACATATGCCAAAAGCGAACTTTGACCACCATATAACAAAATTGAAATTTGACTATAGTACATAAAATGAAATTTGAACCAGACATTGGAGAGGGGGTCCACCAAAGGGGACACGTGGCGGTCCTTGGTTGGGTTGTCCTCGCACATAAAAAAAATTTGAATTCAACCTTAGGAGAACAAATTTAAAAAATTTCACTTTCAAACCAAGCTAGTGAATCCAATAGTGGCACTTGTCACAGTGCCACTGGGAAAAAAATGAAGAGTATTCCATCCATGCTGACTGGACTACCATGTCATCAACCTGTCAATGTTCTCCAATTTCAAAAAATAAAAAATAAAATCATGTTCTTAACAACGATTAGTGGGTTATAACGTCTTCATCTAGAGTCGGTTTTAGACGAAACGAATTGTGTTGGATTCCTAGAAATGGGTCTGTCACCGTCGTTTAGTTTCCAATCAATTCTGATTACTTTCATTTTTGGCTAAATATTGAACCTATGATCATTCCTCCCCACTAGAAGCCTTTTGGACCCCCAAAATCTCTCTGGTTACTGATCATGTGCATGAGGGTATTGTTCCCTCACCCTTCCAGTCTCTATCCACTGAAATTTTCCCAATTTCATCATTTGGATCTTTTCACAAAAAGTTAACTTTTTCCATGATTCTTGGGACCTTCTCTTACTGTAATTGACATCGTCATGGTGCAATTTTTCTGAATTTGCAGAGCGACAAGCTATTCTTGCAAAAACCATCTTGTTCCTACCTGTGTCATTAATAAAAGGAAACTTAAAAACGGTTTCACTTTGCACACTGTCACCATGGCGATTTTTAGCTGATCTTGCTTTGTACTTGCATCATCTCTTGATGAAGTATCTTCACCATTGCCATGTAACCTTTGGAACCAAAAAAAAAATTGTGGACCCCATGCCTTCTTTTCCAAGCTGCTTTGCCACTTTCTCTTTGACCTTTGCACTCTCTTGCATTGATATCTTGTTTCCAACACTGATGTTGATTGCAACAAATGTTTTACATCTTGTTCACCTCCTTCCAAAGGAAACTTGTTAGAATCCCGAAACATCTCATTACAAGCATAAGCATCTTTTTGAAAATTTTGATTCAAAACATCTCTTTGTTTGATCATCAACAATGTCAAATTATTACTTGCATACATTATCCTCTTCATTTCTCCTGCATGTATAAGATACAAAATTGTCTTCTTCTTATGCACTCTAACTATGTACTCAATACCATATTTAAACAAGTGATATTTATTATCATGGCAATGAAATATTTCTTTCCTATCATACATATAAACACTTCCCAATACAATACTTGATATCTCAAGCGACACCTCACCAAGTTCAATTTCATCAAGAAAGTTTGAATTGATGGTGAATATTAGTATGCACTTCCTTGTAACCTGCAAGTTTTCATTCTTGCATATCCAACCCAAAGGATATGTTCTTGGATGTCTAATAGTTTCAAGGTCTAACTGCTTAACCAAGTCTTTGGAAACCAAGTTAGCTTATGACCCACTATAAAAAAGTGTATCTTCATCATGAGTGACATTCGAAAATTTTTAAGAACTAGTGCTTGCAATATGTTTACATTTCAAACCCATGGTTGTAGTCTTTGTCTCATCTCCTAAATCTGATCCTAAGTCATGTTCAACTATGGCAACTATTTTTCCTTTTTCTTTTTCTTTCAATTTGTTTGGTTTTAATTCTAGATGAAGTTGCTAACACTGGTCTTCATCATAGCCAGTCTTTGAACAATTTTTTCATGTGAGTTTTTCTTTCTCTCTTCTTATAGAGCTCTTTCTTTTTCCTCTTCCATAAAACTTTCCCTTTCCTTTACCCTCACTTTCCCTTTTCACATCTATATTTTATTTCCCTCTTGCCTCTAAGTGTATGGATTTAACATGAAATTCATCTACGTTTGTGGGATTAAAGATGAGAATAGTGTGCCTAAGGTAGTTGTGCAAACCCCCAACATACTTTAACAAAGTTTCTCGAGAATATAAATTAATACCCAAAATAAGAGCTCTTCTCCTAAATTCATGATTATAATATTTCACACTTTTCCCTTTCAACTGTCTAAAATTTTTCCAATCCATAATTGCCTTTTGCATGTAAGCTAAGGGATAGAATTTCCTTTTAATGGCAACAATAAAAATTTACCAAGACATAGAGATATTACTGTAGTTTTTAATCTCTTCTTGAGTCCTTGCTTCCCACCATACAAGTGCACATCCTTCCATCCTCAAACAAGCCAATTGAATATTTATGTCATATTCATGAAGGTTATGAATCCTATAGTACACCTCCAATTGAAATATCCAATTTTCCAATATTTCTACACTTATCTCGCCATTATACATTGGAAGCTCAAATTTGACATCAAGTTTGAGTAAGGGTGTCTTTCCTTTTGTGTCTTTTGAGTGACTGTGGGTAGTTTTTGTGGTGGAAGTGGAAGATGATGCTGATGGAGATGATGAGGATGATGAAGATGAGGGATATGGAGGTGGCTTTCCTCCACTACCCTTTGAAATCTTCTTTTCATCCTTATTATCATCTGAAGTTCCTTCTCCATGTGGAGGCTTAGAACCTTCTCCTGACATCCCAATAGTAAATGCATCAAACATAATTTTAACCATCCTCTTTATGTTATTGAAGTCTCTCTTGACATCATCCTCTTCTGAATTTTCTTGAGTCTCTCTAACCCCTGACATGATGGCTATGGATTCAAGCTCAACTTCTGATGCTTGTACCCCTTTAATCAACTCAGCTTCTTGTGCAATTTGTACCTCTTCAACCTCAACTTCTTGAGAAAAAACTTGAGGTGCTTCAAGTGCAGCTATGAGTGGAACTTTGGGTGAAGATGTTGCTCTTGTAGCTCTCCTTCTTCTAGTCCTAACCTCAGGACTTGCAACTAAAAATTTCCTTTCACCTTTCTGCAACTTTAACATTGTCAGCATCACAAATTTGCAACCATTTTACTTGCACAAAACTCAAGCAACCATCAAGAAACTAACCTTGCCTTTCAACCAAAGCTCTGATACCAACTTGATCTCAGTATGAATGTTAGTTTTGCTGTGCTAATTTCATTTTTATATTTAAAATTTACTTGTTGATCTTATGCTTGTTGTACATATGTTCCCTTAGGTGTGTTAAACAGGAAATATAACTGAGTTTTTATTAGTGAATTCAAGAGCATAAAATACGAAATTTAATTGTTGAACAAAAGAAACATAAATAATAGAAAACCATCATGATTTATCCATGAAAACAGATTTTTGATGAAGGATTTCACTCCTCCTGGGCTATGTCTCCTTGGTCCAACTTCCATGGCTTGGGCCTCTGTATTAGATCAAAAGTGAAAAAAATTCTATTTACATGCCTAAAATGCTCCTGAAAAATACTCCAATGAGTTTATAATGTCAAAATATATAAAAAATGGCTATTCCTTCACTCCATTTAGCCTCCAATTGATCTAGGCATGACCTTACTTCCTGGTGGCCCTAGGCTTAAATTTTCTTCAAAATGAAAAAAAAACTTGTAGAAATTCTCCTCTACCTCTGCAACCTACTACAATGTGTTCAGAGCATGTCAATCTGCTAAGAATGACTCTTCTTGAGCAAAAAATGGTCGAAAATTGCTCAAGATATGGCCTATTCAATTTTTCCCTAGATTCCTCCTCCAAATCTGGAGAAGACTACAGATAACCCCACCAAAATAGTAGGTCTGCCGAAAATGGTGGTGCCCCTGACAATCCTCCAACCTAATTGCAGTCTTAAATTAATTTAGAGTGATTAAAGTGGGATAAGTGTGGATTAATTACGCACTAAGTACATTTACATAAACCGGTTTAATTAGCACTAACCATCAGATTAATGGATTAAACCACCATTAATTAAAATCTCCACTGTTTGTATTTTTCCGTGCCATTGGTTCTTGTGGTAACAACATATGGGAGGGGGTTGGCATGTGGGGTTGGCCCCCTCTTTTCTATCGTCGGATCTCACATTGAAAATCAAATAAATTTAAATGCCCCTGATATTACAAGTCCTGCCTACAACCCGGTGGTAAGGCGTGAGGTTATGTGGAGGGAGGTCATGGGTTCAGCCCCGACCTCTACTCCTTCTCATATATATTTTGACAACTTGAAAATTACACACTACAAACCTTTGTAGTATATTAAATTATAGTTTTATATATACCACCAGAGGGGACACATGGTGGTCCTTGGTTGGGCTGTCCTCCCACATAAAAAAAAATTGAATTCAACCTTAGGAGAAAAACTTAAAAAAAATTCACTTTCAAACCCAACTGAAAAATCCAGTTGTGACTCTTCTCACAGTTCCACTTGGAAAAAAATGAATAATATTCCATGCATGCTGACTGGGCTGTCATGTCATCAACCTGTCATTGTTCTGCAATTTTTTTTTTTTAATTTGCTTATTCTGAACAACGATCATGGGCTATAAATTATTCATCTGGAGTCGATTTTAGACGAAACAAATTGCATTGGATTCCTGGTGATAGGTTGGTCATTGACGTTTAGTTTCCAATTAATTTTGAGCACTTTCTTTTTTGAGCTAAATATTGAATCTCCGATCAAAGAGGGAGTTGATAGTCCCATATAATCCTGAACAAAATGGTGTTGCAGAAAGAAAGAATAGACCCAGTGAGTAAAGTGTAAAAGAAATGATACATGATCAAGATCTACTTAAATTCTTGTGGGGGGAGGCAACAAAGACAACAATCTACATTCAGAATAAATGTCTTCATAGAACTTTAGATAACAAAACTCTAGAATAATTATTCACTGGTAAGAATTCATATGTAGATCATCTATGGATATTTGGGTGTCATGTACTTATTCATATACCAAAGTACAAAAGAAAGAAGTTGGATCCTTCCGGAATGAAGGGAAAATTTGTTAGGTATAGTAACTCATCAAAATCTTACAGGATCTACATGAAGGATGGACATCACATTGAAGTTTGTCATGATGTCATATTTGATGAGGGCATAGCGTTCAAGAAATAAAAGGAAATTTCCTTGGACTTCGATAACGAATATATTCTATTATTTGAGGAAGAAGTGGAATAGAAAGAAGAAGAAGGTCCTAGTGAAATTTTTCAACCTATGGTCATCCAAGAATCAAGGAAAATACCTAATTGGTTGAAATATACACTACTTCATGAAGAAGGTAATGGGGAAATGAAAGGGAAATTTAGAGAAAGTAAGAAACCTAAAAGTTATTCTGGATATGCTGCATACATGACAAAGTTAATAGAAGCAGAACCATCCATTTTTGAAGAGCCTGTAAAGAACTAGGAATGGAAATATTCCATGAATGAGGAATATCAATCTATCATGGAAAATGAAGTTTGGGAGATCATACCTAGGCCCAAATACAAATTTGTAGTTACTTCCAAGTGGATCTATAAGATCAAACATGCGACTGATGGAAGTATAGATAAATATAAAGAAATATTTGTGCCTAGAGGCTTCTCCCAACTAGAAGGCACCAATTATGAAGAATCATTTTATCCCATACCAGATACGCAATGATTCAATTATTAGTCTCTCTGGCAGCATAGATGGGATGGAACATAAACCAAATGGATGTCAAGATCGCATTTTTGAATGGCACAATAAATGAAGAAGTCTACATAGAGAAACCCTTGATATTTGAAGCCAAGGATAGAAAGGAATATGTTTGTAGGTTAAAAAAATAACTATATGGCCTCAAGAAAGCACCAAGGGCATTGTATGCTAGGATGGATGCATATCTCCAAAGGATAGGCTTTACAAAAAGTTCATCTGACCCAAACCTTTACATTAAATTTGTAAGAGGTGAAACTCTAATTATTCTTCTGTATGTTTATGATATTCTCTTGATAGGTGTAGAAGGTTGAATTGAAGAACATAAGAAACAACTAGAAGCATAATTTGACATGGAGGATCTTGGACTAATGCATTGCTATTTGGAATAGGAAGTCTAGCAAGGACCCGATGAAATTTATTTGGGTCAAGGAAAATACGTGATCAATATGTTTAAGAGGTTTGAAATAATGGATTGCAAACTTGTGACCACTCTGATGATCACTAACCTGAAAATACTAAGGATTTATAAATCAAGCCCTGTGGATCCCTCCAAGTATAGAAAACTTATAGGCTCACCGATGTACCTAGTGAAAACTAGACGAGACATATGATTTGTAGTAAATGTTCTTAGTCAATTCCAAGTGGAGCTAAAAGAAGATCATTGGATAGAAATGAAACATATTATGAGATATCTGCAAGGAACCATCAACTACTGTCTAAATTATGATAGAAGGAATGATGTCTAACTAATTAGATATACAAATTTCGAATGGGGAGGCAGTGAATAGGATCTAAGAAGCACTACAGGAGGATGTTTTAGCTTGGGATCCTTCATGGTCTCATGGATGAGAAGAGAGCAATAAATAGTTGCTTTGAGTAGTGATGAAGCTGAATATGTTGTAGCTTGTGAAGTAAGAAAAGAAGCGGCCTCGTTAAGGAAGTTGTTATCTGACCTATTTGAAGGACCGATGAACCCTACAGTGATACTTTGTGACAATACAAGGTGTATAAATTTGTCTAAAGATACAATATTTCATGGAAATACAAAGCATATAAACAACAAATATCACTATATTCGAGAGCTAGTACAAAATTGTGTGCTACAACTTCAATATATCTACATTGATGAACATGTAGCTAACATATTGACAAAATCACTTCCAAACAAGAAGCTTGTGTATTTGAGAGGCAATCTGGGTTTGGTGGATGTATCCTCCATATCTCAACGGGGGTGATAGACACTAGATTCTTGTCTTCATTTGAAGAAAGAATGGAGGATTGGGTAACCATATAGCATTCGATATTCTTTGAGAATGTGGCAGGGCATTCAAGATAAGGGTAGTTGTGGACCGATATTATTTGAGCATTAGCTACCCAAGATAAGGATAGTCCAAAGGAAGTTCATACTCGTTCAATTTCTGGGTGGATTATGTACCTTTAGAGACAATGATGATGGTGTCTATAATTCATTTCTCTCACCAACATTATGCTTTAATATTGTGGAGAGATAGAGTTGTTAGTCAATGCCTTTCTATGTGACAATGATGGCTAATATGATGCTAAACAAATGGGTTACCAATCCTACTCTTCTTATGAGATATCTTAAGATTGAGAATGACCATGTACCTCATATGAATACCTCCCTAGTTAAGAGGGAGTGTTGAAAAATGTGTAACTAAGTTTTATCTTCATAAGTATGAAATGTATTCTTGTAAATTGTCAATTATAAAATGAAAATAAATTATTATTGAAGCATGGGTTTCATGCTCAAGTTCTTTATTTTATAGTTTAAGCACATATTAAAGTGCTTTTAGGATTTTTCCTACGTATAAGAGTCATTGTCACACATTGAAGAGCCTATGGGAACATTGTAACTTGTAAATAGAAATTTATTTTGTCTCTAAATTGTCAAAATACCTCGAAGATCAAGTCGTCCTAAAGAGTTGCCAAGTCGGCCTACATGAAGAGCCACGTCTCCCTTGGAAGAGGCCTATATAAGGAGAGGAACTCGACCTCCATAAGGAATTCACTCACTCTCACTCATATGTGAAGTATAGGAAAAGAAGAAGGTTGAATAAGAGGACGAAGAAGGAGCTAAAGGAAGTCGAGTTGTTTTATTGGGTATCTCTCTCTCCTACGCACAAATTGAAACAGGATTTCTGTGCTAGGGTACTCTTGAGTTCGATATTGAAGGAGAGGTAGAAAATAAGGCCAACTAAGGGCTTCTAAGGCTTCTAGATATTCCTATATATCAAGTGTGGGCAAGTTAAGGGAAGAAGGAAGCTCTACAAGGAGATCAAAGTCTCCTTGTGTAGTTGCAGCATTTGCATTAATTCAATTTCGGAATTTTTGGGAGAGGTTGAAGAAGTTGCAATAGGAGGTCATGTTGATCTTGATCTTGGAGGGTATTTTTCTAAGTCACTAGGTCATGGTATTCATCAATTAAAAAATTTATAATAATAGAAGAGATTTACGGGTTTTCCCCTAAAGAGGAGGGGATCTAGCCCTGGCTTGCAACCTATATATTGTATCATTGTTCTTATAATTTTGGTAGTTGTTTTAAGTATTGGACACTATAATAGTAAGGAAAAAATAAAATAGGTAAGAAGATAATACTATCAGTTATCAAGGAAAGAGAAATAACTTATTCATTCCCTATTGAATTCTCAACATAGAATGCCCATCAATTTAACCAAATCACAATTCCTCTTCTTCAGCACAACACCTACTATTCAAGGCCACATTTCTCATATTCATGGAATTCAATTGGCTTCCTTTTTTCTAAATACTTGGGTTCTCCTCTTACTGCTAATGTTATAAAAGCTAAATTTTGGGAGAACATGTTATTAATTATTGAGTCTAAACTCTCTCGTTGGACCTTTCGAGCCCTCAAATTTGCAATAAATCCAACTCTAATCAATTTTTTATTTCAATCCCTTCCAACCTATCTTCTTTTAGACATGGTTGCTCCCAAATCCATCATCCATAAGCTCTAAAACATTTAGTGTTCCTTTATTTTAGGAGGAGCCAAAAAAGAAAGAAAATGGGAATTGGTTATGTGGGATGAACTTTTTCCACCCAAATATAGTGGAGGCCTAGGGCTTTCAGATCCAAACACTCTAAGCCAAGCTATAAATTCCAAGACATGGTGGCACTATATTAAATACCCAAATGCTCATTAGAGTTAAATGTGGAAGAATAAGTATGCTCCTCCCAAACCCACCACTCAAATCATTAGAATGGATGGTTGTGTACATGGGTCTTACATCCAGAACACTGCTTCTAAAAAATAAATTGGTGTAGGATCATAAAATTTAGGAGATTTGAAATGGTGCTACTACCTTATTTTTGTAAGACTCTCAGAATTAATGGCCAAATCATTCAAAAAATGATCTCTTTAAAACTATCAAATCTCACCTCGTCTCTCAAGGTTACCCCTAGGTATCTCAATATTAGGAAATGAAAAATCCACAATATCAATGGAGAAAATGAACAAGCGGCTCCTTTTGGCTGAATATTCTCTCGCAGCAGCAAGTAGATATGTTATCTCAAGAGCTAGCTAAAAGGACAACTTAAGTTTAGGATGGGGAGGATATCTTGCGATCGGGATATCATCCTGTTGGTAATTTCAACATCCAAGAAGCATGCATGCTCCTATCGTGAAACCAAAAAATGGAAATTCATAACAAATGGTAAAAATTATGGGCACTTAATCATTGGACCAAAATCATATTATTGTTGTGGATTCTTCTATGGAACAAAAGAACTCACATGGCATCATCTTGCTTTAATCTTCAAGAAGCATGACAAAATTGTAGACAACATTATTTCAAATTTCGAAAATTGGAGGTGGCCTTTGTTTCAAAATTATATCCTTAATAGTTCTTGGAAGATACTCCCTGAATTCATATTATGGGATATATGGAAATAAAGAAACTATAATATATTTAAAAATATCACCTTATCAATTGAATCCACCTAGCAGGCCATCCTCAACGAGCTGAAAGAAACCACCCATATTATCTCTTGTTCTTCTCAAGATTGGGAGTGTAGTCCTTGGAAACAATTTGTCATGGTTGCTAAGGGAATTTATCCCTGCTCTTCTCTTTATTTTGTCTCCAATCATCTTTCTCGCCCTTATAGTCCCATGACCTAGTTCCCTCCTCTGTTGGACTTCATTAAACTAAATTTTGATGGCACCTCAAAAGGAAACCCTGGTCCAATAAGTTTTGGAGGTGTTTTCAAAAATTACGTGGGACAAATCCTTCATATTTATATTAAATAAATCGAAAATAAAACCAAAAACACAATGGAGTTATGGGACATGTAGCAAGGTCTTCTAATTTCCATTCACAACAAGTATCATAAGTTGATCATTAAGGGAGACACTTAACTTATCATCTCCATTTTTTGAAAAATTCTATGTGGCACAATCCTTCCAAAGCCCCCCACCACTGGCATCTAGAACCCTAATTTCTGAATCTTTCCTCCCTTTTATCTCTCATTTAATTTCCCTTGCAAACTCATGTTTGACATGAGGGAAATAAAATCATGGACAAACTTGCAAATTTTGGCCTTAGCATTGGAGAATCATTTCTAGACCTGCCTTGGGATCAAAACATACCTCGTCCACTGTGATAAACTTTCCAACTCTATGCTCAACATGAATTATCCCCCATAGTAGGTGTAGATTCACAAGGTTCCTAAGATAACTCCCCTCCTCAATAAGCTCTATGTAACATGAATATAGTTTTTCTCCAAATAATTTGTCAGTTTTTTTTTGTATCTCATGCCTATCATCTTGTCAATCTGATAGTTTGGTTAAGGGAGGTATTTACAACCTCAAGACTCTAAATTTATGCTATGGGTTTGGTTTCCCTTCAGGAGGACGAATAATAACTGATTTGGCTATGTACCATCTTTTTAAATTAATACGAGTGCCTAGCTTTACGAACAAAAAGTTTAGATGAAAATGCACATGTGTATATATAAACTTATTTTCAATAATATTAAAAAAAAAGTTAGACAACTTGTTCAAATGGTTGAAATGGTGTGGAAATTCCTATCTCTGTCACTACAGTCCGTGGATTAAAGAAAACTTCTATAGAAACCTAAAATTCAAAATTTTAAAAGTATAAAAGAACTCAAGATCAAGATCTCAATTTATAATAAAACTTAAATAAACTTCAATTTATAAATTATAACTTTTAAATATATATATATATATATATATATATATATATATATATATATATATATATATATATATATATATATATATATATATATTTAAAAGTGAAAAATTGAATACTTCTGCAGGTGAATTTGGGACATCTAAGAAAGGCTCCAAAAGAAAATCTCCAAAAACCTAAAATTCAAAAAATTTAAAATAACTCAAGATATATATAGTATGGACAATTTTTCACTTTTAAAATTTATATTTAAGTTATATATATATATATATAACTTAAATATAAATTTTAAAAGTGAAAAATTGTCCATACTTGTTGTGGATGTGGCACATATCCTAAGGAAGTAGAAGGTACATCTCCCAAGGAAGAAGAAGGTATCGCCATCCCAAAAACATCGGACATAATCAAAATCTGTTAAAACATTTTATTATTATATATGTACATGTACATGTGTGCACAATTATTTATTTTAAAAATATCACTTAAAAAACACTAACATTTGTCAACATATCTTGATGGTGAGACCCATCTTCATTGTTTGAACCAGAGGCCCCGAAAGCGATATTATAATTTTTGTCATTCATCATGCGTGACAACTGCAAATGGTCTTTTAACATATAATGATACATTTTTTTTAGATTAATGTACATACAAATAAATGTATACATGTACATATGCATGTTTTTATTACAAATTGTACACATGTATGTGTTAAAATAATTGAACCCTTGGGTGATTAACACATACCATTCCCGTGCCATCTTCCTCATGAATAATTAGGTCTTACCAACCATTGCGAAAATTCTTTGCATATATTATGAGATCTTCAACACTCATGTTGTCAATCTCTTCATCTGTACAATACACAAGATTGGCACGTGCATTCTCACATGCTCTTTGTCGATTTAGACAAAAATCGACTCCACCCAATCCGCTATGAACATTGTCGATGATGACATCCCTTGCTTCTCGACTTATTTGAGAAGCCGCATCCATCTCTTATCGCAAAGTTTCGACCTGAAAAGGTCGACTCACCAATGGCAGCTCAGGGCAAGGCAACTCCACATCTCGCCTAGCGCCCCTACGGTCACACAATCCACTTTTCCTTAGAACAAAAAATTCTGACAGAAGGTCATTGTAATTTGGTTTCATTTCCAGAAAAAATTCTGCGTAAAACAATTTTGCAAAATAAACAGGAATCTCGTCGTTCCATGGGAGTCTTCCATAGGCTGCAAGATGCCTATCATACAAATAGTGAGCTATATCGGGGTGCTTGAAATATTACACCTTCAGCATTTTTCTTTTTGGCCCTTCCTTGAAATTAAACATTGACTTCACCATTTCTTTTGTAACTCTTTATTTTACATCCTCCCATTTATTGGGACCCATTACTACTTCCTTTCTCTTTCTCATGACTTCTACAAATGTATCAGTTGTTGGCCCAAGATTTTTGTACACATTTGCTAGTTTTACCAATGAATGTGTAACTATTTCGAGGCTTTGTAGACTCTCAGTAGGTAGAGTCAAAGCCACAAGATCTCTCCACAATTTTTCATGAAGTTGTTGACACCTTTCTAAGGTGCATTGTGCCATGTTTCTTTCCCATGGTATATCAGAAATGTCGGCCGAATAAGTTGTGGTCACTAGAAAATTTGGCGGAAATTCCGACGGCCAATTCGTCGCTATTCCGACACATAGTCGTCGCAAGAGCGACAGTTCGAGGGCGGAAAAAACGTGGTTTGTCATGCCGTCGCAGTTCCGACGCACCTAAATAGTGTCGCACTATCAAAACTTCTTCCGTCGCTTCCGAACAACCGTCACTCTTCCGACGTCTCACAAACCGTCGCGCCTCCGACGTTTGTAAACTGTCGCACTTCCGACGAAATGTGATCCGACGTTTTGAACGTCGCTCTTCTGACGTTTGTAAACAGTTGCAATTCTGACACAACGTGGTCCGACGTTTTGGACGTCGCTCTTCCGACGTCTGTAAGATGTCGCAATTCCAACGAAATGTGGTCCGACATTTGGAACGTCGTTCTTCCGACGTTTGTAAGCTGTCGTAATTCTGACGAAATGTGGTCCGACGTTTTTATACCGTCTCTCTTCCAACGTTTCTGGGTTGTTGCAGTTCCGACGTCTACAAGGCGTCGGTAGACCGACGAAGGGTTCAATTTAAAAAAAAAAAATGAAATTTTAAAAGACAAGAAATGTTGTTTTGAATATATTATATGAAGTAAAACAGTCCATGAAGTCATTACATTTTCACATATGAAGATTGGAACCCAAATATCCATCCAGAAAAGTGGAAGTCCCACCCCAGACAATGATAGAAAAATACCCCATGTCACCTACAGGGACATGATATAAAACCCAGTAACGGTCCACATGGAGATTATCTACAAATCTGATAAAGCATCCAAATATGCCCGAGGCATCTATAAGAAAGTGAAATAGCAGTATGTAGAATAGTAAAGCAACAGATAGAGTACCGACGTCCATTGTTCCAAATACAAATTAAAGTACCCAAAACCCTACAACGGAGAAAAACGCTAATCATGTGAGGAGTGTGATATGTCCAAAATATAAAAAGACCATCAGACCATATCAATAAACCAGCAACATAGACCAGCATCGCTAGTTTTGAAGGCAGAGTGATAAACATTAATCCTTTTTTTTCACAAGAGAAAAAATGTTGTTTTGAATATATTATATGAAGTAAAACAGTCCATGAAGTCATTACATTTTCACATCTGAAGATTGGAACCCAAATATCCATCCAAAAAAGTGGAAGTCCCACCCCAGACAATGATAGAAAAATACCCCATATCACATACAGGGACTTGATATAAAACCCAGTAACGGTCCACATGGAGATTATCGACAAATCTGAGAAAGCATCCAAATATGCCCGAGGCATCTATAAGAAAGTGAAATAGAGTATGTAGAATAGTAAAACAATAGATAGAGTACCGACGTCCATTGTTCCAAATACAAATTAAAGTACCCAAAATCCTTGAACAGAGAAAAACGCTAATCATGTGAGGAGTGTGACATGTCCAAAATATAAAAAGACCATCAGACCATATCAATAAACCATCAAAATAGACCAGCATCGCTAGTTTTGAAGGCAGAGTGATAAACATTAATCATTTTTTTTTCACAAGAGAAAAAACCTTGTTTTGAATATATTATATGAAGTAAAACAGTCCATGAAGTCATTACATTTTCACATCTGAAGATTGGAACCCAAATATCCATCCAGAAAAGTGGAAGTCCCACCCCAGACAGTGATAGAAAAATACCCCATGTCACATACAGGGACTTGATATAAAACCCGGTAATGGTCCACATGGAGATTATCGACAATATGAGAAAGCATCCAAATATGCCCGAGGCATCTATAAGAAAGTGAAATAGCAGTATGTAGAATAGTAAAGCAACAGATAGAGTACCGACGTCCATTGTTCCAAATACAAATTAAAGTACCCAAAATCCTGCAACAGAGAGAAACGCTAATCATGTGAGGAGTGTGATATGTCCAAAATATAAAAAGACCATCAGACCATATCAATAAACCAGCAACATAGACCAGCATCGCTAGTTTTGAAGGCAGAGTGATAAACATTAATCATTTTTTTTTCACAAGAGAAAAAACGTTGTTTTGAATATATTATATGAAGTAAAATAGTCCATGATTACATTTTCACATCTGAAGATTGGAACCCAAATATCCATCCAGAAAAGTGGAAGTCCCACCCCAGACAGTGATAGAAAAATACCCCATGTCACATACAGGTACTTGATATAAAACCCATTAACGGTCCACATGGAGATTATCGACAATCTGAGAAAGCATCCAAATATGCCCGAGGCATCTATAAGAAAGTGAAATAGCAGTATGTAGAATAGTAAAGCAACGGATAGAGTACCGACGTCCATTGTTCCAAATACAAATTAAAGTACCCAAAACCCTGCAACAGAGAAAAACGCTAATCATGTGAGGAGTGTGATATGTCCAAAATATAAAAAGACCATCAGACCATATCAATAAACCAGCAACATAGACCAGCATCGCTAGTTTTGAAGGCAGAATGATAAACATTAATCATATTTTTTTTCAGAAGAGAAAAAACATTGTTTTGAATATATTATATGAAGTAAAACAGTCCATGAAGTCATTACATTTTCACATCTGAAGATTGGAACCCAAATATCCATCCAGAAAAGTGGAAGTCCCACCCCAGACAATGATAGAAAAATACCCCATGTCACATACAGGGACATGATATAAAACCCAGTAACGGTCCACATGGAGATTATCGACAATCTGAGAAAGCATCCAAATATGCCCGAGGCATCTATAAGAAAGTGAAATAGCAGTATGTAGAATAGTAAAGCAACAGATAGAGTACCGACGTCCATTGTTCCAAATACAAATTAAAGTACCCAAAATCCTGCAACAGAGAAAAACGCTAATCATGTGAGGAGTGTGATATGTCCAAAATATAAAAAGACCATTAGACCATATCAATAAACCAGCAACATAGACCAGCATCGCTAGTTTTGAAGGCAGAATGATAAACATTAATCATTTTTTTTCAGAAGAGAAAAAATGCTATTTTTAATATATTATATGAAGTAAAACAGTCCATGAAGTCATTACATTTTCACATCTGAAGCTTGGAACCCAAATATCCATCCAGAAAAGTGGAAGTCCCACCCCAGACAATGATAGAAAAATACCCCATGTCACATACAGGGACATGATATAAAATCCGGTAACGGTCCACATGGAGATTATCGACAATCTGAGAAAGCATTCAAATATGCCCGAGGCATCTATAAGAAAGTGAAATAGTAGTATGTAGAACAGTAAAGCAACAGATAGAGTACCGACGTCCATTGTTCCAAATATAAATTAAAGTACCCAAAATCCTTGAACAGATCAAGAAAAACGCTAATCATGTGAGAATTCTAAGTAAAGTTAATCTATTAACATTGCGAATAAAATTACACCGAAGTCAAAAACATTGCCTGGCCATACACATGGCAAATTTGTCATCAAAAAATCAAAATATTCAGAAGACTGCCCTCATACGGGGAAACCAGTCTTGAACGTTTAATTAATA
Organism: Pinus albicaulis; assembly: GCA_034641835.2. NCBI lineage: Eukaryota > Viridiplantae > Streptophyta > Pinopsida > Pinales > Pinaceae > Pinus > Pinus albicaulis. The sequence goes on along the minus strand of CM076571.1, from coordinate 455,098,305 downwards.
GAATTCAAAAATATTACAAAGGTCCAGCACAGTAAAATAATCTAAAAGCAGCCCAATTAAGTGGGCCTGCTAAGCAAGAAAAACAAATTAACCAAACTACTCCTCCGGTGGTTCCTCCATGATTCGGCACCATCCTTCGGAAGGTTCAGGATCGCTAGGTGCTACCTCCACATGCATGCCACGGCTCCCCTCCTGAAGGCCCGAATGCTGGCCGGCTTTTTCCGAGCTCAGACCCGCCATACGGGTGCATTCTTCCTCCGTTTGGGCCTCCTCGCGGAAGACCACAGTGACTAAAGCCGTGATTCGCGGGCAGTTGAGAGAGCAATTAAAGGAAAATTGCGCAGTGCGCGTCGTGAGAGAAGGTGAACTAGCGGTGGGGAAGCGAGGAGCAGGGGAATCCATACGGTGGCCAGATCCTACAAGCTGACCCCGCCCACTCCTAGTATTTGGATATCGACCTGCGTAATATTCACTGGACTGGCCGGAAGTCGACTCTGTTGAGGGGCTGGAGGGAGCGTGCAGGGGTTGACCTCTAGTGCTCCCCCTGTGGCAACGCATCCTATGATGCACGTGAGGCATGGGTGCAATCTCAGGCGCAGTGGGCACAAGAGGAGACAGAGAAGCAGAATTCCAATTAATAGAGGAAGACAGACAAAGACAGAACCGAGAGAAATGCAAATATGCAGCAAGGTCTAGGCAGCAGTTCAGCTGGCCACTTCTCCTTATCATCACAGTTAGCAGGCAGTGTAATCCAGCAACCGGCTTGTCTGAAAAACCATGGCTAAACGCCATTTTGTCGACACGACTGTAATGGAATCAAAGGACGCCCATCATAATTAATCTCTGATCATTAATAACGAGAGCCGAAGGCCGGATCAAATTGGAGCGTGCGGAATCTCTAAGAGGAGTGGAGGTGCGATCTTGAACCGTGTTAAAAATTAATTAATGCGGATTTGATGTGAAAACTTAATTGAACAGCGTTAAATGTTAATGCGATTGATATGAAATCGCCATATCCATGTCCCATCGCCTTAAATGCCATCGAATGCACCCGCAGCCGGGAGCAGGGCAAGTTTTTATTGAGGACACGTGGCAGAAATTGATTGGAGCGGATCTTTGTTTGGGCCGCTGGCGCAGTGGAAATCTAGACCCGAAAAATATTAGGGCGAATTTGATAAGAAATTCGCGTCACAACTTCCCTCCGTACGCCAGCCCAACTTCGGACCCGAAAAAGATTAGGGCGGAATTCATTTGGTTTCCGCGTCACAAAATTGGTGGACGTCAGCAGGCTATTTTGGAACACGAATTTGATTTGAATTATGGTTTATCGTCGTTTGAAGTCCGGCGGGCTCGACTTAAGAACAATTTTGTTTGATCCCATCTTATAAAATTTGTGTTGGTTTTATTTGATAATACACATATTTATAATAAATCATGGGAATACCACACTAAACATGTGGAAAAGTTATATAAATAATTATTGAGAACAATCATTTTTATGTAAAAATATCCAAGGCGAGGTCTGTGTAGAGAACCGGGGTCATGAAAACTGTTCAAATATAAAAATCCTGCTTAATAAAGAGACAAAATTGTTGTGCTTTCGGAACCTGACCTGAGGATTGGACATGAGTTAACAAACAAAAGGATAGCGGAACCAGACATGCACCCGTGGTCAAGCCCTCTACCAAAACCATGAGCGGAATCACAAAAGCGGGTTGCCCATATCGCACCGCTTTTGCGGAGTAGGCGGTATTTCCTATTCTCGAGCGATTCCATAGGGAATGCGACACGTGGCGAAGTGACCCCGGAAAAAAACCGTTTAACCCACGCCATCGCACGTTAAAGCCCGACGTTGGAAGCCGAGCGAAATTGCCAAGAGTCGTTGATTTGGAGAAGGGCCATCGGACGGTGGTCGCACGTTGAACTTGCCCGGAGGTTAACTAAGGTGTGCGGAGGATAGCTAGGTATGATACGAGTGTTTGATTGGTTATTGATATATATAGGTGGGGCCGGAGTATAATGAAATTGTTTAATTAAATGATTGGCGGATAATTAGCATAAGTTTGGAGCGTGATTGTTGTAAGGCTGGGTGGTGAAATATAGAGCCGAAAGTTCATTACAAGTTATTTATTTAAAAAGAAACGTGGAGTATAAATACAAAGTGTTGAGAGTTAAACATTGGTTATAAGGATTGGAGATAATATAAAGTCGGGAATATAAATTAAAGTCCAACCATTGTGGATAGTATTTATTTATCAAATTCTACGAATTTGATAAATAAACCCAAAGAAAGAAGAAGTCAATTAAGACTCGGGCTGGAGGAAAAGAACGGGGTAAACCAAGGGAAAATGCTGACAGAGCAATTGTAGACACACCAGCTCTCCTTGGGGGTCCAATTTCAGTTTTGTTGCGTCACACGATGATCTCTCTTCTCTGGCATTTACTTGTATTGAAGATCACTATTCTAGGAATAAGGAGTTATTTTCTCCAAAAATAACCCTAGCCAAACATTGAAAATGCATCAAGGGTATCTTTCTATGCTTCATAAGCACATTTTTTCTACTTCTAAATCATGTCTTGGAAGTGGTTGTTGTGCTGGAAATTATTCACCAGTTGGTTTCATACCAAAGTCTTTTTCACATTTTCAGCATCCAATACATGAAAAGGATAATGGTTTGAAACAACATAAATATTTGAAATTTTGCAAGAATTGTCTGGCACACTTTGAATATGAATTTTGAAGTCAAGTGCATGATGCTGTATAGGATCAAGTGTCATTTTGAATACCAAATGTTTCACAAGAAACTTCTCAACATGCTACCCTGTAGTAAGGATTAAATGACAATATTGCATCAACTATTTCCATAATAAAAGTGCACCTCGACCATAAGACTAAACAACTACAAATGTTGTAGATCTAACAAGACCACACAATCAAATGTATTCCACAAGGCCAATACTGTATGAAAAATGAAAAGGAGTTTGAAACCAAAAATACCTTAGGCAAATAATTCAATTAGATACACCAAACCATCAGCAAAAAGGAAAACCAGCCTACTCAAAAGGCAAGCGTTTACCTCCTTTGACAAAATTTTGAGTTCCGAAACAAGGGCCTTTATTGTCTTGTCAATGCCCCTAGTAATTTGAATGGGGTTTGCACCTGCTGCAACAACCTAAACAAAAAGGTTTCATTTCAAATTATTGTCCACAAATTTAAGATACAACCATTGTCAGTTTTGTATTTCCTAACAAGCTCATAAATTTTGACAAAAGAACCAAAATTTTTTAATACCTGATAGTAATTTTTTCACTCAAAAACTATCTTAGACTCAATAAGCCCAACCCAAACTAAAAAACCAAACACCATAAGACCCTACAAAAATGAATAGATGATCTTAATCCAGTACTATCGACAAAAAGTTACCTTTACACCCTCACTTATTAAACCCTGTGCTATTGAATTTTAACTTCAACTGCTGCAGCAGAAGGACGGATGCAGCAACAACATTTTTTTTTGGAGGTTGCTTGCATGCCATCCAGAAATTTAATTCAGCATTTAAAATTCCTGCAAGTTTTTTTTGTAGACGGCCACAACCATATTTCTGTACAGGATTGTATTTAAACACAACAACCAGCATTAACGCAATTCACCAACCAGAAATTTACCCGACAGTTTTGTAAATTCAAAAGGAGGACACGTGGAGCATTAATATTGGATTGCATGAAATTGAAGGGAATCTGAAAACCTGAAAACCGGACCCGAATTTTTTTATAGGGCACATTGGATTGAGAAGTCAAGTTAAAATTAGGCAAACGTCAGCATCCCATTTTGGAACGCGAATTTGGTTTGAAATTCAATCTATTCGGACTTTTGAAGTCCAACGGAAAGGGTTCTTTAATGTTTTGATAGTTTAATATATACATATGTTTTAAACATATGTTATATATATATCATATGCGAAATGAAAGGTGGGCCATAGAATTTAGTTTTAATTTTATTTTTTTAAAAAGAGGGTTTATTATAATATGTTTGATATGTTACGGCATATAAAAATAAAAAGGTCAAAAAATCTTGGTAGTTTTTTTTATAGACAGTACGTAAATTTTTTATTACACAGCAGTGTGTAAAAAGTGAAAGACTGCGTGTAACTTTTTAAGTGTGTATGCACAACAGTGCGAAAGGGAAAAACACAGCAGAGTGTTTTAGAGACAGAGTATGTTTGTTTTGAACAGACAGTGAGTTGGTTTTATGCACTGCGTTTTGTAGCAGTCATAATTTTGTAATCCCTCTCGGTGAGGAAGTAGTGTAATAGTTTTTTTTTGAGTTATTGAAGGGAATAGAAGTTTTTTTTCAAAGTATTGAAACTCTGTCTCCTGTCAAAGAAATTTTTATTTTCTCTGTGTTAGAGGAAAGGAGATTTATTCTCCATTCATTGTTCTGGAATTTTTCAATATTCCAACATGTGCAAGAACAACAGATGTTGTGGTTCCATCCCCAGCTAAATCATTTGTCTTTGCCGCGGCTTGCCTTACCAACTTGGCCCCAATATTTTCAACTGGGTCCTCTAATTCAACCAATAAAAAGGCCAAAACCATAGCATTGAGATACATTTCATTACACTGTCAATAACAATAAAATTTGACTCAGACATAACCCTTTCCTTTTATTGTTGTGAAAATATTTATGCATTACTCTAATGTGGCTAGTCCATAGGCCAAGTAGACCACTGGGTAACAAATATGTTTCCTTTCACCTTTGAGTTTTCAAATTATGCCTACCAAATCTAAGACATTTAAGAGTGGGAACTAATACAACGTTAAAAAGAAAACCAAAGCACACATCTACAAATTACCTCCTTAGCTACTGTCACACCATCATTAACTATTTTCGGAGAACCATGCTTTCTCTCCAAGACAACATTTTTCCCTTCGCCCCAAGGGTGACTCCAACAAGATCAACAAGTTTGTTCACACCGCCTGCAAGACAAATTGACAATGCTTTTAGTAAGTGTGCAATTGAATGCCGGACCATATGCCAAAACAACCCTCCATGAAAAATTAAAATAACACATTAAAATCGAATATAAGTGGACAAGGAAAGATCCACCGCAGTGAAGTTTCACGTGCAGGTGACCTTCCTTTAAACATAATTTTTCTCTGACCTGCAATTTTTTTGTCACTGAGCCATCCTTGTTGAAGTACAACTCCTTTTCCATAGCTCTTGTATTAACTACCTTCTCTCTGTTGCGTAATCTCAGAGTCCCTCTTCTGCTTGAGCGATTAAAGGAAATGGGTGAAAAAACTGAAAGAGAAGACAATTGTCTGCCATAATCATCAAACATTGCACCCAACTTCTTCCCCTTTCCATTGTTACCCAATGAGGTAGATGTGGCAATTGTTGTCATACTTCCCAAAGCAGAGGCCATCTTCTCTTATGTTGAATATAGAATTACAAGATCTTCATATTAGTATGAACCTTAAAAAACATGACTCCCATTGCTAAAAACCACTTTTAAGTTATAACAGGCAAACTAAACAACTATCGCAACTTTTGGCAACTTCTGGAGCATTAAGAGAGAAAAAACCAAAGAGAAATACAACCATAATCCTCATTTTAATGAGACCGGACTATATATTTGCATTAAGATAATAGAAATAAATCACGACTATATTAAGGCCAGCACAAAACAATCTTTAACTAGTGTCTCTCGCGGCCTTCAGGTTGCCATGCTAGAGGTTGCATATTTTAATTTAAATTCTTGACCTCTCGTGCCCATCTATGAATGCATCCAATGGGATATCTACATCAAATGCTCCTTTATACCCCCAAAAACAAATTCCCTACTACAAGAGCACCATTATTGATGGATCACCCCACACCATCCCACCCACTAGAAACGGTGAAAAAGGAAACCCGAGAAACCTTCTGAAATATCTCAAGATGAATATATGGGTGGTTCTGATGAATCAACCAACCATTCAGAACATGCTCATCAATCCAAAGCATAAGTATTATGTGACAATATTCAAGCAGGCACTGAATTGGATTTCTGAAGCTATGTTAGAGAAACCCTAAACTCTCACTGAAAATAGGTGAAATGTGGCACCACTCAGAGATTGACATGTGCCAATTGGTACAAGTGGTAGACAATTGGCATGCTTAAACAACGAGGTGATGCAGGAATGACATGAGGGAGAAAATATCAGAAAAGCCCCAAATCTGGAGAACTAAAGCTCATCACCAACTTGAGATTGACAACTTTACATGATGTAACCTATGAAATCGTAAATGGAGAAATCATAGTAACAATAAAGTAACCTATGTAACAATAAAGTCGGATTCATCCTGGGAGTGGTAATGGGAGAAAAGATAGTGAACAACAGGAAACATGCATAGTTGCTTACAATCAAATAGATGAAAAAACACATACAAAAAACCTAGATAATAATCATGAACAAGCTTAATATTGAATTATGAGCTGTAAAGGAACTTACAAAATGTGACATTACGAACCTGGTCAAGTGCACAAACAAAAATATCCTGGACATGACCCTGGTTGACAAGTTGTATTGCTCATGATGCAAGAGGATTTGTACCTGCACTGCCAAGTCAATCAAAATCCATCATTATCTATACAATAAATACAAGTAATTGATGTGGTATTTTTTACTCTAAGATGCATTCTTATGATAATGTTAGAACATATTTTGAAAATGTCAAAACATACCTGAATAAGCTCCTCTTCGTTTCAAGAACAATTTATTGGAGTCGCATGAACTTGGAACAAGCCTCCCACGATCTGAAAGAGTAGCAACTAAGTCAACAGTGACTTTTTTGTTGCTACACTGGATCGTGGGAGGTTTGCTCCAAGATTAAATCGCTCCAATAAATTATTCTCTACTAAACAGGGCCAACCACGTGAAGGTGGAAGCTCTTATGGCCCCTCCCGCCCCCCTCACATCACTCTCAATTCCCCAATACCCAATCTATATTTCATTTTTTACTTTCATGAGCATAAAAAAAAATATTCAATAACTAATAAAAAAAAAATTCAACAAAAAGTAAGCAAGGAAACATTGCAATTAATGCTTGACATAAAAATAGTATGATAAATGAGTTTTTTATATAACGCAAAAAAACGTTCCAAGTATGGTAACGTTTGTCTTATAATAATACGATATTTTACATTGTCAAATTTTCTTTTTCTTCTTCCTATTTTTAAAGCTCCTAATTACATCATCAATATCATCGTGCTCTGCTCCTGTTTCGTGCCTTTCAACCAGCACTGCTGACCTAGTTGCGTATTCACGATGTCTGGGCTCATCCAGTGACGGGGCATCGCCTACAAAAACAGATAATATTAAATTTTAATTGTCAGTTTTTAAATATAATTGAACTAGTTCGGTAATATTAATAAAAAAAATTGCAATGAGATTATTTACCTGGTGCACCAGTTGTCGCCGCTGACCTAGTTGCGTAGTCACGATGTCTGGTCTCATCCAGTGACGGGGCATCGCCTACAAAAAAAGATAATATTAAATTTTAATTGTCAGTTTTTAAATATCATTGAACTATTTCGGTAATATTAATAAAAAAAAAATTGCAATGAGATTATTTACCTGGTGCACCAGTTGTCGCCGTTGGGACTGTTGCCCTGTCTTCCTCTCTGGTGGTAAGATCCTCAAGGGAAACATTCTCTGTCATATAAACAAAAAACGTTATAAGGACAACCATCGAGGTATAATTAGAAAAAATTATAAGTGGAAATTAATTACCGTCACGGCCCTCACTGATAGCAGCATTGTCGGCCTGGTCCCCACTACAATGATCAGGTTGCACGAGAGGATCATCTACATATGGCTCTAAAACTGGGTTATTTGCCTCGTCGGTAGTGCTGCTCCCCTGATTTAAACAAAGTTGTTAGACATTAAATTTATGGACGAAAAAAAAAATATTGAAAGGTTAATGTTTTACCTTATCAGGCATTCTAGATCTTGGGACCTGCCCCAAGCTTCTGCGACGTTCAACTACAGCTTGATAGCCAAAACATAAAGAGATATTTTTATCTTCCTCTGTAGTTTCTGTTTCGAAGTCATCACCCTACATTACATATGATTGTGTATTTTTAATCATATATGATAGGATTACAAAAATGTTGGAAGGCGATACAATTAATTATAAGATGTTTAGCTACTTAATTACAATTCTTGCAGCTAATTTCAAGTAGCCACCCTGGCCGAGCTTGTGATAGCCCTTTTTCTCAATCCTAGCTTTGGTTGCCTTTGAGGTGTTAGGCAACCTAGCATCAAAATATTGAAGTCAGATATGACGTAGCACACTTTTATTTTAGACATAAAGAAAATTAAAGCTATTGAATTAAAGTTGTAATTTACCTTGCGGGTCCAGTTGGAATTTTTCCTTCTTTCTTTTCCCTTTTCTCTTTTTCGTCATGGATGAGTGCTCTCCACTCACTCTCTGAAACTGCGAGAGGACGCTCATATCTAGGGTTAAATTGCAATTGCGTCCTATAGGTGTCCCTGGTATATTTCAAATATTTGCCGGCTACCTGAGCCACCGCTTTTCTGTCAAATGTGTCGACCCCAAAAAGGGCTTCTAGATAATCTAGAAGTTCTTTTTTTCAGGTTGGAATTCTGGGAATTCCACCCTGTACGTATGGTTGGGCCAAAAATTACCAACGCATGGCTCTCCAGAATCCTGTAGAACTCATTGTTTCCTACACAGAATAAAACCAAAAGAAAAAGAAGATATTATCATTAATTAAAAAATAAAAATCATGATAAATATGTTTTAGATAAAGTACATGAAATAGTTAAAATATTAAAATTTACCTGGGAGTTGTACATGCTTTATAGGGACACCCTCATCGTTCACCAACAACGTGCCATTAATGGTCCCTGTGGAGCTGACATGTGTAGCTCCAGGAAACGCAATAATGTAGTTGGCCATATCAGCCTCATCATTGCCAACATGTTCAACGGTTGGCTGGGTGTCTACTTGGGCAGGGTGTGTTTATTGGCTAGCACCTAAAGGAGTAGAAGGTGTACGAGAGGGTTGTTGGGCAATCTCTTGCCCTTGTGTCCCACTACCACCAACACCGGGTTCAGCAAATGCCAGAAAACGCTACATACAAAATAACTTTTTGTTAGTTTAGTCAATGTAAAAATTAAAAATCAAACTATCACAATTCATCTCATGCAGAACAAAAAAAATATCCTTTTGACTTTTTATTATTACCTGATATCTTTCTAGCTGCCTCATAAGATGTTATATCCTCTCTTCTGTTTCAGGTGTTTGAGGCGCGTCTATCAAAGTATTAAATTCCGACCTTGCATATCGTGCCTTTTTTTGCAACAAGAACACTGGAGATAGGGATGAAGAAAGCTCTTCCTCAAAGAGGGAATCATCAGGCGTACCATGGCTAGGTGTCTGCATATTTGAACAAAATTAATATTATTTCAATTATGTAAATAACTAAAATATCTGAAGATAGAGCAATGCTGGCACTTTACATGTTCTTTCGCTGGCCTCTTTCCGCGATCATCCCGTCTCGGGGTTGTTCCTGCACTGCTCTGATCAGTCTGCCACATTGCAATAAAATTATAAATGTAAAAACTTGAAAACAATATCTAACTTGAAAACACAAAATGAAAACTGAAATAATTTCTAATAAGACACCGGAAGGCAGAGTTAGAGTTTCAAATATGCCTTGCATTGAATTCAGTCCTGGAAACATGTCATTGCACATTAAGGCACCCAAACATTCAATCCACAAATGATATATTTAAGTAGGCTTCTCCTATTCTGGGAAAACACCATACCTATAATGCATTCACTTGCATGTATAAAGGGAAAGGAAAACATGTTTTCATACAAAGGTGACAAAGGCATCTTGGGGAAAGGTATCCTCACTTTTTATTTATGTTGTTCACCCACACCACTCTCGTGTTTTCACTAATCCTGTTTTGTCATTTTTGGATTCAAATTAAGTTAAGGCCTTAAGTATTTTTTGACCTTTTGGTGTAGTTTTTATAAGTGGCATGTATGGATTTTCCATTAATTCTGCACTTTTTCTCTTCATGCGCATGTTTCCTGGAAATCAAATGCATGATTTAGTCCCATACATTTAACAAGTTGTTGGATCAACTCCATAGGAAATATCATGTTTCCTATTCAATCAAAATTTATCTCAGTTAGGGTAGGTAGGAAGGTTTTCCCTTTGTAGTAATAGGGCACTTCTAGCTTGCATTTTTATTATATCTTTCAAATTTAGTGTCGTTTCAATTAGGGCATGATTTTTTGCAACTTTCAAGGTGAGAATGAAAAAAGACAAATTTTTGTGATGGATGACTGTATATGACTCCATGGCCAGAGGAAAAGGAACTAATCTACTTCTTCAAATATCTATAGTTCTCATTCACCTCATATGGAGATGGTCCCTGATTTTGAGCCAAATGTTGTAGCAAAAAGTTCCCCCCCTCCATAATTTGATATTCAATGGAAATTTCTTAAATTGATGATGGGGAAAGATTATGGAACATTGGCACATACATATGTAATGGAATTCCAAGATCATGATCTATGTTTGCATATGTTTATGGCAATGTTCCACCAAGTCCCCTGGAGGTGGGAGCGAGGGGACGAGGGAGCGCGGGAGCGGCCTATGCAAAAGCTCCCTACCAATTTTCAGGAAACGTGGGGGGGCGTCGGGGTCATAAAAATTATAAAATTTAATATTTAAAATGTAACTATATTTTTTCAAGGAATGTATATACAGTCATCATACACTTGCATCATGAAAGATAAATCATAAATGATAAAATTACAAATCGATGAATGATGAATCATATAATTGAAACAAATTTAAAAGTTAAAAGTTAAAACAAACATCATACAATCATGCATGTAAGTTTTTAAGTTTGTAACTATATAATAATTAATGTAACTACTAACAATGTACAATGAAAATAAAGTTTAAGATATCATATGACATATTATATCAAGATTCAAAATAGAGTTTAAACTGAAGTTTACAACTCAAGTCTGAAACATAAAACTTAAACGCAAATAATTTATGTCTGAAACATAAAACATAAAACATAAAATATGAATATCAAATGATATCATCATAATGATAAATGAGCATAAATGCTCAAGTTAATGCCCCACTAGTCTCTGCATCCAACTTCTGCACGATTATATCAAGATCAACCATGTCACCATCTGAATCAGAATCACTTGGATTCTCAAATATGCTAAGTGGCACATCAACTTTTAACACGAAACCATAAACTAAAAGGGGTGGTGAGGGGACGTGAGGGGGCGTGAAGGGGGGTGTGAGGGGGCGTGAGGGGGCGTGAAAGGGGGTGTGCGGGGGCGTGAGGGGGCGTGAGGGAAACATCCCCTAGAAGTCCCCAAGACCCCGGAGCGCGAGGGGGCGAGGAATCTAGACCCCTAGGTGGGGGGGCGAGACCCCGTGTAACACTAGTTTATGGAGGTGGTGGAGCAAAAAAGAGCTCAAATAGAGCTGAAATTTTTCACATAAAAAGGACTGTGGGCTTGACTAATGGTTCCATTTAAAAAATGATATCTAGACAGAGAATAAGTGTGGCATGCAAACATGCATTGAAAATCCATCTGAGTTTGCATTGTATTACTTATGATGGATTCAAATTTGGGTTTCAAAATGCCAGGTTATGGCATGATTTTGTTGAGAAACCCTTAGTTGGATTCTCATGTTGGTTTAATTTATATTTTAAGTTTTTTTTGCAATCTTTGGGTGATAGTAACTCATGAACTAGGTTACCAATGTGTAACAATCATATTTCAAGAATAAAGTTGTGATTTTTTTATATTATTATTATTATCTATTAGCTACGAGTATTGACACCTAATGCCTGGAATTTTGACATCTTGATAGCATGGATAATTTCAAAAATGTTTCTATTAATGTTAACATAATAACTATCATTATGTGTCTTCACTTTTGTCACCATAATAGACCTGTGATATGGACTCATCACACAACTTCATATGCTATGTCCCAACAAGTTCAAACTGTTTGAACCTACCTCATAGTGTGGTTATTAAGGACAAGTTGCTTGATATATAACTCGATAGCATAGACCACGTTGCAGTTCTAAAAAGAATCCTCAAGTGTCAAAAAAACTTCACAATATGTTCTACTATAAAGCCTTTTGGGATACCTGAAATAATATATGTATCATTGATGACTTTTAAAGTATGACAAGATCCGGAGGGAAAGGAAATCAATGGAAGAGTGATCCACCAATGAGAACCTAGAATTTAGCATCAGATGAGTTAGAGTCTAGGAAATTGTAAGCCTATAATTTTAATTAGTGATGAAGGACATCACATAGGTAATTATATTTTCATGTAGAATAATCTGTTAATTCAAATTTAAACTACATAATATGAAAGGCATACCATAAATTTTTCCACGTAAGTCCAAACAACCTATAAAAAGGGAAAACCTTCTTTTGCCATGGGAAATAATTTACCTTTCCTTTTTCAAGACAATCTAAATAAAAAAAAATATGAACTATACTGCACACATTCTTGGATAATGTGAAAGTAGAAAAGGAATACCCTACAAAAGTGATGCACACATGTACATTTGAACACTAATAGATTTTTGTAGTTGAAATGCAATGCTTGTTTTCATTTAAATGTAGGGTTTTTAAAGCAGGGAGAAATAATGGCTGCCAAATTAATAAGCGTTTCTTTGGGAAAAATTTAAATCTTGTATTGGGTGATGAAGATAATAGAGGGTATTAAATCTTGATTCTTGACATCTAGAGAGAACCATACAGCCTAACACAATCCAATGGAATTGACCAAAAAAACCCAAATAGAGTCAACCCTACTATAGGAGGAAGGGCGTGCAGTAAGAACTTACCATTTTGCAAGAGCTGAGGGCGAATGTTGTTCTGCAAGAGCTGAGGGCAAATGCTGAGGGCGAATTCTGAGGGAAAATGTTGTTCTGCAAGAGCTGAGGGCGAATGCAAGGCGAATGCTGTTCTGAAAGAGCTGAGGGCGAATGCTGTTCTGCAAGAGCTCAGGGCGAATGCTGAGGGTGAATGCTATTCTGCAAGAGCTCAGGGCGAATGCTGCAGGCGAATGTTGTTCTGCAAGAGCTGAGGGCGAATGCTGAGGGCGAATGTTGTTCTGCAAGAGCGGAGGGTGAATGCGCGCGTGATATCAGACGTTAATGTAGCACACATGTACATTTGAAAACTAATAGATTTTTGTAGTTGAAATGCAATGCTTGTTTTCATTTAAATGTAGGATTTTTAAAGCAGGGAGAAATAATGGCTGCCAAATTAATAAGCGTTTCTTTGGGAAAAATTTAAATCTTGTATTGGGTGATGAAGATAATAGAGGGTATTGAATCTTGACTCTTGACATCTACAGAGAACCCTACAGCCTAACAAAATCCAATGGAATTGACCAAAAAAAACCCAAATAGAGTCAACCCTACTATAGGAGGAAGGGCCTGCAGTAAGAACTTACCATTTTGCAAGAGCTGAGGGCGAATGCTGTTCTGCAAGAGCTGAGGGCGAACGCTGAGGGCGAATGCTGAGGGCAAATGTTGTTCTGTAAGAGCTGAGCGCGAATGCTGAGGGCAAATGCTGTTCTACAAGAGCTGAGGGCGAATTCTGTTCTGCAAGAGCGGAGGGCGAATGCGCGCGTCATATCAGACGTTAATGTAGCTATTGCGACGCATACGAAACAATAAAATCATTTTTATGTAGCGCGCATATAAGTTTCAAATTTTTATGTAGCGTGCATATAAGTTTCGTATTTTTATGTGGCGCGCATATAAGTGTCGTTATACCGACGGCGGAAAAGCGTCGCTATTGCGACGGGTACCTAAACGTCGCAATGGCGACACCTAGACATTGTGTCGCACTTGCGACGATTGGAGTCGTCTCAATAGCGACGCTTTGGGCCATAGTGTCGCAATTGCGACGTCTTCCTCCAAACGTCGCAATTGTGACACTTTTCTAAGTGTCAGTATTGCGACACTTTTCTATAAACGTCGGTATAGCGACGGTTTCGGGCGGGATGGAAAAAATTTGGGGAAATTTCCGACATTTGGTCAAAAGCATCGGAACCAAGTGTCGGAATTTCCGCCAAATGTAGTAGTGGGTGGGTAGACAACCTTTTTCTAGAATGTAGCGTTCTACCCTGCATCTATTTTGACCAACATTTGGAGCACTTTCAGCCTTTGCATCAATATGTATATATATATATATATATATATATATATAATTTTGTATATTAGAAAAAACACATGTAAACAAATTTGTACAAATTCAATGAAAAAAATATTGAAAATGATGGCAACCTTGACGTGGTTGGCTAGCATCTTCTCCACCCTAAAATTGTTGAGGACCAGAACGACCCTCCTAAGAACCAGCACCACCAGCCATTGACTGGTCTCCAGGGGAATAAATATCACCACCTTCATGCAACCTGCTACCACTTATTGATGACCCTCTAAGGGGATTTGAACCACCACCAACCTCTCGAGAGGATAGAGAAGCTTCATAAACAAATACGAATTTATAATAAATTGAAAAATACATGCATACATATAAATACACGTGTACATAATCATTTATTATATTGTGTTCAAACCATACCACGACTGGGTGAAACATGGGCATCCATGGATGGAGTAGAGACCCTTCTCTTCTTATTAGCTCCTAAAAAATAAAAAATGAAACTTATTAACAATTAATTTAACTTACAAATTTGATAAAAAAATCAATTCCATATGTACACACATGTATGGAGATTTAGGATTATATTTAAATTTACCATGAACATCACTCAATCCCTGATCCCCCCCTCTCATAGAGATATGGTATTTTATTGATCTTCGTCATTCATCCTCCATGATATATATATCTATGATGGACATTTACAACTATTTTTTTAAATAACTAATTTAAATTAAATTCAAAATAAATTTCAAAAAATTCATGTAATTTAGTGTAAACAAATTATGTAAAACACAACTTTCAAAGCACTAATTGATGTGTGAAACTCAATTTAAGAAAAAAAAGTGACAAAAATGATAAGTTCACCAAATTGTGTTTTACATGGTGGGAGCACACTTGGTATAAAATTGAAAAAAACACATTATCATTAAAAAAGAAGTGAAACTCCATTTAAACAAAAATTTGTTGAAGTCCCTGCATTTTAATTTTTAAAAAATGTGAAGTTCACCACTTGTTGCAAATGTGAAGTTCACCAAGTTGCGCTTTACATGGTGTGGTGGGAGCACACTTGGTATATAATTGAAAAAAACACATGGTAATTAAAAAAGTCGCATTTATAAGTACACAACACACACATATCCAATATATGTTACAATGTCGATCAATAAATTTTGAAGGAGAGTGTCTCAACACTAATTCATCTATGAGAGATGAATCTTGAATTTTTGAAGAAGAGCGTCTCAAAACTAATTCATCTTTGAGAGATGAATCTTGAATTTTTGAAGAAGAGTGTCTCAAAACTAATTCATCTTTGAGAGATGAATCTTGCATTGGCATTGCCCCATATAATTCTAATTCATCTATTAATTCATGTTTGATAGATGAATCCTGAATTTTCATTGCCCCACACAATAAATTAGTAGACATCTTATTCACATTTGTACAATGCCTTATACTAAAAATTGAAATTGGCTAACAATATTGTTTGTTATTCCATGCAATTCTTCTAACCTCTCCTTCTTAACTTGGTACATGCTATTCATCTGGTTGCACACAAGTTCAAAATTGGTGAAAACTACAATTCCATTTGATCCATACTTCATCACTATTCCCAAGCCTTCTATCAATCCAATATAATATGCCTCCTTGTTTGTTGTTCTTTCCGGTATATTCAGTTTCCTTTGGACGACTTTGCTAGTCGCAATATTGGAAAGCACATATGTAATCACTGCTTTCCTTGGATTGGGATAGCAAGAAAATTCTATGCATAATTTCCATTTTTCAACCATATTTAATGGTTTTCTTATCCCTAAAAAAAAAAACAAATTCAATAAATATATATATATATATATATATATATATATATATATATATATTAAATTGACATTTATTGCAAATGCATGGGAGAAATAAAAAACTTGTATTTAGATCTATTCCAAATATTGACTATAGGGGCATTTACTAGATATGTCATCTTTCATAAAATATGAGATCTAGAGGCTACCTGGCCCTTTAAAGACTCTTCCTATAGAACTACCATGGATATTAAAATGAAAAACTTCTAATTAGATCTATTCTAGAGATTGAATGTAGGGACATTTAATATTAGGTTAAAACCTATGTTTTGTATCAAATCACTTATGGTTTCAATGGGAAACCTTTATGGCTAATTTGTGTTTTACATGTTGAATATAAAAGGTTTTTTTTCTCTCTCATTGTTTGAAACCATGGATATGAAAATGAAAAACTTCTATTTAGATCTATTCTAGAGATATGGATAATTTGCATTTTACATACATTGAATATAAAAGGTTTTTTCTCTCATTGTTTGAGACCATGGAAATGAAAACGAAAAACTTCTATTTAAAGCTATTCCAGAGATTGATTGTAGGTGCATTTACTCTTAGGTTAAAACATATGTTTTGCATCAAATAACTTTTGGTTTCAATGGGAAACATGTATGGCTAATTTGTGTTTTACATGTTGAATATAAAAGGTTTTTTCTCTCTTATTGTTTGAGACGATGGATATGAAAATGAAAAAATATATACTTGGTAAAAACCTATGTTTAGTATCAAATTAATTTTTGTTTCTAAATACTATATACATGTTGAATGTAGGGCCATTTACTGTAGGGGAATTTAGATCTATTCCAGAGATTGACTGTAGGGGCATTTACTAGATATGTCACCTTTCATAAAAGATGAGATCCAGAGGATACTTGGCCCTTTACAGACTCTGCCTATAGAACTACCATGGATATGAAAATCAAAAACTTCTAATTAGATCTATTCTAGAGATTGAATGTAGGGGCATTTACTCTTAGGTTAAAACCTATGTTTTGTATCAAATCACTTTTGGTTTCAATTGGAAACTTTTATGGCTAATTTGTATTTTACATGTTGAATATAAAAGGTTTTTTCTCTCTCATTGTTTGAGACCATGGATTTGAAAATGAAAAACTATATACTTGGTTAAAACCTATGTTTTGTATCAAATTACTTTTTGTTTCTAAATACTATATACATGTTGATTGTAGGGGCATTTACTGTAGGGGCATTTAGATCTATTCCAGAGATTAACTGTAGGGGCATTTACTAGATATGTCACCTTTCATAAAACATGATATTCAGAGGCTACCTGGCCCTTTACAGACTCTTCCTATAGAACTACCATGGATATGAAAATGAAAAAATTCTAATTAGATCTATTTTAGAGATTCAATGTAGGGGAATTTACTAGATTAGGTTAAAACCTATGTTTTGTATAAAATCACTTTTGGTTTCAATGGGAAACGTTTATGGCTAATTTGTGTTTTTACATGTTGAATATAAAAGGTTTTTTCTCTCTCATTGTTTGAGACCATGGATATGAAAATGAAAAACTACATACTTGGTTAAAACCAATGTTTTGTATGAAATCACTTTTTGTTTCTAAATACTATATACATGTTGAATATAAAAGTTTTTTTCTCTCTCATTCTTTGATACCATGGATATGAAAATTAAAAACTTCTATTTAGATCTATTCTAGAGATGTGGCTAATTTGTGTTTTACATACATTGAATATAAAGTATTTTTTCTCTCATTGTTTGAGACCATGGATATGAAAATGAAAAAATTCTATTTAAAACTATTCCAAAGATTGATTGTAGAGGAATTTACTCTTAGGTTAAAACCTATGTTTTGTATCAAATCACTTTTGGTTTCAATGGGAAACGTTTATGGCTAATTTGTGTTTTACATGTTGAATATAAAAGGTTTTTTTCTCTCTCATTGTTTGAGACCATGGATATGAAAATGAAAAACTTCTATTTAGATCTATTCTATAGATATGGCTAATTTTTGTTTTACATACATTAAATATAAAAGGTTTTTCTCTCATTGTTTGAGACCATGGATATGAAAATGAAAAACTTCTATTTAAAACTATTCCATAGATTGACTGTAGGGGCATTTACTCTTAGGTTAAAACCTATTTTTTTGTATCAAATCACTTTTGGTTTCAATGGGAAACTTTTATGGCTAATTTATGTTTTACATGTTGAATATAAAAGGTTTTTTTCTCTCATTGTTTGAGACCATGGATATGAAAATGAAAAACTTCTATTTAGATCTATTCTAGAGATATGGCTAATTTGTGTTTCACATACATTTAATATAAAAGGTTTTTTCTCTCATTGTTTGAGACCATGGATATTAAAATGAAAAAAATCTATTTAAAACTATTCCAGAGATTGA
This sequence comes from Pinus albicaulis, assembly GCA_034641835.2. NCBI lineage: Eukaryota > Viridiplantae > Streptophyta > Pinopsida > Pinales > Pinaceae > Pinus > Pinus albicaulis. The sequence goes on along the minus strand of CM076571.1, from coordinate 455,079,795 downwards.
CTGTAGGGCATTTACTCTTAGGTTAAAACCTATGTTTTGTATCAAATCACTTATGGTTTCAATAGGAAACTTTTATGGCTAATTTGTGTTTTACATGTTGAATATAAAAGGTTTCTTTGTCTCTCATTATTTGAGACCATGGATATGAAAATGAAAAACTTCTATTTAGATCTATTCTAGAGATATGGCTAATTTGTGTTTTACATATATTGAATATAAAAGGTTTTTTCTTTCATTGTTTGAGACCATGGATATGAAAATGAAAAACTTCTATTTAGATATATTCTAGAGATATGGATAATTTTTGTTTTACATACATTGAATATAAAAGTTTTTTTCTCTCATTGTTTGAGACCATGGATATGAAAATGAAAAACTTCTTTTTAGATCTATTCTAGAGATGTGGCTACTTTGTGCTTTACATACATTGAATATAAAAGGTTTTTTCTCTCCTTTTTTGAGACCATGGATATGAAAACTAAAAACTTATATATTTAAAACTATTCCAGAGATTGATTGACTGTAGGGGCATTTACTCTTAGCTTAAAACCTATGTTTTGTATCAAATCACTTTTGGTTTCAATGGGAAACTTTTATGACTAATTTGTGTTTTATATGTTGAATATAATAGGTTTTTTCTCTCTCATTGTTTGAGACCATGATATGAAAATGAAAAACTATATACTTGGTTAAAACCTATGTTTTGTATCAAATTAATTTTTGATTCTAAATACTATATACATGTTGAATATAAAAGTTTTTTTCTCTCTCACTATTTGAGACCATGGATATGAAAATGAAAAACTTTTATTTAGATCTATTTTAGAGATGTGGCTAATTTTTGTTTTACATACATTGATTATAAAAGGTTTTTTCTCTCATTGTTTGAGACCATGGATATGAAAATGAAAAAATTCTATTTAAAACTATTCCAAATATTGACCGTAGGGGAATTTACTCTTAGGTTAAAACCTATGTTTTGTATCAAATGACTTTTGGTTTCAATGGGAAACTTTTATGGCTAATTTGTGTTTTACATGTTGAATATAAAAGGTTTTTTTTTCTCTCTCATTGTTTGAGACCATGGATATGAAAATGAAAAACTTCTATTTACATCTATTCTAGAGATATGGATAATTTTTGTTTTACATACATTAAATATAAAAGGTTTTTTCTCTCATTGTTTGAGACCATGGATATGAAAATGAAAAACTTCTATTTAAAACTATTCTAGAGATTGACTGTAGGGGCATTTACTCTTAGGTTAAAACCTATGTTTTGTATCAAATCACTTTGGTTTCAATGGGAAAATTTTATGGCTAATTTGTGTTTTATATGTTGAATATAAAAGGTTTTTTTCTCTCTCATTGTTTGAGACCATGGATTTGAAAATGAAAAACTTCTATTTAGATCTATTCTAGAGATATGGCTAATTTGTGTTTTACATACATTGAATAAAAAATGTTTTTTCTCTCATTGTTTGAGACCATGGATATGAAAATGAAAAACTTCTATTTAAAACTATTCTAGAGATTGATTCTAAGGGCATTTACTCTTAGGTTAAAACCTATGTTTTGTATCAAATCACTTATGGTTTCAATGGGAAACTTTTATGGATAATTTGTGTTTTACATGTTGAATATAAAAGGTTTTTCTCTCTCTCATTGTTTGAGACCATGGATATGGAAATGAAAAACTTCTATTTAGATCTATTCTATAGATATGGCTAATTTGTGTTTTACATACATTGAATATAAAAAGTTTTTTCTCTCATTGTTTGAGACCATGGATATAAAAATAAAAAAACTTCTATCTAGATCTATTCTAGAGATATGGCTAATTTGTGTTTTACATACAATGAATATAAAAGGTTTTTTCTCTCATTGTTTGAGACCATGGATATGGAAATGGAAAACTTCTATTTAAAACTATTCCACAGATTGACTGTAGGGGCATTTACTCTTAGGTTAAAACCTATGTTTTGTATCAAATCAATTATGGTTTCAATGGGAAACTATTATGGTTAATTTGTGTTTTACATGTTGAATATAAAAGGTTTTTTTCTCTCTCATTGTTTGAGACCATGGATATGAAAATGAAAAACTTATATTTAGATATATTCTAGAGATGTGGCTAATTTGTGTTTTACATACATTGAATATAAAAGGTTTTTTCTCTCATTGTTTGAGACCATGGATATGAAAATGAAAAACTTCTATATTTAAAACTATTCCAGAGATTGATTGACTATAGGGGCATTTACTCTTAGGTTAAAACCTATGTTTTGTATCAAATCACTTTTGGTTTCAATGGGAAACTTTTATGGCTAATTTGTGTTTTACATGTTGAATATAAAAGGTTTTTTCTCTCTCATTGTTTGAGACCATGGATATAAACATGAAAAACTATATACTTGGTTAAAACCTCTGTTTTGTATCAAATTACCTTTTGTTTCTAAATACTATATATATGTTGAATATAAAAGTTCTTTTTCTCTCTCATTGTTTGAGACCATGGATATGAAAATGAAAAACTTCTATTTAGATATATTCTAGAGATATGGCTAATTTGTGTTTTACATACATTGAATATAAAAGGATTTTTCTCTCATTGTTTGAGACCATGGATATGAAAATGAAAAACTTCTATTTAAAACTATTCCAGAGATTGACTGTAGGGGAATTTACTCTTAGGTTAAAACCTATGTTTTGTATCAAATCACTTTTGGTTTCAATGGGAAACTTTTATGGCTAATTTGTGTTTTACATATTGAATATAAAAGGTATTTTTCTCTCTCATTGTTTGATACCATGGATATGAAAATGGAAAACTTCTATTTAGATCTATTCTAGAGATATGGATAATTTGTGTTTTACATACATTGAATATAAAAGGTTTTTTCTCTCATTGTTTGAGACAATGGATATGAAAATAAAAAAATTCTATTTAAAACTATTCCATAGATTGACTGTAGGGGCATTTACTCTTAGGTTAAAACCTATGTTTTGTATCAAATCACTTTTGGTTTCAATGGGAAATTTTTATGGCTAATTTGTGTTTTACATGTTGAATATAAAAGGTTTTTTTCTTTCTCATTGTTTGAGACCATGGATATGAAAAATGAAAACTTCTATTTAGATCTACTCTAGAGATATGGCTAATTTGTGTTTTACATACATTGAATATAAAATGTTTTTCTCTCATTGCTTGAGACCATGGATATCAAAATGAAAAACTTCTATTTAAAACTATTCTAGAGATTGACTGTAGGGGTATTTACCCTTAGGTTAAAACCTATGTTTTGTATCAAATCACTTATGGTTTGGATGGGAAACTTTTATTTCTAATTTGTGTTTTACATGTTGAATATAAAAGGTTTTTTTCTCTCTCATTGTTTGAGACCATGGATATGAAAATGAAAAATTTCTATTTAGATCTATTCTAGAGATATGGCTAATTTGTGTTTTACATACATTGAATACAAAAGGTTTTTTCTCTCATTGTTTGAGACCATGGGTATGAAAATGAGAAACTTCTTTTTAGATCTATTCTAGAGATATGGCTAATTTGTGTTTTACATACATTGAATATACAAGGTTTTTTCTCTCATTGTTTGAGACCATGGATATGAAAATGAAAAACTTCTATTTAAAACTATTCCAGATATTGACTGTAGGGGCATTTACTCTTAGGTTAAAACCTATGTTTTGTATCAAATCAATTATAACAATGTTACCAATGAAATAGGTAACCTCATTGTTACCTACTTTTTGAAGTATCAAGAAAAACACCTGATTTTGAAAAAGTGGCGATGCAGAATCAAGAAAAAAAAATTTGAGCATGTTTTTGGCACTATAAGTTTTTTTCATTTTTTTTTTCTTGTTTTTTGTTTTTTTTTGTTTTGTTTTGTTTTTTTTTTTTTTAAGTGATGTTTTTTATGTCGATTTTGAATAGTGGTGGTGTATCATCACCAACATTTTTTATAGGATTGATTTTGACACTAGATTTTCTAATGTCTTCTTCTTCTGTGAGATGTTTATTTTTAAGTGCATTTATGTACTTCTGTTTTAAAAATTAAAAAAAAAATATATTTTTTAAAATAAAAACTTGTAATGATATCTTCACTTTTTCACATACATAACAGATGGAAAAAGGGTCAATATTCTAAAGTTTATATTTTCTACATGTTTATGTATTGTTAAATAATTTTTCAATGCACATCAAAAAATTGTCGCTAAAAAACCAATATTTTGAACCATATGACAAAAAAATACAAATTTTCAATATAAATACAATGCAAAAAATACACTTTTACAAAGTTTTTGTTGGAAAAAACATGTTAAATAAACTAATTTTTTGGGAGAATCTTAACAAAAAAAACTTAAGAAAACAACATTTTTATTGAATTTTATGTCAAAAAATAATAGCAATCACATGTTTTTTGCAAAAAAAAAAAGGGTTGTTCTCATAAAATATCAAAGTCTAAACATTACAAGTAAAGCTGATTAATAGTTCTAAAAAATAAGCTTTGTTTGCAAGCATAACTTAAACATCATCAACAATATCAACTAATACATCTTCAACATCATCTAGAACAACATTGATGGCTTCTTCCGCAGCATTTTCTTCTTCATTTTGATCATTGTCGTCTTCTAATGGATCTTTCATGTCAGCAAATATTCCAAAGTGTCCCTTTCCAATCATTCCATATAATGGTGGTTGAGGTTCCTTTTCTTTTTTTGCCACACGTGATTCATTAAAATCTCCTTTCCTCAAACCAACTTCTTGCTTCGCATCTGGAAGGAATTTAAGAGCATTAATTATTTGTTGAATAAATTTGCATTGAATTGGGTCTTTCTCAATGGCAATACAATTTCTTCCTTTTAGTAGGCAACATGCTAGTGTTGTACCTAATCATCAAGCACAAAAAAAATAAGTAAGAAAATTAGTATGGAGACATAAAAAGTAAAAAAGACAATATTTAAATTTAAATTTGTATAATAAAACTTACATGAACCTGAGAATAAATCCAAAACCCATTCTCCTTCATTTGAACATAGATCTATAAGATAGTTAATCAATGCTTGTGGTTTTTGATAAATGTTAACTATATCTCCTTTTGCATCTTTATCCTCATATGTTAGTTTTCTTACAACTGCATCATAAACCAATACTTGACTATGACTCTTCTCATCTACTCGATTCACAATAATATGCTTATAGCTATCGCCTTTTGTCCAAAATTTAACATGGATGAACTCACAATCATTTATAACAGGTTGATCTTCGGAAGAAACAATATTTGACTTTTTCCTGTAACATAACATAGTAAAAGTTCAATTAAATTTTACATGAATAAAAAAATTTAGGAGGAATCAAACATACAATTTCAAAGTCTTACCATGTAAGTTGCATCCTTGAGTTTGATTTATCCTTGAAGCTTGTTAATAACATTGGAAACTGTGTGTTTGAATGAAATGTCACAAATCGCCAAAGTGGTGATGTTGTCACTTCTTGAAAACCCGTAACCACTTTACTAAAAGCTTGATAAGTATATGGTTCTCTATCATATTCAATGTCTCAGAAATTGAAACCATGAGGAATATCTGCAATAACTAGGCCATATTCCCTTTTAGGTATTAGTGATGCAATGTCTTCATAGTCACCTTGTATTATTTGATATTGGACACTGTCGAGCCCATTCCAAATGTAATGATTAAGAGTAGGATCAAGTTCAACATTCATAAGATGCTTCCTTCTCATGTTCTCCATCTTAATTTTTTCAATAAAGCTTTTGAAAGTATCTGCTACTCCATTTCCATCCTTCTTCAAAATCTTTAATGACATATATATGAATAAAATGAATTTATAAGTCAACATACCTTATTGAATGCAATATAAAACTCTTTTAGTGTTGATGTAGAACTTGCTTCTGGGTAGTTGCGTACAACATCATCCCAACTGTCTTCATTCAACATTTTAACCACATGTTCTTGTATTTTCATAAAAAATTTCTGACTGAATAAATCAAGTTAAAAGCGTTAATATATTGACATTTATAACAAATTCTACCAACATCATTATGTTTTATTTAAAAGAAAATTATAATGAAAGGAAAATAAGAAATAATTCAAGAAACTTACTTTTGAAATTCTGCACACATTTCTTCCATTGATAATTCACCCGACTTCACAAGGGCTGATACTGATTTGACTAATTTATCATCCTTCACACCTTGCATTGTTCTCCAAGGTGTGATAGTCATATCCTCTGGAAGCTGCTTCATTTCAGGACCCCCCTTACTGTTGGTACATATTATGGGTTTACTCTTTTTAACCTTATGATTTTTTTGGAAATATTCTCCCACCGATCAAAAATCTCATCAATCAAATCCCATACCTCCCTAGTTCTAAATGCCAACTGAAAAATGTTATCTGTGCCTTTGAAGAAATTTGTATTCAATTTTCCATCTTTTGCTTTTTTTTCATCAATTTGATAACCTGTTTCCATTAAACTTTCCTTTTGAAATGCTACACTAACTTGTGTCTTATCCCCACCACATTTTTCTATGAATTCATTATGAATAAATCTGACCCTTTGGATGAAATTCATTTTCATTCTGTACTCATTATCTGCATTATGATCCCATGCCGATAACTTTGATTCTATTTCTGTTAATCCAGCGTAAATGATGCATTTCACTGTTTTAAAAAGATAGTTATTGGGATATTCTACAATCAATTGTCTCTTAGCCTCTATCGAATGGTTCCATCCAATTACATAATATTTATAATCAAAACATTTTGTCTTGTCAAATGCTTGTTTGTTGGGAACCTGACATGGATCGACAAGAACCACATAATCCACCATATGCGCATATGGATTGAACCTGAACAATGTTTTCAGATTATGTACATGTAGGTGATGGGCCTTTCTAATTTGATATTGAGATTGTCCTTCATCTGGGCCATAAAATTGGTTAACATTAAGCTCAAATGTTTGGCCACCAAGAATTAATTTATTCTTCCTCAACTCTTGTTGAATAGAATTTTGTTTTGTTTTAATAATGCCATCCTCTAACTTAGCACCTGGTGTTATGATTTCTCTGCTTCCGTGAGAGCTTTCAATTTGTTCTTCACTGCTACTCATGACCTTTACAGGTTCACCAATATTTGATTTCCTAGTCTTATTGGATAACATATCAGTTTTTTTATAAACAAGCTCTCCTTCATGAGGTAAAAGAGAGACATCTTTGGCGATTTTTCTTTTTGGTGTCTGATCCGTTTTCTCCTTTTGCACAATAGTTCTAATCTCCTCCTCACTAATTCTATCATAATTTTCTGTTTCATGTTCGACACCTTCAAAAGAAACATGTTTAAGTTTACTAGATTGACCCACCTTACTAACTCTTGGTTGATCCCCTCTTTTTACTGTTGCAGTGTCACGAGCTATTTCTCTTTGCTTCAATCTCCTTTCCTCTGCTTTGTCTTTGTGGAAAGTGTTGATCACATCCATATCATTTGGCACCAACATATAAATACCTTCAAACATGTTTGAAAGACTCGGAAAAAAATCCTATGAAACAAAATAAAACATGTCAATGATCAATAATTTATAAAAAATTGAATCATCCTTACAATAATGCATACAGGAAATAAAAATAAGCATACTTACAATGTTATTTGCAATGTTGCTTGATATTTCTTCAGAAAATTTTGAAGATATTTCATCTGTGTCATACTTGACGATTGATAGACGATATCTAACATTCTCACGTTTCTGAGCCTTCCTTGCAAGAACATAAATAGTGTTTGTATTCGGGACCATACATATGTCTCGTACTCTGTCCATCACATCATATGGCTCATTTAAGTCAAACATACCACAAATAAGATAGATGTGTATATCAGCCTCCATTTCACTGTCTTCAAGATACCATGAGAAATCAATTTTATCTATTTCCTCGGCGTTCTTCCAATCAGAAATAAGCTTTAATGAACCTGGTGCCCCACTTGCTTGAATTTTATCAGTGTGTGCAACAATGTCCTTATTGCGTCCAATAGTGTCCATAGTGCGTCCAGCTGCAGCTTTAGATTTGGGAGTTGTATCCATAGTGCGTCGAGCTGCAGCTATAGATTTGGGAGCTGCTACCCTAGGTGCAGAAACATTCACATAAATATTTTTTGATGCCATTTTCCTGATAATATATATATATATATATATATATATATATATATATATTAGTTAATGGAAAAATATTGCGGATAAAATAAATTTAATAAACAAAATTTATTTCTAAAACTAAATAGCTTGAAATTAAAGCAGTAAAATTAACTATAAAAATTTTCACTTAAAAACAAAATATTATAAATCATATGTATATATATCTATATAATATGTTTTGAATACATTTTATACAAAATTTAAAAATGTGTTTAAATTGTATAAAACAATTTTTAAAAAATAAACTATTATTTGCAAACTTCAGTTTTTGTTTAATATTTAAAAAAAAACAAAAAATTACTAACTATTTATAACAAATGTTAAAATTAAATTTTATTTTTTTCAAGGCAATGATTTTATTAAAAAACTTATAATCTTTTAATATATTTTAAAATTTTAAAATTTAATTTTACATTACATAGCAATTGAATAAAAATAAACAAAATAAAATAAAATAAAAATTTATTTTACTTTACATAGCAATTAAATAAAAAATTATAAACTTAAAATTATAAAAAATTAATATAAAAGTTTATAAATTTATATAATCTTTTAATATATTTGAAAATTACAAATTTCTATTTCACATTACATAGTAATTAAATAAAATAAACAAAATAAAATAAAAGCAATTAAACAAAATAAAAGAAAAAATTAAATTTTTTATAATGTTGTTTTAATACTTAAATTTAAAAAAAAAAAAAAAAAAAATTTAAATATTTAAATGTTAAAAACAAATGTTATAATATTATATATATTTTTTATTTTTTTTAATTGTATTGTTATATAGTTCTTTTTTTATTAATTTATTATATTGTTATATTAAAACAAATGTTTTTTTTTTTTTAAATTTTTTTTTTTTAATATAATGTTTAAAAACAAAACATAATTGTTATTTAATAATTTTTTTTTTACTTTTTTATTTTTATATATTTGTTATATTTTGAGATTTTTAACAATTATTATATAACAATGTTTTTATTAATTTTTAACTGTTTTATTAAAACAAATTATTTAAAAAAAAAAAAAATTCATGCACTGCTGTTTGACCGTGCCCGCGGGATGCCGGAGGCCGGACGGGCAGCGCCACGGGAGCACGGTCAAACGGCAGCGCATGAATTTTTTTTTTTTTTTTTTTTATTTTTTTATTTTTTTTATATTGTATTTTTTTTTCTTTAATTATATAATGTTTAAAAACAAAACATAATTGTTATTTAATAATATTTTTTTATTTTTTTATTTTTATATATTTGTTATATTTTGAGATTTTTAACAATTATTATATAACAATGTTTTTATTATATTATATAACAATTTTTTTATTATTTTTATATATAACAATGTTTCTATTAATTTTTAATTGTTTTATTAAAACAATTTAAAAAAAAAAAAAATTCATGCACTGCTGTTTCACCATGCCCGCGGGATGCCGGAGGCTGGACGGGCGGCGCCACGGGAGCACGGTCAAACGGCAGCGCATGAATTTTTTTTTTTTTTTTTTTAAATTTTGTTTTAATTTTTTTTTTTTTAAATTTCGTTTTTAAATATATTTTTTTTAATAATATAATTAATAAATAATTATTAAAACATTATTTAATAATAAAAAAAAAATTGTTAAAAATATCAAAATATAAAAAAAAAATAAAAAATAAAAAAATAAAAAAATTATTAAATAACAATTATGTCTTGTTTCTAAACATTATATAATTAAAAGAAAAAAAACAATACAATATAATAAAAAAATAAAAAAAAACATTTGTTTTAATATAACAATACAATAAATTAAAAAAAAAAAAGCTATATAACAATACAATTATATATATATATATATATATAACAAAACAATAAAGAAAAAAAAAATGAAGATTTAAAATTAAAAAGAATAAAACTAAGATTTAAAATTAAAAAAATAAAATAAAATAGAATATAAAATCAAAAAATTCTCAAATAAAAACAAAAAAAAATATTTAAATAATGAAACCACTGATATATTTATGATAAAAAAAAAAAAAAAAAAAAATGTTATAATATTACTATTTTTTTTATGTGCATGGTCGATTTATGGATTTTTCTGTCTAGATGAACCTATAAGTCTTAAAAAAGAAAAAAAATTCTAAATTTTTGTCCTTAAAACCCTAAAAAATTTAGTTCTTTTTGCATTTTCTTTATTAAAAAAATATAAAAAAATTAAGGTTTTTGATCCTAAAAACCTTAAAAAAATAGTTTTTGGACACAAAAAACTAGAGAAAAACAGATTTTCTCCAAAATCGTCTTTAAATTGACAGAATAGAAGGAAAACTAACCTTTGAAATGCAAAAAGTTGCTGTCACCAATGCCAGCACAACGCCTCCACAAAATTACGAATAGCAACACAATGCCTCCAATGCCAATGCAATGCCTTCACGAAGTTACCAATGCCAATGCAACACCTCCACAAAATTACCAATAGCGACACAACGCCTCCAATGCCAATGTAATGCCTCCACGAAGTTACCAATGCCAATGCAACACCTCCAGAAATTTGCTCTAACAAATACCAGAAAACTTGATGTGATGTGATGAATAGAAACAATCATTCCTTTTATATAGCGAATATTGTCTGATTGGTTTAATGTTTAACGAATGTGGGATTAAAATTTCAAATTTAAAATATTTACATTTAATTTATTATAGTTCATACTATAGTTAAAATACTTATTATTTGCATGTAGTTATCATAGTTAATATTTTATTTAATATTTACATTTACTGAATGTTGAATAATTCAAATATAATCTCAGATTAAAAATTAAAATATGAAATACTTACATTTAGATAATTATAGTTAATATTATAGATAAAATAGTTAATATTTGCATTTAGTTATCATAGTTAATATTTACATGTAATCAATGTTTAAAATCATGGGATTACATTTTAAAATCTAAAATATTTACATGTAGTTAATTATAGTTAATATTATAGTTTAAATAGTTAATATTTACATGTTGTTATTTTTGTAAATATTTACATGTAGTCAATCCTAAACCATTCAAATAAGAAAATTATTTTAGTTTCGAAGACATGCATGAAAGGAATATTTTGTGGATATTTTGAATAGAAAGTATGGTGAAATATTTGAAGACCAACCGTTTATTAATAAATTTTGAAATATATTTTAGATGAATATAACGTAAATTTAAAATTTAAAATTTAAAATATTTACATGTAGTCATTATAGTTAAAATAGTTAATATTTGCATGTAGGTATTATAGTAATATTATAGTTAATACTTACATCTATTCAATGTTAAATCATTGAAATAAAAACATTATTTTAGTTTGGAAGGCATCCATGATAGAAATATTTTGTGGATATTTTGAATATAAATATCGGTAAAATATTTCAACACAAGAAGTTTATTAAAAAAAATGTTAAATACATTTTTTGACTAATATTTGTACCAAATATTTGAAATGAAAATTTTGGAGGGAAAGTTTTTCACGAAATTTTTTGGGGGGAAATTTTGGAGGGAATTTTTTTCGCGAATTTTTTTATAGGGAAATTTTCAGTCTTTAAGCTATATATTGTAAGTGGGAGAGGAATTTGTATCATTCAACCTATTCTTGTTGAAAGCCATGGTTTCTTCTAATAGCGAAGTTTTTCTTTGTACAACATCAACATCTTCGTCACGCAACAACTCTATTCAGAGTGATGAATATAACGGGAGTTCGTTCACCATGAATAGAGAGTCAAAAAATCGACTTGGTCGTTATCCTAAAGATGATGAGAACAAAATTGATGAGGTGCAACAAAATGAAATTTCTGTAAATCGAGCGCCAGTTATACCACTTACTCTTAATCCTAAGGATTATGAAAGCAATAGTGATGAAGGGCATGATGAAGAATTTCCAGAGTCAAAAGTTTCACTTCGTCCTAATCCCAAGGATGATGAGGACACCATTGATGAAGAGGGAGATTAATAATATCCACTTTAGCTTAATCCTAAGGATTATGCGAGAACAACAAATGAAGAGGGGAATGAAGAATCTGTAGAGTCAAAATATCCACTCTGTCCTAATCCTGAGGAGTATGCCAGCACCATTGATGAAAAGGGGGAGGTAAAATTTCCAGAGTCAAAATATCAAATTCGTTCTAATCGTAAGGATTATGCGAGCACCACTGATGAAGAGTGGAATGATAATGTTTCAGAGTCAAAACATCCACTTCGTCCCAATCCTAAGGATTATGCCAGCACCACTGATGAAGAGGGAAATGAAAAATTTATAGCGTCAAAATATCCACTCCATCCTAGTCCCAAGGATTATGCAAGCACCACTGATGAAGAGGGGGACGAAAAAATTCTAGAGTCAAAATTTCCACTTCATCTTAATCCTAAGTTTTATGTCAGCACCACAGATGAAGAGGGGAATGAAGAATTTGCAGAGTCAAAATATGCACTTCGTCCTAATCCTAAGGATTATGTCAGCACCACTTAGGAAGAGGGGAATGAAGAATTTGCAGTGTTAAAATATCCACTTCGTCCTAATCCTAAGGATTATGCTAGCACCACTGATGAAGACGGGGATGAATTTCCAAAGCTAAAATTTTCACTTCATCCTAATCATAACGATTATAATTTAACCACTGATGAAGGGGGGGATGAAAAATTTCCAATAAATATAGATTCAAGGCATTCATTTATTCCTAATCCTAAGGATTATGAGAGCTTCAGTGAGGAAGGGGAGGGGCAGGATGAAGAAATTCTAGTGAATACAAATTCAAAGCTTCCACTTATGCCTAATCCCAAGGATTATGAGAGCACCACTGAGGAAGGGGAGGATGAAGAGTTTCTTACAAATGATAATTTTAGAGGCACAGATCTGAATATTGCATTTTCTCCAAGTGACCATTTCAAAGACACTCATGGTGATGAAGAATTGAATCCTCCCAGGGAATAATTTGAAAGCATGGGTCAAGATGGTGAAGAATTTCTTTTGAGTCAGGGTTACAAAAGTGTCGATGATTCTTGTGAAATGTTTTTTTCAACTGATGATGGTAAAGAAAATTTTCCATGCAATGATGTTGATGAATTTCTTAACTATTTTGAGGATGATGATAGTGGGGATAATATTCCTTCTAATGGTGATGAAACTACTTTTACAAAGGATGATGGAATGATGAAGCCGTTGCAAGAAAATATTGCAACTAGGAGTAGGAGTAGACATTTTCATATCAATCCAAAGCATTCCAGTTATACAAGGGCGAGGACAAAATATCTCACAAAAAGAAGTTCTGTCATTCATTTGATTTCAAGTGAATGTTGTCGAAGGGATTGCTTGAAAAATATGGATTTCAACTTTGTTTTGGAGAAAAGGAAAACATATATGTCAATGAATAAAAGCATGCAAAATTCATATTTAGTGGGTTGCATGCAATCTACACTAGCATGTTATGATTATCATATTGGGAATGTATTGCTTTGCAGAAAGGCATTCAAAATGTTGCATTCAATTGGTAATTGTCATTTGTCAAGAATCCAGGATAGATTGGAAAGGGATCCCACATATTATTCAGAAGCACGTTATAAACGGGAGGTGGGGCCGTTTGCAAATACTGCTAAGACATGGATGAAAGACTTCTTTTCAAATCATGGAGAGTGTATGCCAAATAAAGACACAATACATATTCCGGATAATTTCTCGAGACGAGAAATATTCATGTTATACAAAGATTATGCAGAAGCTGTTGAAGGAATTGGTAATTTTATTACATATTCTTATTTTACAAGGATATGGAAAACTGAATTCAATAATGTTCGTATTCCTAAGAAGACAAGGATGGGGATTTGCAGCACATGTGCTTCTCTTAAAGCAAAAAGAGATAAATGTCAAGGGGCAGAAAGAGGTATGTGTTCAAAACATTTTTTTTTTTAAATTGATACTTATCAACTATGAAAATATATGTATTCATATGTTTCTTTTATTTTATATACAGATTCCGTTGTCAAAGAACTTCAAGACCATTGCAATCAGAAAACAAGTGAAATAAAAAAGTTGTATAAACATCGAAAGAAGTGTTATGATCATCCAAATAAATATCTGGGATTGATAATTGATGGTATGGACCAAAAGAAAACACTTCTTCCACATTTTATCCGCACGCCAAAAAAATTACAGGAGGAAAATTTCATTCAGTTTCACTTGGTTGGTTGTATGGTATTTAATGAGAAGATGTTTCCAAGAGTTTTCTTCACAACTCCAAATATTCACAATGATGCAAATCTGACCATAACTATAATCCATGATGTGGTTACTCATTGGTCTGGGATTCTTCCTGAATTTTTGTATTTACAATTAGACAATACAAGTCGTGAGAACAAAAATCAAGTTCTTTTTGGGTATCTGAACATGCTCGTTGAATTGGGGATTTTTAAAAAGATAAAGGTTGGTTTCCTTCTTGTTGGGCATACTCATGATCATATTGATCAAATGTTCAGTCTTTTTTCAGTAACATTGAGGAGGAAAGGTGTTGGGAGCCTGCCATCATTAATTGAATGTATTAAGAAATCATACATTCCAGAGCCTGTTTTTCATGTGTTGGAAGACACTATTGACATGCAAAGGTTTATTTTTGGATCACATGGTGAGGAGAAATGCATTGAACAAATTAACGACATTAGCGTCCACCATCATTTTTGTATCAAAAAAATTGATGGGATAACACTTATATGGGGAAAGAAGTATTCAATTGTTGAAGAATGGGGACCATCATCAGGTTTAGCATTTTTGAAGTTCATTCCAGAGCGTTCAACATTTTCATCAAAGATATTGTTATTACAGTCAGTTGCTGAACTCCATAATTCACGAAGGCAGAAGAGAGACATAAATTATTCTGAATGTTTAGAGGAAATTAAAAGATGTATTAGAGATACATATGAGTACTTCGATGTTGCTGATTCAGTTTGGTGGGAGTCTTTTTTTAGTAATCAAAGTGATATGATTTCAAGATCAATAAATGAGGATACGCTTTTGAAGACTCCTTTTTTTTTGCCACAAAATATGTCAAATGAACATGAACATCAGGAAACACACAATGTTGAACAACAAAAGCCTCAAGCTATTATTAATTCCCCACAGGTAGAGGAAAGAGAAATCTATATTGGTTCTAGAAGATCATGTGCACAACGTGAAGCCATGGAAGACCTTTACAGGGGTTTTGTGCAGGATCTTAAGGAGGGTTGCATGATAGCAGTGTTAGCAGATGAAGATCCACTTGGCTATCCATTCTGGATTGCCAAGGTTATAAATGTCATTAATGAAAATGAAGAGATTACAGTTGTTGATGTACATTGGTATGCCACAAGTACCCACCCTTTCAATGGTGTGTACAAGCCAGAGATGATAGTGGAAAAAAGAATTGCGAGAAAGAGAAAAAGAAAGGGCACAAATATAAATTGTCGCCGCACAGATGTCTTAAAATTGGAGGATGTTGACATACTTGTGTATGACTTCAATTTGACAAACAGAGGAACTCTTCGGTTGTAGACCATAAATATTTTGAAGAAATTGCTACCAAAACAATTACTATTGAGATGGGACTCTGCAGAATGTAGACGTAGATCTACAAGACTTTTGAACTCTGAAATGGTGGGCATGCATGTTGACTCATATGGAGCACTAGTTGATGAAAGAGAAGAATATGGATCATCTTCATCTGCATAGAGCCATTCATCTGAAGATGTAGGTTATGATGGTGTGCCAGAATCTATGGTTGATTTTGAATAACTATCTAAGACACTTTTATGTAATTGATGTTTGCATGGTAACTTGAAATAAAAATTTTGACTTCCATCTCATTTTTCATGAAGTTATGAGACATTTCTATGTTTGTTGGATTGTATGTTTTAATTATGAAGAATTCATCTCTTTAGAATATCGACATTGCAACAATGAATTACAAAAATAATTTATGTTATATTCAATGTACCAATGTTGATATTTTAATTATAAGTAAAATAGAAAATATAAACTAATGTTGAATTTTTAGATTATGCAGTGATATTACCATGATATTATGTATTGTTACCATTTGGTATAAGATACTTTTAAAAATTTTAATAATTATATGCATCATTGAAAGGGAACAGTTTGTTTTGATGCTTGATTTTTAGGTTTTGGTTGAAATTAGATTTAAATTTGTCTTATGTTAAGATTTGAAAAAAGATAAGTTTTTATCCTTTAAAATTAAAATTACTCTTACTTGTTTCTGTTCAATGATAATTTTTTCATTTACTTGTTCATTTTTTAAAATTGTTTAAGTCTTATAATTTCTCCATAATTTCATTGTTCAAGTATGTTGAAAACTTAAGATTGAAAAACTTTAGATTTACAACTTGTCATTAAAGTTTTTATGCGCTACCAAATTTTATCTTTAATGTTATGGTTGACAATAATTACAATTTTGGGGTTGTTTAAAGTCAAGATATTTTATGTTTAACAACATGGATGAAAATTGGTCAAAATGATAAGCCCTTCAGACATGTATTTGTTTATCTTTAACATTATCTATCAAAAATGTTAGAAATTTATTATTTTAAAAAATGTCCTAATATGTTGTCTTTAATTCCATTGTTACAAGTGTCAAAATTATGACACAAATTTTTTTTTTCGTTATTCCAGCATCAACTGGTTTTGTTTTGAGGGTGTTTTTTCAATCCTTTTTTCAACAAACAATTTTGTTTTTAGCATAATTTTATAAAATTTTGAAATTTGACTTTTAAAAAAAAACAAGTGCGTTCTGGAAGACATACTTTTTGTTTTTGGGGTGTTTTTTCATGTTTTTTGAGACTTTTTGGGCTAGAGTTCCCTTTTTGAGGTCAGGTTACCTATTTCATCGGTAATAATGTTTTATGGTTTCAATGAGAAACTTTTATGGCTAATTTGTGTTTTACATGTTGAATATAAAAAAAAAAAATTCTCTCTCTCATTGTTTGAGACCATGGATATGAAAATGAAAAACTTCTATTTAGATCTATTCTAGAGATGTGGATAATTTGTGTTTTACATGTTGAATATAAAAGGTTTTTTTCTTTCTCATTGTTTGAGACCATGGATATGAAAATGAAAAACTTCTATATTTAAAACTTTTCCAGAGATTGATTGGTTGTAGGGGCATTTACTCTTAGGTTAAAACCTATGTTTTGTATCAAATCACTTTTGGTTTTAATGGGAAACTTTTATGGCTAATTTGTGTTTTAAATGTTGAATATAAAAGGTTTTTTTCTCTCTCATTGTTTGAGACCATGGATATGAAAATGAAAAACTTCTATTTAGATCTATTATAGAGATGTGGCTAATTTGTGTTTTACATACATTGAATATAAAAGGTTTTTTCTCTCATTATTTGAGACCATGGATATGAAAATGAAAAAATTATATTTATAACTATTCCAGAGATTGACTATAGGGGCATTTACACTTAGGTTAAAACCTACATTTTGTATCAAATCACTTTTGGTTTCAATGGGAAACATTTATGGCTAATTTGTGTTTTACATTTTGAATATAAAAGGTTTTTTTCTCTCTCATTGTTTGATACCATGGATATGAAAATGAAAAAATTCTATTTAGATGTATTTTAGAGATATGGCTAATTTTCGTTTTACATACATTGAATATAAAAGGTGTTTTCTCTCATTGTTTGAGACAATGGATATGAAAATGAAAATATTCTATTTAAAAATATTCCATAGATTGACTGTAGGGGCATTTAATCTTAGGTTAAAACCTATGTTTTGTATCAAATCACTTATGGTTTCAATGGGAAACTTTTATGGCTAATTTGTGTTTTACATGTTGAATATAAAAGGTTTTTTCTCTCTCTCATTGTTTGAGACCATTGATATGAAAATGAAAAAATTCTATTTAGATCTATTCTAGAGATGTGGATAATTTGTGTTTTACATACATTGAATGTAAAAGGTTTTTTCTCTCATTGTTTGAGACCATGGATATGAAAATGAAAAAATTCTATATTTAAAACTATTCCAGAGATTGATTGACTGTAGGGGCATTTACTCTTAGGTTAAAAACTATGTTTTGTATCAAATCACTTTTGGTTTCAATGGGAAACGTTTATGGCTAATTTGTGTTTTACATGTTCAATATAAAAGGTTTTTTTCTCTCTCATTGTTTGAGACCATGGATATGAAAATGAAAAACTTCTATTTAGATGTATTCTATAGATGTGGCTAATTTGTGTGTTACATACATTGAATATAAAAGGTTTTTTCTCTCATTGTTTGAGACCATGGATATGAAAATGAAAAACTTCTATTTAAAATTATTCTAGAGATTGACTGTAGGGGCATTTACTAAGGTTAAAACCTATGTTTTGTATCAAATCACTTTTGGTTTCAATGGGAAACCTGTATGGCTAATTTGTGTTTTACATGTTGAATATAAAAGGTTTTTTCTCTCTCTCATTGTTTGAGACCATGGATATGAAAATGAAAAACTTATATTTAGATCTAGATTCTAGAGATTGACTGTAGGGGCATTTACTGAATATGTCACCTTTCATAAAAGATGGGATCCAAAGGCTACCTGGCCGTTTACAGACTCTGCCTATTGAACTTGTATAAGTTAACACTACTTGTCCCAACTATACCATATCAAGGGTGTAGAAGACCCGTGGAATCACTCAAACTACTTTACATATACATAAGGGTGTATAATAATGCATAAGAATGCATGTGTTTTACATTGAATATTTTTCATTTTCTTAAGAATCTATTTTCAAAACATTTAACTATATACTTGGTTAAAACCTATATGTTTTGTATCAAATTACTTTTTGTCTCTAAATGCTATGTTTTTTACATTGAATATTTTTCATTTTATTAAAAATCTATTTGAAACAATTTTAAACTATATAAGGTTAAAACCTATGTTTTGTATCAAATCACTTTTGGTTTCAATGGGAAAATTTTATGGCTAATTTGTGTTTTAC
Source organism: Pinus albicaulis (assembly GCA_034641835.2). Taxonomy (NCBI): domain Eukaryota; kingdom Viridiplantae; phylum Streptophyta; class Pinopsida; order Pinales; family Pinaceae; genus Pinus; species Pinus albicaulis. Next base: position 455,060,579 of record CM076571.1, on the reverse strand, counting down.
ATGCTGAATATAAAAGGTTTTTTTCTCTCTCATTGTTTGAGACCATGGATATGAAAATGAAAAACTTATATTTAGATCTGTTCCAGAGATATGGCTAATTTGTGTTTTACATGTTGAATATAAAAGGTTTTTTCTCTCTCATTGTTTGAGAGGTCATGGATATGAAAATGAAAAAATTCTATTTAAAACTATTCCAGAGATTGACTGTAGGGGCATTTACTCTTAGGTTAAGACCTATGTTTCGTATCAAATCACTTTTGGTTTCAATGGGAAACTTTTATGGCTAATTTGTGTTTTACATGTTGAATATAAAAGGTTTTTTCTCTCTCATTGTTTGAGACCATGGATATGAAAATGAAAAACTTCTATTTAGATCTATTCCAAAGATTGAATGTAGGGGCATTTACTGGATATGTCACCTTTCATAAAAGATGAGATCCAAAGGCTACCTGGCCCTTTACAAACTCTACCTATAGAAATATCAAATCACCTTTGGTTTCAATGGTTTGTTTATTGGCTAATTTGTTTTTATCAAATCAATTGAATGCAAGTTATGTGCAGATGATGGATAATGAATAAGGTGATGTTGATCATAACCTTTACATCTATATGATAGGAAGCTTGATATACATAACAAGGTTTATAATAGATATAATTTTGGAGTTTATATTAGTTGGAATATTTCAATATAATAGATTCATCTATTACCAACAAACAGATATTAAGATACAAGTGAAAGAGACTACAAACAATGGGCTATAATACCCAAAAGGTGAGAAATTTACATTGACAACATAGAGAGATTCAACTAGGCTTGTGTGGATGACATGAAAAGTACAAGTGGACAATGTATAATTCTACTTAGAAGAGTCTTTGGTTGCATGTTTAAGTAAGAAAGAGTCATTACTTGGACAATGTATAATTCTACTTAGAAGAGTCTTTGGTTGCATGGTTAAGCAAGAAAGAGTCATTACTTTCTCTATCTAGAGTATAAGTGGAATACATAGTAGTTACTTCTTTTAAATGAATATGGAATGAATCTAAAAATGAATATGGAATGAATCATTGTACATTATGATAAATCTTGTATTTAATGACATTTGATCTATGAATAATATGGAATGAATCATTGTACATTATGAAGAGTCATGAGATCCACATTTCCACCATACTATTTGCAAGTTCTATATGAAGATATGTAGTCTAATAACTAATCAGTTATGATATTTGTGTAAATATGAAAATGGTTCTATGATATAAAGGCCAACATGGGATCAAACTACAATGTTACATTTCATTCCATCACTACTATTCCTCTAAATCCTTTAGCTTTGTATTATGAAAGAAAATTTATATATGCTATGCTATATTTGAATGCTAGATTTAAATGTATACAAATGGTGAATGGTTAAAGTATTAAAGTATAAATTGGTTGTAGGTCTTATAAAAGATAAACTTCATTTTCAGAAGAAGAATTAACATCACATTCTTCATATCTCTCCAAGAGGACTATATTTATCACAATTTTTTGAGTAGATCATGAAGATAATTAAAAAAAAAGACATTTGGAAAAGGAAAATAAAGATCTAAATGCATATGAAAGACAATAAGGTAGTGCATAAATTCAAGCAAACAATGAAACAAAGCTCAAAGAAATACTAATATTGCAGGGGAATTTCATACATGCAATAAAAAAACTAGAAAAAGAGGGAAACAAAAAATTTCACAATCAGATATCATTGAAATAGACACCACTATTATTGATATATTGCATAACTTCATACATTGAACTACTACAAATGGAAATGAAGAAAAAAACATCAATAGACTCTAAATGGCCTTTCATACAATTATTTTTTTGACAGAACCCTCTATAGCCTCTATTACTACTACCTTTGTTTAGTATTTCACCTTATAGAAATACAGTATATGTTGTTGTCCTACAACATGAAGTCTTTAAGTTACCTGTTACCTTTTAGAGCCACTCCTACAAAGACCAAAAAAGCAGACAGATTAGGGGATGTGTTGGGATAGACTAGAAGCCAGGAACACATAAACAAGTAGCCTCAGATATGTTCATAAAAGCTACTCGAATTTGCTGGAAGGTATAGCCTCTATTAACTACTACCTTTGTTTAGTGTTTCACCTTATAGAAATACAGTATATGTTGTTGTCCTAGAACATGAGGTATTTAAGTTACTTGTTACCTTTTAGAGCCACTCCTACAAAGACCGAAAATGTAGACAGATTAGGGGATGCATTGGGATAGACTAGAAGCTAGGAACACATAAACAAGTAGCCTCAGATATGTTCATAAAAGATACTCGAATTTTATAGAAGGTATAGCCTCTTTTATCTAAGATGATACAAACCATATAAGTATTGTAATGATACAAATAATGTGTAAAGCTTACTGATAGGGTATTCATACTAGTATTTAGTTTTATTCCATGATCAATGGCATTATATCAAGTAAGTAAAAGATTATCATGTTACTTATGCTTATACCTGGGACCTGTAACAGTTAAAGCTCAGATTAGAATAGGTTATGTATTAGGTAAACATAGGTGTAATTATGATAACATAACATGTGATCTGTTATATACCACAACTTCATGCTTATAGCTATCTACTATTCATATATGTGCTAAGAAAGTCCATGGATATCAATCATCCTGGAATGAGTACAAGTATCACCATAATCTATAAGGTATTATAAGTAGAAATCCCATATAAGCTAGTAGTTAGTATAATTCTTATCCTTATTAATATAAGCCCAATCTCATGCTTCTAATTAACCTGAACAAGCACATATATATATAACAATGGTGTTTAAGCTAATAAATAGTATAGGGTAACTAGTAATCACTTACTAATACTTATGCCCAGCTTGTTTGGAACATCTGTAACATACCCTTTACACATCTGTAGCACTCTAAGCATATACCTAATTAAGGTGATAAGATAAGTAAAAATTCACACACTATCTGTACTAATCTAGTAACTCTAATCAGTTATGACCATTGAATCACCTTATCTACCTAGTGCAAGTTGTTTCACTTATAATAGAGCATGCTTTGTTTACACTATACTAGATTAGATATTTATGTTATCTAGGTAATCAATAAATGTGATTTCCAATGTGCTTCTTGAGCATAATGTACTGGTATATAGTAATCAGTTACTTGTATTACTATAAGTAAGTATGGGCACCACCAAGCAGTTAGCCACTAGTAAGTATGGAGTTACTATGTTCATTATTACAGTACTCTTTCCCATCTTAAAACACACTGTTCTAAGATTAGGCAGTTAGCTCATACCCAAAACAGTAATCAATAAAGGTGATTTCCAATGTGCTTCTTCAGCATAATGTACTGGTATATAGTAATCAGTTACTTGTATTACTATAAGTATGTATGGTCAAAACCAAGCAGTTAGGCACTAGTAAGTATAGAGTTACTATATTCGTTATTACAATACTCTTTCCCATCTTAAAACACATTATTCTAAGATTAGGCAGTTAGGTCATACCCAAAACAGTAAACACACATGAAGGTTCATTATGGCTTGTACACAATCACATTGTAAGCATGTACTTAATAAGCATACACATTAAGCAAGTAAGGTCAATCCATTGCATTTATACAAATAACCTATTCGGAATCTACAAGGTAAGCTATTCCTGTAATATTATGAACATGTAAACAACATATTCCATAATCAATCAACTCAAAATATTCACTTCATTTTAATATTATGAACATGTAAACAGCATATTCCATAATCAATCACCTCAGATAATTCATTTCATGGTTAGATTACCTAGAAATCAGCTTGGCGCAACTCTTTAGAAGCAATTCGCAAGCGCCAAATCAGCGACAGAGCAGCAGCAGCGCCACAAAAATGATTTGCGAGCACAAAATTAGCAACAGAGCAGCAGCACCACCAAAAAAACAAACAAAAACAAAAATCACAACAGAATCCCGTGAAAAACAGATAATGCAAACAAAGACTCGCGAAAATGAAAATATTTCACAGGTGATATATTTATAAAATATGAGTTCGGCCGAACTATTTTAAAAGTTCAGTCGAACTATTAGTTCGGATGAACTAAAACTTCGGTTGAACTATTGTTGCCAGTTTTCCCATATCTGGCCAAAAATCTGTTTGCCCACGCCATCAGTATGTTGTCAATCTAAATGGCAGAATGAGCTCAGTTGAAATTTCCCAAAATTTCACTAAACTATTGCCGAAAAATGTTTTCCACCCCCGATTCTCACAAAAATGTAACCCAACTTCACATTTTCACCCATATTGTAAACATATATAACAGTTTCGCAAAGGGAAATTATCAACTCCACAAAAAGGATGAAATGAGTGTAAACCTTTGGTATCAAAAGCACCAGGAAGATTTTTTCTTTTACCAAAAACCTAATGGTGTGGAGGTCACTTTTATAATAGGGATTCAGACAAAGTGGATGTTGGAGACAATGGTCAAGCTATCACACAATAGCTTAATAGCCATGGATTCAAAATTTAATATAAATAAATATGGGGTAACTTGGATAGAAATAATTAATTGAATATACATATTTAAGTTGTAGACATTAAATATGATTAATAAGGTGTATTTGAATTTATGTAACGTTGAATATGACAGTATCAATTGTATACACTTGTGGCATTTGATGAAAAACAAATCAGGGTACCAGTTGCATGGGTCGTGGCATCACAAAACACATCAGATGATATTGCACTATGGTTGGAGAAGCTCATGCACAGGTGTTTCCAAATCCATCCTGATTGGAAAGTCAATGCATTCATGGTAGATGATGCATTGGCTGAAATCGCTTCCTTGAGGTAAGTTTAATATTGCCATCATATAATAAAAATTTCATTTATTCTAAAATTTTTACACTAAAATGCATTGAATATGGCAGGAGGATCACAGGTTGTGATGTTATCTTATGTGTTTGGCATGTACGAAGGGCTTGGTTAAAAATTGTGAACAGTTTGGCCACTAATTCCATAAAAGCCAATGAGATATTCAGTGAGTTAGGTTCTATCATGAAACACACTCTCAATACCGAAGTGGATGATGCAATCAATCGATTTTTTATCAAATTTGCACATGAAGAGAAGTTCTTAGACTATTTCCATAAGAATTGGGTTGTTGGCGATAATATTTGTCAGTAAACAAACTCTTTGTATTGTAACCATGTTTGTCTTCTATAAAAGTGAAATATTTAGACTATATTAATTCTCTTTTCACTTAGGGATGTGGGTGAAAGGTTTTCGGGAGTTTCCTCATGCAAATTAGGAGACCAACAATGTTGTTGAGTCATATCATTGCTATTTGAAAACAAATTTTTTATCTGATAGAAGAAAAAAAATGTGCTCGTCGGATGGATTGGTTGTTGTATATGCTGCTAACAACCATTGAACCTTGTTATTGGTACAAGGAAATATTGAAAGAATAAGGATTTCTAAATAGCTACAAGAAAGAGAAACAACTTGAATCATCAATGGAAAGAGCAAGAAAAATTCTTAATAGTGATTGTTCTCCTCATGAGAGCATAACCAATGCTTGCTGGGTGAGAAGTCAAACAGATCGAGATAAGAGGTACCTTTTGAAATGGTATCGCATGGATTTTATAACTAGTGAATTCCCATGGTCTACTCATGGAAACATTTTCAAGCATGCCATAAAGGTTAATTGGTTGTATTTCCACTCAGATAATCCATATCCAATACTTCATCAACATGCAGTGGATAACATATTCAATGACTCTTCTAAAATCAATATAGAGACTCGGAGCCATGGTGTAGTTATTGATGCCACTCCTATGGAAATAGATATTGTTCATGCAGATGTTGGAACACTTCATTTGGTAAAAGAGGAGTTGTTTAGACACATGCATTTCATTTTAAATAACCCTATTACTACTTTGAAAAAGGCAAACGAGTTGCTTAGTCTAGTTAAAAAAATGATGGATGAAGCCAACAACTTGCACATTATGGATTTTGACTTCACACCTGGGTTGGGCTCTCTTCATTCATATTTGAAGAGGAAGAAGAGTTTCCTTAGCCCTACAAAGAAACAAAGGAGCAAGAAAAACAATGGTTTGGGAATTGATTTAAATGTCCATCCATTAGAATATGAACCATTTGAGTTTCAATACCTCAATAGGCGAGGGTGTCCTTGATCAAATAATGCATTGTCTGTGGTTCCGGGTTTGTTTCATGTATTGAATATAGTGATGGTTTTAGATTTGTGTATTTAGTCATCACCATTCTTCAACATGTGATATGTTTATTTTTACAGCGATGCAACAATCTGTATTTATGGTGATAAACCAAGACCAAAGGAAGATGCAAGACCATCCAACATTTCCTACCATGCCAGGTACATTTGAATGAATGTGCATCTAAATAAATCCTAAATAAAGGAGAAAAAAGTGATATGTGGTAATGCAAATGACAAAAATGATAAATCTAATACAGAAAGACCATCTACTCAACATTTAGGCATTTCCTGTAGTTTTCCCCTCCCATCCATTCAGTATAGTTATGTTTGTACATATACCTTAATCCTTTAACAAACTTCATTGTGCTAACAAATGACACTTTGTTAGGTAACTATAGAACGGGTGGAGAAGCATCATCTTCTACAATGGTTGAACATCCGTGGAATAGGATAGGGTGTCCTCAATCAAATAATGCATTGTCTGTGGTTCCAGGTTTGTTTCATATATTGAATATAGTGATGATTTTATATTTGTGTATTTAGTCATCACCATTCTTTAACATGTTATATGATTATTTTTACAGTGATGCAACAATCCACAACTATGTTGATAGACCAAGGCCAAAGGAAGATGCAAGACCATCCAACATTTCCTACCATGCCAGGTACATTTGAATGAATATGCATCTAACTAAATCCTAAATAAAGGAGAAAAAAGTGATATGTCGTAATGCAAATGACAAAAATGATAAATCTAATACAGAAAGACCATCTAATCAACATTTAGGAATTTCCTGTAGTTTTCCCCTCCCATCCACTCAATATAGTTATGTTTGCACATATACCTTGACGCTTTAACAAATTTCATTGTACTACCAAATGAAACTTTGTTATGTAACTATGGAACGGGTGGAGAAGCAACATCTTCTACAATGGTTGAACATCCATGGTATAGGCGAGGACGTCCTCAATCAAAGAATGCATTGTTTGTGGTTCCAGGTTTGTTTCATGTATTGAATATAGTGATGGTTTTAGATTTGTGTATTTAGTCATTGCCATTCTTTAACATGTGATAGTTTTATTTTTAGAGTGATGCAACAATCCATAACTATGGTGATAAACCAAGACCAAAGGAATATGTAAGACCATCCAACATTTCTTGCCATGCCAGGTACATTTGAATGAATGTGCATCTAAATAAATCCTAAATAAAGGAGAAAAAAGTGATATTTGGTAATGCAAATGACAAAAATGATAAATATAATACAAAAAGACCATCTACTCAACATTTAGGCATTTCCTATAGTTTTCCCCTCCCATCCACTCAATATAGTTATGTTTGCACATATACCTTAATGCTTTAATAAATTTCATTGTGATAACAAATGACACTTTTTTAGGTAACTATGGAATGGGTGGAGAAGCATCATCTTCTACAATGGTTGAAAATCCATGGAATAGGCGAGGGCATCCTCAATCAAATAATGCATTGTCTGTGGTTCCAGGTTTGTTTCATGTATTGAATATAGTGATGGTTTTAGATTTGTGTATTTAGTCATCACCATTCTTTAACATGTGATATGTTTATTTTTACAGCAATGCAACAATCCATAGCTATGGCAATAAACCAGGACCAAAGGAAGATGCAAGACCATCCAACATTTCCTGCCATGCTAGGTACATTTGAATGAATGTGCACCTAAATAAATCATAAATAAAGGAGAAAAAAGCTATATTTGGTAATGAAAATGAAAAAAATGATAATTTTAATATAGAAAGACCATCTACTCAACATTTATGCATTTCCTGTAGTTTTCGCCTCCCATCCACTCAATATAGTTATGTTTGTACATACACCTTAATGCTTTAACAAATTTCATTGTGCTAACAAATGACACTTTTTTAGGTAACTATGGAACGGGTGGAGAAGCATCATCTTCTACAATGGTTGAACATCCATGGAATAGGCTAGGGTGTCCTCAATCAAATAATGCACTGTCTGTGGTTCCAGGTTTGTTTCATGTATTGAATATAGTGATTATTTTATATTTTTGTATTTAGTCATTACCATTCTTTAACATGTAATATGTTTATTTTTATAGCGATACAACAATCCATAACTATGGTGATAAACCAAGACCAAAGGAAGATGCAAGACCATCCAATATTTCCTGCCATGCTAGGTACATTTGAATGAATGTGCATCTAACTAAATCCTAAATAAAGGAGAAAAAAGTGATATTTGGTAATGAAAATGACAAAAATAATAAATCTAATACAGAAAAACCATCTACTCAACATTTAGGCATTTCTTGTATTTTTCCCCTCCCATCCACTCAATATAGTTATTTTTGCACATATACCTTGATGCTTTAAAAAATTTCATTTTGCTAACAAATGACACTTTGTTAGGTAACTATGGAATGGGTGGAGAAGCATCATCTTCTACAATGGTTGAACATCCATCGAAGGACTTCAACTCTACTAGGAATCAATGAGCTAGGCATAAACAATACGTATGTACTTTCCAAAGAGTGTATGGATGTACTTTCTTAATTGATGACCCAATTAAATGCATAGGGAACTTGTATATGGTTCTTTCATTTATTTGGTTTGAGAGGTAATATAGTCTTAATATGGTCACATCTTTGGTGTAGTTTAACTAATTATCAAAGTTCATGGTATTTGTAGCATCTATATTTTATCTTTTGTTTTGTGTTTTAAGTTGTATACTTTGTGTAATTCCTACAACAATTTTGTAGGTTTTTAATTTTGGCCAATGGGTGGGATATTTTTTGCATTTCATCTTCCAGTAAGAAACTAACATGAGTAATTGCTATTATCTACTCTACATAATTCTTGTTCCAAAAAATGAATTTTTTTAACATATCCTGACTTTTGTTTTTTGCTTCTCAACATTCATATGGGTTACAATGTGTTGTGTTGTGCATGAATGGTATAAGAAAATATTTTGTTGTAGCAAAATTTTCGTAATGGATTAGGTACATTCTCTCTGTATATGCTAGATTCATTTGTGTGTCATCACATTTCGATAGCCCTTAGGGTCTGATTTTTGTACTATAAAGATACATGAATTTACTAATAATTTTTATTGTAATTGTCATTTCCCCTCTAACATGATTTCTAGTACCTTAAAAGGCCTTCAATTTGTGCTGAATGTGGAATACAACTATTGGCGATGCTCAAATATGGATGTGGGAATTTAAAAGGCCTTTAATATTTGGTTAATCATGTGTATTAATCTTGGGGTTCGAACTTAAAAATTTCTTTGATTATTCGGAAAGTCTTGAATCTGGTCAAGCAAGGAGAATACTGCTTCACGATAACCATTAGAATCTAGTTTTGGTGTTTATATTGTTAAAACTACAGTGGTGTGGTAATATACTTTAGTATAAATTGCTTTATGATTCCACAAAACAAATGGACTTATAGATTTGTGCTTAGAAACTCTTTGAGTGAGTTTCACATAGCTCCTGAAAAAATTACAACAACAATGAAGATGGTTTTCATCCAGAAGAATACTAAAGGGCTACCTAGAGGTGGAAAAATAGACAAGGAAGCTTCATCGGATTTTGAGCTTCTCTTGGGAAATCCCGTTGGGAGAACCAAGGGATGATTCCTAGAATTTGTGCATTACATCTCTTGTAAACCCATTGATGTAGACTAGTAAGCCTAATCTAGGGGATTAGACTAGTTAGTTGCTCGTACCATCCAAATTCCCAACAAGTGATAACTGGTTGAGCTAACTCCTTGGGCTTTTGGTGGAGCTACTTGTAAGCAGTAGTGTTGCAATTTGTAGCAGACTGGATGAACTGGGATTGGCTTGGTGCCTTCAAAGTGTAAAATTTTTTACATACTTTCCCATGAAAACAAGTCTGCTACTTGCAGCCTCACCTGATAAACATCTAGAGACAAATCATATTAATAATTCATGTCTTTTTAAGTCGTTCCATGCACACTCAAAATAGATCCTTAATACTGCTAATCTGTAGCAACCTAAATCTGAAGTTGTTTCAATATTATCATTATTTCAATCCAATGGAGTCTTTGCATGCAAAAAAATATTAATTGCAAGGCCAACGTGGAATTTATAAAATGGTAACTATATAAGCTGGAAACTATAGTTGAGTAGGTTGTTTTACTTATAATCATGGAGGAAGCTTGCTTACTATAGTTGATAACTTGATACTTTCCTTTCACTCAAGAATGATTGTCATGTTTTGGGATCATTGAATCAGATTGTATCCATGAAAATGAATGAGGTTGGAATCATCTTTGAAATTGAGATTTACACGGTTCACTTGGTGAAGTTGAACATGCTAAGAAATGAGATATTTTTGTGCTGATCATGTCTAGTGTCCATTGTACATGTCCAATGTGAATGAAATTACCTTGTTTATTGTACAGGTGTCTTGAAAGAGGGACCTCAATTACAAAATGAGGGCCAAATTCAACACAAATTGTACATAATTTTCCCTATGAGAAAATATCCTATGATGGGGTCAAATATAACTTTCCTTTGTGAAGGGTGACTAATTGTGCATTCAATATTTCATAGGGATTTTAATGTTTACTGCCCATTCATTAGTGATGGTTCTATTGCTAGTAGATTGGAGGATTTTATATTTGTCCATGGGCATTGGGTCTTAAGTTTTAACCCTTATGTAGAGGGATCAATGTCTTGAATTCATTATTATTATGATTGATTTTTTTTTTTTTCTGAGAGGTAATTTGATATCAGAAAAGAGTAGTTTCACAATATGCTAGTCATATCTTTTGTTCTAATCTTTGTCTTATTGTCTATACATGATAGGTTTTCTCAATACAATTAGGATCTTTAAAGCAAGTTTGAAGCAGTCTGCAAAAGTTTTCGGAACATGTATAAAAGTCTCTCAGGTCGCTGACAAAGATGAGATTAAATACCAAACAACAAGCTTCTAAGGCTGAGAGGGAACACAAGCAAATCCCGTTGTCCTTGAGGAGAACCTGACACCTTCCATGTATAAATAAGGTGAACAGTGGGAGCAAAAGGAGCCAATGGAGCAGCCTAATGATCCCACGGACTTGTCACCCATAGTTTGAAGCCTAGTTTATCTTCTTTTTCTAGTAGTTTCCATGCATAGATATGGGGTGGTCTTTTAGAATGTTTTTTTTTATGTATATCAGCAGAGAGGATAGTTTGTCTAGACTCCTTGGACAAACAATTTGGTATCCACAAAGTCAGGCCTCCACTAGATATTGTTGTAATATTTTATATATATATAAATTGAATTATTTTTGGTATGTTTTTAAACCAAAAGAAATTTAAAAAAGTAATTTATTTTGTTATAAAGAAGATTTGATTATTTATATTCATAGAAAATTTAGATGTAAATTGAGATTTTAATATTTTAGATTATATTATTTCAAATTTGATTAGAGATATATTATAAATTTAAAAATCTCTGAAATTTCCCTCAAATAGTTTCACAGTGATAAAGATAACTTGACCCATGGCCACCATATTCTATGCTAGCATAATAGTTAGTAATAAGCTTACAGACTAGAACCACAGATAGAGAGATGTGAACTAGAAAAACCATGTGCTAAGTTAGTAAAAAGCTTACAGACTAGAACCTCATATTGAGAGATGTGAACTAGAAAAACTATGCGCTAATCTACATTATTTGCAAGGGAAATGGAGGTGTTGAGAATTGGCTCCAAGTTCCAACCTAGTTCTCTATAACATCTTCTCGTCCCCTAGTTCTTGTAGTCTTCCAAATCTTAAAAAATCTATGGACGGTGTTTGGAAGACAATAATATATATTAGTGAGTTGGAACTTGGTACAGTGCTTCCAGCATGGTGTTCAGGAAAATGGATGTGGGCATGCTTTACTTGGTACAGCGCTTCCAACATGGTGTTCGGGGGAATGGATGTGGGCGCGCTTTCCATGTAAGGACAAGAGGAAGCTAGTCAAAAGAGAAAAAAGTTAAAAAGGCTAGAAAAGGGTTAAGGTCATATTTTGCTACAGCTTCAGTGTTATAAAGTCATATTTAAATTTGATACAGCTTTAGTGTTACAAAATTTTCATCAAAAATTAGTCTCAACACAGTATTAAATCAATGTGTTCTTATCTAAGTTCTACAAAATAAGTGAACTGCGACTTCAAGGAACAAACAAAATGGTGACAAGTTATTTAAAGTTTCTTATTACATGGGATGGTATCTTTTACAAATTGGCAGTTCCTTAGCCATTAATAATCACATAAAAAATTCTAGAAACTACAGTTTAGTTCCCAGAACTAGTAAAAGGATTAGTTCCTAGCCCAGTAATGAGAATCTTACAATCGCTAAAAGATCAAAATTGAAAATTTGTTTAAATTTGGACAAATTTATAATAATGATAATAACAACTTAATTTTAATATAATCACCAAGCCAAACACCAAATTGGTGTGTGAGATCCCCTTGTTTGTGAGACAAGGGACCCCTCTGCAGAGGGATTTTACTACTAAATTCTATCCGGATATACATTCTCTATCCTTTTCTAGATTTGAACCTGTGACAATACATGCCTTGAGAAAAAACAATATGGCAACATGCATCAACGAAAAATTCTCATGATTTGTTGCTAACTTGGTAATATACACCTCAATTAATAACCCAATTTAGAAGGCTATATAAAATTTTCAAATAAATATTTGCAGAATTGCTACTACAAACAAGCAGAGATTTCTAGACCAGGTGAGGAAACAAATGCAATAGATAAAGGAGCTACTGCAATAGGTATCCCATCATCAACCATGAAAGGATCCAACGAAGGAATATCTCCATCTTTAGTTAACTCCAAAACTGCACCATTTAAAAGCATTGTTTGACTATGGAGGTATCCATCTTTTGGTGTTAAGTGGTATTCCATTCTATAATCTGTCACCTAATCTCTTCATCCATAGCTTCTATCCATTTCCTATCTTTAATAGCTTCCTCAGAATGAATAGGATCAACAACATGACAATATAAATAAAATAAAGAGTTCATACCTTCATTTGCTGCCTCTTGCTCATAAATCTCATTTAAATTTTTGAACTTTGTTCCTCTTTCATTTGGTCTACAAGTGCTTGAAGAAGCACGCTTGGAGAAGCACTTTCATTTCTCCTCAAAGGTGTTAATTGCTGTCCTTTGTTGGTGCTGTTGTTGGGGGATGTATTTCAACCATCTCTTCATCACTTTCATCATGAGACAAATTTTTTTAACATTCATTGTTTTCTCTATGCTTCCATCCCAAGCTTCCTCTTCAATAAATTGAACATCTCTGCTCACAATAAAATTCTTGGTTGATGGGTTATACAACCTGTAAGCTTTGGATTCCTCACTGTATCCAATAAAAATAATTTCTCCCCCTTGCTGTCCAACTTCTTCCTTAGCTGATCCAGAATGTGTGCATAAGCTACACAACCAAAAATTTTCATGTGGGTGACTCCTTGCTTTGTGCCACTCCATGCCTCTTCCGGAACTTTTTTCATGACTGCTTTTGTTGGGCATATATTTAAAATATATGTTTCACAATGTACAACTTCAGCCCAATAATCATTCAAAAAATGCTTTGCCTTTAGCATACTCCTTACCATATCCATGATTGTCTTATTCTTCCTTTCGGGAACTCCATTTTGCTACGGAGTGTACCTTGCTGTAAACTTCTTACGAATGCCATTTTCTCTGCAAAAATGCATAAAATATTTAGAGATGTACTCATCTCCTCTATCAGTCCTTAGGAATTTTATATGCAGCCCACTTTGGTTCTCCACAAGTGCTTTGAAATTACAGAATCTTTCAAACACTTCGCTTTTATTTTTCAAAAAATAAACCCAAGTTTTTCTAGTAAAATCATCAATAAAAGTTAACATATAGTGGCTGCTTGCAAGTGATGGAGTTTGCATCGGTCCACATAAATCTGAGTGGACAATTTCTAAGGGTGCCTTTGCCCTTATGATTTTCCCAGATGGAAAAATTTCTCTGTGTTGTTTACCCAAGATACAACCTTCACAAAGGCTGTCCGGTTTCTCAATCAATGGTAATCCTCTTACCATTCCTTTTCTGTGCAACAAGTTAAGACCTCCAAAGTTGAGATGTCCAAATCTCAAGTGCCACAACCAATTCTCATCTTCTGTTTCTCTTTGGAAAGCCTCTTGTGTCACTGCTGCCATTTCTTCTCCATTCTTCAAATCTGCCCTCGTCCTAAGAGGGAACATTCTATTCCTTGTCATCTTAACTTCAGCAATACATTGTTTGCTTGGTGGTTTATCCATGATGGTGCATACATCATCTTCAAAGAAAACATTGTACCCCTTTTGAACAAGCTTTCCAATACTTAAGAGGTTACATTTCATTCCAAGAACATAATAAACATCTGCTATGGATTTATTTTCTCCTTTCCTTATTAAGACATTTACATCTCCTTTTCCCATAACAGAAACTTTACTATCAGTCCCTAATGTGACTTGTGACTTCACATTCTCATCTAACATAGAAAACATGGCTATGCTTCCTGTCATATGGTTACTACAACTGGAGTCTAGAAACCATAAATCTTCACTCTTTTCCTCAGCCATATTACAAGCTAATTTTTTTTTATCTTGGCTGATATTTTCTCTAGTGAAATTTTCACTAGTTCTATTACCCATATCATGCTGCTTCTTCCTACATTCATTTGCATAATGCCCATATTTTTTACAATAATGACATTGGACATTGGATTTATCATACCTTTGTATATGAGCATGTTGATGTCCACCTTGCTGGCTGTTTCTTTGACCTTGGTTCTGATTTTGATTGCTACCCCTTCCTTGAGCATTTGCTAGACTGTTTCTTCCACCTCTGTTTTGGCTTCTGCCTCTTCCTCTCTTGTTTCCTCTACCTTGACCTATTCCTCTTCCAAAGGACATTTGGGTCTTGAAGGCATGCTCTAGAGATGAGTTTTCATTTCTACCCAATCTCTGTTCATGTGTCATCAATGATGCAAGTAGCTCATCAACTGAAACGTTTGAGAGATCCTTTGTCTCTTCTATGGTGGTGACTATTACATCAAACCTTGAGGGTAAGCTCCTTAATATTTTCTCCACAATCCTCCTTTCTTCAAGTGTCTCTCCATGAGGCCTTATCTGTGTGACCATTCCAATCACATGTGTGAAGAATGAGTCTATATTGTCAGACTCCTTCATGCAGAGAGTCTCAAAATATCTCCTCAACAATTGTAGTTTTGTTGTCTTCACTTTCTCCATGCCTTGATAGGTTGTCTTGAGATTTTCCCATGTTTCTTTGGATCTCCCAGCTGCTGCTATCCTTGGAAACAAACTCTCATGAACTGCTTGATATAAATAGAAGAGGGCTTTAGAGTCCTTCTTCTTATTGCTCTTCAACAAATCCTTCTCTACCTAAGTTAACGCATTTAACCCATTTTCATCAATTGGCTCTTCAAAACCATCCTCAACAAGTTCCCATAGGCCTTGAGAGGCAAACAACACTCTCATGGTTATTTCCCAATAATCATATTTTTTCCCATTAAATTATGGGAGATGAGCATTACCAATACTCATGCTAGTGTTGGCTCCATCCATCCTTGCACTCTAACTAACACTCTCATGGTTATTGCCCAATAATCATAGTTTTTCCCATTAAATTATGGGAGATGAGCATTACCAATACTCATGCTAGTGTTGGCTCGATCCATCCTTGCACTCTAACTATGCTTCAAATACTTGACTGTGTTTTTAAAACAAATTGAATGTCTTCAACAGTAACACAATTTTTTTTTTTCTTGAGAATACCTTGGATTTTTTTGACTGAGCCTTCACTCTGCTGGAGAAACTGCTGCAACAAAGAAATCCTTCCTTCAGCTCCTTTGACACCTTCAAAGAGCCTGGACTAGCTTTGATACCATGTTGGAATTTCTGAGAATTCTAGAACAAATTACAGAGAGAATAATGCTCTCCTTTGAACACAAAGAAAATAAAAATTTTTCTTGTTGGAGATAGAGTTTCACACAACAACACTTCTATTTCATTAACAAAAAAAACTCTTACAAAAACTTCCTTCTTAGAGGGATTACAAGTTGGACTGCTGCAAAACACAGTTCCAAAAACTTCACTCTGTCTCACATAGAAAATACACTCTGTCTCTGTTAAAATGCACTCTGTCTGTGCATTTACAAAATCTGCCTTCGGGCACACTCACACTCTGTTTTTTTTTTTTAAACAACACACTGTTGTGTTTTTAAACAATACTCTATCTGTTCTGTGTATAAAAAAAATACACTGTCTTGTGTATATTATAATACACTTTTCATTACCTTTTTCTTTACATTAGCCTTCGGGCTATTTTAAAACATATGTCGCAACATATATTACCAAAGACAAAAACTAAAACATATACCTTAGAACTAAAATCTATATCAATCGATGGCCCACCGGAGCTCCATTACAAATGACGCACATATATAATATGTTAAAACATATATATATGTGTGTCGACTATTACAACGTTTAAGTCCCGCGATATAAAAAAAAACATATAACAAAAACCTTCATAAAACATGAACCAAACTATTGCGAACCCTTTCTGCTGGACTTCAAAGAGAAATTAAACCACAATGCAATGCCAAAATCGTGTTACAAATGGGATGACGTGACGTCACCATTTGTGCGTGCGATGATTTATTAAAACGACCTTATAAAAGCTCAACGAGTCTGCTAGAAGGTTTTGGGTACGGGTCCAAATTGTAACGCGAAACTATATTCAATCCACCTCATAACTCTTTCGGGTCCGGCTTTTGGCTTTGCGAACCGGCCAAGCAAAAAACCTGATCAAATTGTAATCCTCCGTGTGTCCTGTGACTTGGCGTTGTCGTGGCCACGAGGACCACTAGTCTTTGAATTAAAACACTCCCGTGCATACAGAAATTAACATACGAATGCTCTTTTTCCCGTGCTTATAAAAGAGGCTCTGTTTTTTTTCTTTTAAACATGAAAGCTCTGTTTTCAAATGTACATAGGCCTGCAAATTTTTTTAAACTGAGTCTGACTGTTCACTGAATTTGGCAAGCGGCTCTTGACAGGGTTTTGTCAAAACAAATTTGGAAAGCGGCTGGAGTACCCACATTGGAGTCTGTATTCCAAAGTGTTTTTATTAAATCTAAACGTTAAAATATATTATATCAGATTTCATATACAATTAAACTAATTGGAGTCTGTATTCCAAAGTGTTTTTATTAAATCTAAATGTTAAAATATATTATATCATAAATGCATGTGAAACAAAATTCCAATAGCGAATCGCTTTTTCAAAAAAAATCATGTTTTGAAATTTTATCCATATGGAGACGCTGCAAGCTGCCGAACCTTGTCATGCCAGTGCTCCGATTTTCTCTCTATTATGGCGGTTACTCACATTAACCAGAATAGTCTAGTTAGGCAACAATTTTGTCCCAGAATTCTCGCTGGTCGAAAACAAATTAGTCCTAGCTGGACCACAGACGAAAAGAAAGGCCAGGAAATATTTTCAATAACTTTATTGAAATTGTCCCTATCTTTTCGCTCTACTAAATTCAGTGGTCCCGAAAAATACCTTTTGTTTTGCCCTGACTTATACCATTTTTTTTTAATTTTCTCCTTTTTACCTGTTTTGCTTTTACATATCAACCTTCATATATCTATATATAGAAGTTTTTATTCTATAATATTTTTAATAAATATGCACATTAAAAGATATGATATCAGAAATCAATGTAAAACAAAATTCCAACAATGATACACTTTTTCGAAAGTGAAATTAGATTTGTACGACCAATTCACTGGATGTTGCAAGTTGCCGAGACAGTTAAGTCATGTCAGTACTTCGATTTTCTCTTTATTACGGCGCTTCCTCTTCAATGAAGTTGTTTATCTAGGTAGTGGAATAGTTTGGACGACATTTTTTTGCTGGATGGTCAACTAAAATTCAAAAAATGAGCTATTTGGAGTGTTTGGAATCTATTTTTGATAGTAGAAATAGATTCAGCACTATCAAAAATCCTTAGAGCACTCAAAATACTAAAGTTTAAAAACTGTGAACAAAATTCTCATAAAATCTTTGCCAGATTTTTTCAAAATCTTTATCGAATTCTAAACCAAAACGCTGTTTTTTTAGACTAGGCACTCTCCAATACTCTAACGAGGCGAAAATTCTACCGAAACTTGCAATCGATTAGTGTTTTGATGATGGAATGGTCGGAGAATGAATTCGGAGAATCAGTTTTCTATTTTCTGGGATGACCGTTGACACGACGAATTAATGCTTATTGATCTTTGCGTAGTCTGAAAAAGAAAGAAGATAGGTGTAAAGAAATTAGGGTTAAAAATTGGAGGTCCTGTCCTCATCCCCCATATCCACAAGCTTTTCAACCAAGCATTCAAGCAAGGGTTCCCTAAACCTTGGACTCAGAGCCTCATTATCCCTATTTTTAAAAGTGGGGATACAAATAACCCCTCTAATTATCGAACAATTATGATCAACCCTCTCTTAGCCAAGTTATATGCTATTATTTTGGAAAAGAAGTTGAGAATTTGGCTTGAAAGTGAAGGTAAGTAGGCTAAAGGCCAAGTGGGTTTTAGAAGGTAGCACTCAACAACGGACCACCTCGTTACGCTTAGGATCATTGTGGAGGAATTCCGCAATGATAAATCCAATCTCTTATGTTGCTTTGTGGACTTTAGAAAGGATTTCGATACGGTTCCTAGAAACAACCTATGGAATAGATTAGAAGAGCTAAATGTTCCTTTTGAACTAAGAGCGGCCGCTATAAGGTTATATGAGAATTTAATTGCCAAGTTAAAGAGCAATGAGGGGTGGTCGAAAGATATTAAGTGTAATATCAGAGTTAAACAAGGTTGCCCCCTCTCCCCTACCTTATTTGGAATTTACATTGACAAGCTAGAAGGTTTTTTAGAGGAAGCAAGATGTGTTGGCACGACCATAGCTGGGATAGTCATCATCCTTCTTCTCTATGCTGACGATATTGTTCTTCTCGCAAGGTGCCCATCTGATCTTGATAAGCAACTTAGACTTCTTAAGGATTTCTGCTCTACCATGGGTATGTCTGTTGACACTGATAAAAAAAAAGTTATGATTATCAAATCCAAGAAGGACACTTATGCTAATTTTATGTATGACAATAGTAACTTGGAGGAAGTGTCTTCTTACAAGTACCTAGGAATTGATATTCATCACAAGCTCAACTGGAACTATAACATTCATAAAAGGATTAATGTGGGGTGGAAAGCTTATTTTGGTCTTGAAAATAATTGTAAAACGACAAACCTCGTAATGTGGGATAGAAAAAAGTTCCTCTTTGAAACTTTAGTCACTCCTGTTATATTATATGGATGTGAGGTTTGGGGTTGCAGCATCTCTAGAGAATCCTGGAGAAAGATTGAGCAAATCCAGAAGCGTCTTATAACTTATAACCTTAAAATTAAAAACAATATACCCTATCCTTTTCTCCTTATAGAAGTGGGTCTTTCCCCTATCGAGAGCCTAGCTATGACTAGGCTTCTGATGTACAATCACTAGCTCAATAGCATAGGAGACCATAGACTTCCTAAGCTAGCTTTAAATTCCAGCCAAAACCACCTAAGGCTTAAACAAGGTTGGTATAAAGACACCAGGGCTTGGTTAAACCATTGGGAGATCGACGAGAATGTTGCATTGCAAAACATTAATAACATTAAAAAAATTGTTACTTCTAAGTAAAAAGAAAAAATGTGGTGTGAGAAAGATCTAGCAGCTAAAAGAAAATTAAGATATTATAAGAATGTCATAAACCCCACCCTAGAAGATCAAAAGTATCTATCTGTTTAACTAACTCAAAGAAGAAAATTAATATAGCCAAGATTAGAAAGAACTCTCATGAGCTCCATAGTGAAACAGGTCATTGGACAGTTCCTAAAACACCGTGGATGGAAAGGATCTTCCATCTCTGTATGAACATCGAGGATGAAAATCACTTCCTCTTAGAGTGCCCCGTGTACAACCACATTAGAGCTCAATTTCATAATCTTTGTTGCAATACTGACCTTCCTAGCCTTTTAAGATGTCAAAATTATAGTGAGCTCAGGAGGCTTCTCTCCAAGATTTTTGAGCATATGAATAAAATCTTAAATCAAACTAAATAACTCTTTTCTTTAGGTCTGATAGACCAAAGATTGGTCTCAGTGGACGTTAACCACCACCATCATCATCATCAATAACTTGTTTGAGCAAAAGAAGGAAAATATATAAATGAAATCATTTATTAAATTATTTTATTATTATATTATATTTAATTTAATTTATTAGTTAATAATTATAATATATTTTATTATTATATTTTAATTTTTTAATTAAAAGATATGTTTTAAAGTAGAGTATAAATAATAATGGGAAGTTAGAGTAAAGTATAAATAATGAGAAATTAAGGTTTAAATATTTTTTTTAGTATTATATAAGTATAATTTTATTATTAAAATATATCTTAATTTAATTTATTAATTAAAAAGTTATTGATCAAAAGTGATAAAAAAATAATAATAAAATCCAATTAAAAGGAAAATATATATAAAAAAAGAAATTATTTAATAATGATTTTATTATTAGTTTTATAATATAATATTAAATTATTTTATTATTATATTTTTATTTTTATTTAAAAGATATTAGTTAAAATAGTAATAATAGGAAATTAGGGTTAATGTAGTTATTCTTAATATTATATAATATAAATATATTTTTATTAATTTAATATAAATATAATTTTATTAATTTAATCTATTAATAAAAATTTAATAGTAAAAGGAGCTTAAAAAGAAAAGCATCACCCTCCCCTACCCCTGAACCCCGTCCCATCATCCCTCCTCCCGTGCATTAACTGGGCTATGTTCAAATTTCAAATTGAACCATCGTGAGCCCAAGTTTAGTATACCTAAATTGGCGAGGGCAGAATTAAATAAATTTATTAGTGATTGTGATGCGGCGTTGCTTAATGTGTCCTACCTGCATGCCATCAAAGTGGAGGAAGAAAATCACATTCCTCGCACAAGTGGTACTGCGAATGCCTCTAGCTGCACTACTCCACCTTCACTTGGGGCTTCATCGAATCTGCTTCATGAACATGTACGCTTAATCCCTTTGGCATCTAGTTTGGCCATCCCGAACAAGAAGAAACATGGGTTTTCTAGACCTTTAAGGCCATCTGTGGATTTTCGACTGTAAAATTTCGGTAGCGATATCCTTTGGGAGAGCGTAGAGGGACTTTCGAAGCAAGCAGTTGTGGGACACTGGAAGTTCGAAAAACATAGTGGCATAAATATGCTGGACTGGTTGCTCAAAGCCTAGGAGAAGTTGTTGGGCTATATCCCCATGGTTAGCAGGTTAGAATATGGGTGGTTCTGTTTCCATCTGCAGAAGGACGAGGACGCGGGTGAGGTCCTACGACAGACATGGGTATACGGGAAGTGCTTTCTCACATTACACTGGTGGGATGCGAGTTTTCACCCCCAGAATAATGCCCCTGTAAATCATTTGATCTGGGAAAAGCTATACGGATTGCCCCTACATTTCTGGAAATTTAAGGTCCTATGTGCCATTGGCGACAACATCGGGAAATGTCATTTTTTCGACCCGAGATGCAATGAGGTCTTTGACAAAAGGATCGCGTGGGTTCTCGTGGAGGTGCCTTTTTCTGGGGGATTACCAGCCCACATTGATTTGCGGTGGGATGGTGTGGTTCATCGACAAGCCATCAATTTTTGGCAACTCCCCTTCAGATGCCATATCTGCCATGAGACGGGACATTTGATGCGACAGTGTGACCGAGGGCGGGGGGACGGGAAGAATCCCTAGAAAAAGAAGATGAATTTTAGTGTCGTGGAGAAAAATCCATCACTCTATCTGTCCACTGATGACGTGGTGGTTATCACAGGTAAGAAAAATCAAAACTCTACCCCTCTTACTGAAGCTTTTTTTTGTGGTTTGCAGTCAGAATTTTGTCCGGAGATGTCTCAGGAGTGTCTGTCATGCAAGACTAACTTTCCGTCGGGGGCAGAGGGGGATTTTGGTTTGGAGGGGGGCACTATGGATAGGGGTCATTCTATCTTGTCCATTTCGTCTTTCAATGGGGTGGGGGGCGGGTTGTCACCCAATAGTCCTGGTCGTTTGAATGTCTTTCCCACTGACCCTCCACTGGATGGTTTATCACATGATTTTTCTCATGATACCCTACGAGAGGTGCTTACACCTCGAAATTTTGTAGGAAGCGATATTGGATTTCTTCTGTTAAATTCGGAGGTTGTGTTGGATCCACTGTCAGTGGATGCAGGACCATCCTCTTCACCCATTTTGATCAGCCCATCCTTGCGGTTGAATGTTACAATTCGATGGGGAAGGGATTGGCCAAAAAGAAAAAAGAATCTAGCTTTTGTGTCGGGTCTGACTGGTGGTATATCGGAGGGTTCTTTTCGTGATGTTCCTGTTTCTCTTGCTATTGGATAGGTCCTTGGAGCTTTGACCCATTCATCTGAGGTTCCTCCATGAAGATAGTTTCTTTAAATCTTCGGGGTTTGGGGGGTTAGGGAAAGTTTTTATCTTTGAATCTGGGTGAAATCCCGAAGTTGGGAAACACTTTTTGGCGGATGGTTAGAATTTGGGAGAAATTTTTAATTTCTCGTCCGAGAAAATAGTCAACTCTATTTCTCGACCGAGAGTTTAAAAAACTCTCGTTCGAGAGATTTTAAATATTTCGCCTGACAGTTTGATTGGGTTTCACTGGAGTTAAAATTCTCTTGGACGAGAATTATGCATTTTCTCGTCTGAGAGTTGTATTAACATAAACTCTCGGGAAGACTTTCGGACGAGAGTTAAAAAAACTCTCGGATGAGAGTTCTTTAACTCTCGTTTGAGAGTTTTTTTTCAACTCTCATCCGAGAGTTTTATTCTTATAATAAAACCCAAGAATTCTTCATTCGCCTGGCATTTTGCACTGTCATTTTCATTTTGGCACTTTTTTTTTCGTGATTTCTTGGACTAGAGTTGTCATTTTGGATTGGAGTTGTCGCCAGGATCTAGGTTTAGCGATTTCCATATTGTTTATATAGCATTTCCCTGTAATTAGTTCCTTTCTATTCAAAAAATTTAGTATCTGTTTCTCTAAAACTTATATATAAATAGGCTTAACAAGATTTCCATGTTGACATTGTTGCACAATGCACATTTATGTTTGGATCAGCACTTATTGATTCAGGCTTTTCAAAATCTAAATTTCAAAATACAACCCCATCCCTTAATTATGGATAGAATCCTAGGTTACGAAAATATTGGTAGGTCATATGGAATTTATGGTCCCTAGGATCGAACACTCATATTAATCTTATCTCGACTTTAATTCAGAATTTGACGAGATTAGTGGTGCAGTTTTCAAACACTCCTCGATTGCTAATTTTTAAATTACATTATTGCTGGAATATCCTTACTTCCAAGTTGAAATTACTCATTAATTATTTGTTTGATCTGGTACTTCCACTCATCCACCCATTAGAAAGAGTGGGTGGGTCTTTATTTGAACACATTGAAACATTTCTTAAGCAATGATTTGAAGTTAATGGCGACTCTAACTTTCGACAATTTTGAGAATTTTGGCTCTGCGATGCAATTTTGCAGAAGGATGACTTTTGCTTCCAAGATACATCATACACTTCATAATAATATAATAATAGTGGGTCTTTGAATTCTAGGAAATCAAATTGTGGGATTCTTCTCTTACTCAATAAAATTTTGATGGCTCCCTAACCCCAAAATCTTCTATGTACAAATCTTCATAGCAATGGTTTTGGCTCCATCTTATCCTTGTGGCAGCCTCATGTTGTAGGCATTGGATGTTCCATATATTTTAGTTTTTGTGAGAAATTTTTTTTTGCCTACCAGCCTAACATTGTACATTCCTCATTATTGTTGAGCCAACTGCTCCTTCCATAGAGATCCATGAGCCCCTTGACCCATCCCACAACATGGATTTGGAAACTTTTGTCTCACCATAAAATGCATGCATGTTCCTTACCACCCACAACTCATCACAAAGTAACCACCGATAGAAAACATTTCATTGCATTTATGGAAACATATATTGTCATTTAACCAGAAGTGAAATACATCCAAAAAAAGGAGCAAACATGACTTCTTTCATAAATGTTATATAGATGAAATAAACTCTCTCAATTCTACCCTGAACAGAGGCCTATAGTGTTTGTTAGGATACTGTACCAATGAATAGGTCCTCACCATGTTTTTTGAAAAGTTTGTAAAAAACCTCTTGGTTGCAGAGGAAAACAGAAAATTGGTTGCTAAAGTAGTTAAACTTTATTTCAGCGGATGTGAAAGAAATCATATTGCCCTTGTTTCCTATATTGGAAGGGAAAACTCTCATAACTCTGTTGCGAGTCTGAGATATAGAAATGAAAGACTATATGATGTATGTTTTCTTTGTGCATTAACTATATATATGATGCATTTTTTTAAAGAAAAAAAAACAGAAGATTGGAAAAGTTGTAGATATCTCCAAATGGGTATAGACAAGAAAATCAGAACGTAAGAAATTACAATGTCGTTTATAGATTGTTGAGTTTGCCTTTGTACTCTCTTTTTAAAAAGCTAAAAGTGAAGAAACGCTACCCCTAGAAAAGGACAAATTATTGTTTGGCCTTGAATGACAATATCATTTATAGATTGTTGATTTGGGCTTCGTACTCTCTTTTTAAAAAGCTGAAAGTGAAGAAAAGCTATCCCTAGAAAAGGACCAGTTACTATTTGGCCTTGAAATGAAATTTCAAATGTTGTGGTTTGCTAATTTCGTTGTTGTCTAGGGTTTTAATGAAGTTAAAAAAAAAAATGGTTATTGAGAACCGAGGAAAGGTTTTCAATTTTCACTTTGCCCAGTAGGTCTACTATGAGGTTGGAGATGTCCTCAATGACCATCATTCACAACAACAGAACCAACAGCATCAAGATCCCCATAAACATCATAGTCTCAATTGCAGAGATTAAGATGAAAGTGATGACCATCATTCACAAAAACTGAACCAACAACACCAATATCACCATCAACATCATAGTCTCATTTGAATAAATAAAGATGAAAGTGATGAACATCATCCACTTATGAAATCTTGACCTCATGACGTTGATGACCATTAGAAACTTATGAAATGGAGAGGGGACATGGTGAATCTTATGATTCAATTGGTTTGTTATTTTTATTGAGGAATGTAATAGGAACAAGTATAGTGCTCACGTGATGAAGGGAAAGTGGAAATCTATTTCCAAAATATTGAAGGAGAAAGGATTTCATATTTATTCTCAGCAATGCAAAGATAAATTCAATGACATGAACAAGAATTTTAAGGCACTAAATTATGTGCTTGGAAGAGACACATCAAAGGTTGTTGAGAATCATCATCTCATTTATTCTATGGATCATATTTCTAAGGGGAAAAAAAAGGTTCTGATGAAAATTATAGATTCCAATCACTTATTCTAGGAAGAAATGTGTTCTTATTCCAAGCTACATATCCTGGCAGATTATGGTATGCAGTCATCTTCTCCTAAGGGGAGAGAGAATCATGAGGCAAGTGGGAAAACTAATGATGAAAATGGAGAAGATGTTGAAGAAGATAGTACAAGAATAGCATGGATGAAAAGACAACTTCTTGAGGTGAAAACGCTGAAAGTGGAGGTTCAAGCACAACAACTTGAGCTTGAGAAGGAGGGGTTTAAGGGGCCGGTAATTTGTACAAGTAAGTAAATATAGTTGAAGAGACTGAAGTTAGAAAATGAAAATAATAAACTTGAATTCGAACTCATGGAAGTGCAGTTGAAGAAAAAGGAATTTGAGATCATGAAAGAGGCAGAAATGACATAGCATCTCTCTCTATTGGATTGATTGTATGGATTAAAAAACAATTAGGGGGTCAAGCTCCAATAGCTCAGTTTTTTGTGCCTCATTGTCTTCAGCCTTTGTGGAAATCATGAATTATTTTCAGTTGTTTGTGTTTCATTGTCTTGATACTGATGTAATACATACATAGTGCATTTTCTCATTTATTTGGCAATTCTTTTTTGGTGAACTCATTAGGTATTTGTATTCCACATAATAGTTAACAACTTTCATTTTAACTTGAGTAAACTCATTTTTACACAAGTATTTGTATTTGTTTGCGATAATTTATTTATTTTGGTACTTTAGAGATAGTTCATGTAAATTCATTTAGTATTTATATTTGTTTGCAATAAGTATGTCAACACCAAAACTTGTCATTTCCTAGTCCTACTCTACTTTCTAAAAGGTTTTCCCACCTAGCTTCATTCTCTATTGTCAAGTCGTTATAAAATCATGGGATCTACCTCATGGTGGCCAAGGTATTTGTAATTAGTGGTGGTGGAGAGAAGAGCTACCCACCTTGACTATTATATTCCTCTTACATGGTATACATTGTGAGTTGGGTTTTTTTAATCATCTGTATGTAAATTAAGGAGTCAACAATTTTCTCACATTAAGTTGGTTTTTTTCCACAACATTTTCACAATTATTTGGATTTTTTTAAGGAGGTCATTGTTATTTTATCTTATTCCTAAGAAATACTGTTAGAGGGCTCGTCTTCTAATTGGTCATGGTTATACCTTCCTCAACACTCCAAATATATCATTTTGTTGTCCTACCTTGCTTTATGGGGTATGGTATGTTTCTTACTCCTACATTTTAATCGTACATTTTAACATGGAAATTGAGGGTATGTGTGTTGTGTCCAACCCTTGTCTCTAGTGCATGGTATTCTTCAAATTTCATATATACATGTTAGATATTATGTGGGGTGTATCTAAGAGGGTGTTGCTGTAATTTTCCATCCCCTTAAAAATAATGAGTCTCTACTCTCACTAAAAGTTCGATATTTTGGGTATGCTCTGGTCATGTGTTTAAAAAATTTGGTGCTACTCTTTCTATAGTCATATGTCCACGAAAAACAATTAGTGTACAATTGTGACCCAAAACTATACTTACAAATTTTCATAGTTCAAACAACATCAAAATATTGGGTACACCCGACTAAAAATAGAATGCACTAGTCCCAAACTGACAAATTCATTGTTGGCAGTAAGGAGAAACAAATCAAAAAAGGAAATTCCTCGTAACATATTTTCTTATGGTATTTTTTTTGCAGGGCACCTTCATATTTTCGACCTACTGTAACAATAGATGATTTCACCCTTCATTTGAAAAGTGTTCTTGAACTAGGCCAAATGATTTTGACTTCAAGGCTGCTCTTTCACCATAATCTAGCTCGGATACCAAGTAATCTCAGGAGATTGAACAAGTCGGTTTTATTTTCTTTTGTCTTTGTTACAAATTTTGAGTTGAAGTAGTGAAGCCCCAGTCATAGTATATCTTTGTGATACAGAGGGAATTCTGAGAGAGATTTTCTAGCTATTTTTCATGTTACCTTGGAGACCTTATTGCATGAAATCTATCACTTTAATCATTAGGAAAGGCATTGTACTCAAAATTAGAATCTAATATAATGTCATGTGTCAAAAGATAAGTCACAGAATTGAAGTATAATCACACTACAATGATGAATATAAGGATTGGAAAAATAAATCAGCTATAAATCTAAATCTTGGTGCTTGAAGTATGAGTCATGTACTTGCAACCCTCATGAAGTTCAATAAAATGGTGCCATGTGGTGCCATGTACTCATAAGCATATTCCTTGTACTTATTCAAATGGTTTCAATGGTGTGCTGAGTGCAACTAGTAGTGGTGGAGGAAGGTGGAATAAAACCAACAATACTCTCTCGTTTGTGGAATTGAAAGTGAAACTGTGGGATGCTTTTCATGAATGGGAGAAACATGTCTAAAGTGTTCCATAACAATTATAGAGTTAAAGGAGAAACCTTGAAAATTATGGCTACATTTCTATAGAATCTCTCTCCTTGTTACGTTGTCCACCTTATCATTGTTTGCATATCTCACAGTTAAGATCTTATGAATATATCCCTTCATTCTTTGATACCTCAATTTTCTATAAATATGGTCTAAGTGACATTTAACCTTACTTTCTTCGAGGACTATGATTATTCTCCTCATGCAAGGAATCTTGGTAACCCAACTAGCTTATATATCTCCCTACCAAAACAAATTCATTTAAACAAAATTTGATTATAGAATGAAAGATACTTACTTGATAAGTGAAGATAAAGTCTTCATCTTTATTTCTTCGATGGTGGAGAAAAGATGTGTTAGTGATTTCTCTTTGAATGATCTTCTTCAAGGTAAGGATTAGATCTTGGTTGTAATGATGATAAAGTCTTCTTTTTTGCACTCTTCTATACCAGTCCTAGGAAAGCTCGGTTCCTAGTCTTTAGATAATATTACTTTGACTTCTTATTTACTTAAGAATATAATTACATAGTCAACATGAAGACCGATGTAGTTATACTTTTCAACATGACTATGCGTTCACACATAGTACCTATATAGTACTTGTTATCCATTGGTTGATGGCATTCAAGTGTCGATTGATAATTTGTTTTCTAATTTGTTTATGAGGGGCAGGCGAGCCTTACAGAGACCCCTCCATGGCATCAATGGAGCCCTACAGAGACGCCTCCATGAGAGGAGGATTATCAGGTACATTGGTTGTTTAGTTATGTCATGTTTTCAAGTAGGTTATATCTATTGTTCGTTGTGAAAAATTGATTAATGTGAATTTTTTTTGTCTTGCACAGGTGGGCGCACTCGTCCGACTCATTCACCTAGTCAGGAAATTGAACAAGAGGCGCCCCAAGGACATGTTCCCATTCTCCCTATTGCTGGTGAGGGGCAAAGGAGAACAATTTCTCAGCCTGTGGGATTCATCCCACAATTGGATACTTCTCCAGCTAGAATCTAAATGAAAATTTATTGTTTGATGTATGTTTAATTTCAAAATTATTGTGGTACTCATGTGCCCAAATGCTAACAATTTAATGTTTTGTACAGTGGGTCATAGACACATTCATTCCTCGCCAAGGGACCATAGTATGAACGAGGGTCTTATACACAGCATAGGTACACATTAGATCAATTTCTAGTTAAAATGTTTAATTTTACGTTATATTCAATGTTGAACAGGTGAATTTTTTTTTCAAATGACATGTGTTTAATGTGAAAAAATTATGCTCCATAGGTGCAAAAGTTGGAGTTGGGGTCGGCCCTATCGCTGGTGAGGGGCAAAGGAGAACAATGTCTCAGCCTGTGGGATTCATCCCATAATTGGATACTTCTCCAGGTAAAATATAAATGAAAATTTATTGTTTGATGTATGTTTAATTTCAAACTTATTGTGGTACTCATGTACCCAAATTCTAAAAATTTAATGTTTTGTACAGTGGGTCATAAACACATTCATTCCTCGTAAGGGGACCATAGTGTGAACAAAGAGGAAGAGATAGTCTTTCCAGCATGTATTTTCAAATTACCAAAAAAGTTTTTTAAATACAAATTTTCCTTATAAATTTTTTAATTTTTAATATGTGCAATAATTTAACATGTTACAGGTGGTGGTGGTCGCCCTCTTAGGGGTAGAGGTTGTAGGGTTCATGAGTTTGCTCGAAATACGATCTATGATCCCCTTTACACCCATCCCGGTGATATTCCTGAGCAGATGCCTTGGGAAGATACCATCTCCTTACTTAGTGTTGATGGGATGAGGGAGCATTCCACGAGATTGCGCAATGAATTGCAAAGTTGCAATCTCTCTGCCCCTAGTCGAAATTGTCTCCAAATTGTTTTGCACAATTTGGAGAGTTTGATAGAGACTTATCGTGGGGTTGGACCATCAACCCAAGTTTTATTTGACATGATGTGTAGGAGGAGAGCATCAGTGATTGGTATCCACTCCTACAATTAAGTCAAAAGTAAGGTCACTAAAGAAATGGCCTTGTCACTATTTGACTTGCGGCCTGAAGGCAAAAACATCTGAAGATTGCAAGATTCAATGATCCTATTATTGCACCCCATATTTATGAGAAGTTCCTGTATGCATATGGGAAGTTCCCAAATACTGATGAGGTGCCGCAATATTTTGTTAGGATGTTGTTTTCTCAATTCTGAGAGCACATGGACCCTAACTATACAGATACTGGGTCCAAATTCTATGGAGCTGGAAAAGGTCATACATATGAGCGACTTGATGCTATGCGAGATGTTGGGTTTAGGCCTCCAGCACCTCGTTTAGCAGCTCGACCACCTAGGGTAGTTACACTTCCAGAGGATTTAGCCCTTATCTCCAATGCTGCATCACAAATGAGGGATAAGATACAAGAACATATTGCAGCTGCTTTAGGAGGGGTGGAAGTTGGCTTAGGGACGAGCTAACCTTCATCTAGTGCAGGAGGGCATTCATTTGTGAGTATCCCAGATGACGTGTTGAGGGAGATGGAGCGAGATGAGATTATTAAGTATGGATTCTCATGTAGAGACCTCTATGAGCAATCCAGGACAGTACAAATGCACACCATGGGTGAGGTATGTACAAACAGGTTTTGATCTAACATGTTTTTTTTGTGTATATATACATTTAGTCTCAAAAAACTGACGCCAATATATTTATTTAACTTATGCAGTTTACAACATTCCTAGAACAACATTGCCTTTCCCCTCGTGCTCATTCTATAGATCGTGAACATGATCATGTACAGGTGCCACAGCCATTACTCATTACTATCTATCTATATTTTTGTATGTCAAATTGAAATTGAATTTATGTCACATAAGTTTATATGGTATGAGTCTTAACATTATGGAATTTTTAGGTTAGCGCTACACATGAAGGGATGCCTGAAGAGATTATTCCTTTTGAGGTTCCAGTCATGACACAGGTATCGATACTTTTCGTTAAGCATATTTATAGTGTTTATTATATTTCTTTTCGCAAACTTGACTGTTAACTTTGGTTTCTACTTTTCAGGGTACAGAGGATATTGACATGATGCAGACTGAGCCTCAAGGAGATTGTGTATTCTTTGGGTCATAGAGTCTACATTAAACCCTGGTAACCTCTTACCCTTTCTTCGTTGGTATCATTGCCACATTATAAACATGCTATCTGGTGAATTTATAGACAGTCGAGAGGTTCCTTTATGTATCTAGTGAATGCTAAAACTAATATTTAATTTTCAGTAATTTAACTTTGAGCCATAGTCAATTCACAAGGTTACTAACAGTATAGGTAACCGGTCAAACCGGCCGGTCAAATCCTAGAACACCAGGAAGACACTACCCCTACTGAAACATAAGAACTAGTATGACTCTTTAACAACCAATATGGGATAAGTATTGGCATAATGTATCAAGTAGAGTGCAATGTTTAGTAATAAGAAAGGATATGGTTCTCTCAACATGTCTTTCCAGAACAACATGAGTTTCATTTTGGACAAAATACCAAACATCCTATGTTCGGTCATCGAACCGGCCTCGAGTCAGTGACCGAATCGGCCGGTTCGGTCACAAACTTCTACCGAGTCAGTCCGACCGGGGGTTTGGCTCGATTGGCTCGGTTGATTCGGAGCCGGTCCGACTGATTTTCGGAACACCTCAAGAAACAAATTTGAATTCTAATATCTCACAATTGGAACAAAAAAAAAGTCTTATTTTTGGAATTGAAAAATGAAGCTTATGTGACATACCTTAATCTATCTGAAGCAAGATATACATTCTGAGACTATATGACTGGGATATAAGATTGCATGGATATTCTAATACTAGCTCAATTGGAAGTATGAAGAATGCACATCTAGTGTTATATTACTTGATTCTGTTACTTTGGGAGCACTATTGAATCTAAAAACATGGCTTTTTATTGTGAAGCCTATTGGTTGTTGAAGCTCTTTGAGCATGTGTTGGTGTAGTAGAGGGTTTGTTACCATCATCATCAAATTGTTTTACATCCACATGAACAATATTATCTCAAATTTGGGCATCACTAGATTCTGGAAGGAGAAGCATTGCTAGGTGGTACACTTCAAGATGAAGTACCAAGAATGATGACCTCATCTGGTAAGGGAAGGATGGAATAAATATCCAAAGGATAGGATGTTGGTAATGCTGAAGTAATCCCTTTAGTCCTGACTCCCCATAAACTATTCAATAACTACAAAGGATGAAATGAGGATTTTGACATTTGTATAGGTGGACCAACACAAGATAGAGACGTGGAAAGATTCACTAAAACTAGTTGTAATTCATCAACAAGCAACCCAACAATAGAATAAGAGGCATGTTCCATGGATACATGCTGAGATTCATCACCAGAGAGGAGCTATAAAAGAGATCCTAGTAGTCACCATGAAAAGGCTCATCAAAGATAGTACCGTGATGCTTAGCCACTTGCTGAGAGGGAGGGTCATAAAGATTATAGTGGCAAACGAAAGTCCTATGAGGATTCTAATGGACAGGTTATATATCATGTCTTTCATGATACAAGTGGGTCCATGCACTTGATCTAAAGAACCTAAAATGTGAGATAGAGGACTTCCACTCATGCAACCTATAAGTTTTTGACCTTAATTTTGCATCAAGGAATAATTTGGTCTAGTCATGGAGAAAATATAATGTACAAAAAATTTAACATTTTAGATCATCACACCATTTTAATTACCATGGGGAGAGCACTATTATTTCCGATGTAGAGAGCCTTGAATGTAGTGAGTTATGAATTTACCAATTATATATTTTATGTCTCAAACAATTATAGGAACCGATGATTTTACTTTTTGGTTTAATATGGATGTTGGTAATCCAAATATTTTAATGGGACATTGAACTTAGGTGTTGGTCAAAAATCCTATTTCACTGATCTCAAATACTAGGTTGTCAATTGGGTCTACTGTGGAGGATGTCAAGGAATATCTCAATGCTATCCCAAGTATAATATCACAGTCTGAAATTTGGATGGACAGTTACAGTCAAAAGTTCGGATATCATTTCCGGAAGAGGCTCGGATAAGGATACACATAATCTCAATGTAATTGTAGAGATTACAATTCAAACTGGAGCAGAGAACTTAGGAAAACTTTTGGTGATGCCACAGTGACATTCCCTCACTATCTTGGTACTATATCACAGTTTAAGGATCTCGGTGTAATTTCGTGCCACCACAGTTCATTGATATCACAGTTTGGTTACTATCTAAGTCATGATGATTCTACAGTCTTGGTGCCATGATGCTCATAGATCTTAGTTCTATCCAAGTCATGGTGTTTCTGCAATATTAGTGCTATCCCAAGGATAAGATCTCAGTGCTATATCAGTTCTATCCCAAGGATAAGATCTGGATGCTATTTCAATGCTATCCCAAGGATGAGTAGCTTGGTCATATTTTAGCCTTTTCTATATTTTCTAGTCACAATGATGAGCTCAGAGCTTCTAGACTATGTCTTTTGGGGTCCCATTACTTCTGCCAATAATCTCAACCTGTGTGCAATTGCTAAGTCATATTCCCTTTGGGACTATGGAAAAGTTTCAAAACATAGACGAACTTTGAGAGGACATCATCCTCATAACATGACACATACTGATTCATGTATCCTGGAAAATGTTTACTATTATGATTAATACACGTGTCTTTAGACCTTTGATAGAAGCCCTCTTCTTTGGCCTGGTAATAGACTAAAAGGAGAAGAGATTTTTGATGTGAGTAGGAGACTCTAAGAATATGGAGGGGTGATGATTCAACCCCAAGAGATAGCATACATCACATAGAGCTGTAGAAACCCCAATATATGTAGAAATTTTAGTGGTAGTGTTTAGGACAAACATAATGTTTGGAGTGAGGAGAAATAGAATTAAAATCAGTGCATACCTAGGATCCCTTAAACTACTAAGCTCTAGAGGTGGAATGCCTTGAAAGATACGAATAACTTCAAGTGTGAGTTGGATGAGAGGATGGAGAAGAACTTGCTCAAACTAGATACCAACAACCTTGAGAACTAGAATGCAAAGGGAGAGGATGAAATATACAATATGGGTCATTGAAATAAACTAATTATGGCATATTTTCTTGCCTACCCTTCAGGTTGATAGTCCACCAGTATCAATTAGAAATCTACTTAATTAAGTTCTAGAATAGTGGTCAATTTCATGTATCATATATCCTATTGTGAAATCAAACGAGAGACCTATGGGCTAGATACAATAGCAGAAATATGACCATACTCCACCTCAAACCTGGATGTAAGACATAGTTCCCTCCTTAATTTTCAAATCCATGGGCCTAAGTTTGGAATTACGACGATCTATGTGTAAAAGTTAATTTGATTAGGTGTATCTAATATGCCAAATTATTTAAGGACCTGCATCTATATCCAATCCTTGTTACATGCACTTGCACACATAAACAAGCATAAGCACAAGAACTAGCATGTCATTGGAAAGGCTTGAAGTATGTTGAGTCTATATTAGCTACTCACATGTGGCTCTGAAGGGAGATTCTACAAAATGTGGCTCTCAAGGGATATGTTGGTCTATCTAAATGTGAAATTGGTGCAAGAAAACTCTAAATTGCATGGAAAAGGCCTTCAAGGTGTGAGGTAACTATAATTTGGTGTACCCTATGGACTCAAATAGCCCATCCCATCACTACATTAGATTTATAAGTCTAAGTATGTAATGTTTGGAATACAACATGGCTCTTTGGGCTGATACCACGTGGATAAAATAACGTTCTATAAATCTTACATAAATTATTTTGCTTATGTTTCAATAAGGAAGATAAGGAACATCTAGTAAAAATTTGCATAGGGGTGGTTTGTAAAGATCAAGGTTAATGAGTTGAAGTAATGAAGAGGCTGTTGTAGACCAACATGAATCGACCTTGTTTTTTTCTAGCTCCACAAATAAGTTGAGGATAAAATATGGATATCTAAGAAGACAATTTTGTCAGGATAAAATAAGGAACATCCAGTAAAAAATTTGCATCGTAATAAATAATAATGCACTTTTTCTTGATTATTTTCTGGTGCAATGACAGCGAATACATCACCTTATTTAACCATATCAAAGACACGATCATAATCATTGTCAATCACAGCCACTTCATTGTCCATTTCCTTGTCACTCACGTTTCCAAATGGGGGCAATGGTGTCAATTGTTCGTGTTTCCATGGTTGAACAAATTTCTTAATTTGGTTTTCAGATTCATCGATGGACTTTGTCTGATCAATACATGCATAACAAAATCAAGAGCACTTTCGTTTCTCAATGCAATGTATATTTTTCATGTTCATACTCTTTATTGAGTGTAAATTTCTTGTTTTAGGGATTACATTGATATTAAATGGCAATGATCTATCAACATCACCCATTGCAATATTCCAAAAGTACCTGCTTAAGAAAAACACACACATATGTATGAGTCAAATTTTGAAAAATATTAAATATTTTTTTGATAACAAAATACATGCACATATATGTATACACATATATATATCTAGACATGTATAATATATTGTTAGTTAAATGTGTACACCTACCTATGCACATCAGCCATCCTTGGGTTTGATACATGACTTAAATTGTCCTTGCACCAATTAACAACATCTAAAGAATTTGCAAGTCGGGAAGCTGAGTGACTCAATTGATACCTCCTAAGTGCATGTTTTACGCATCCCCCAGCACCATCATGCTCTCCTTTTCCATGCCCTGTCTCAAAGAAATTCCATGTATGTCGAATGTTGGTTTTCTTATGAAGACGAGACAACCAATAGAATGATCTTGCTGATTTAAATTGACCAGCACAACCATCTGACCATACCCAATGTTCTTTAAAAGTGACTCTTCGTTTCAATAATTCATTATAAATAACATTAAAACAATGCTAAACAAAACACGTGTCATGTGTTCGATCATCACTGATGTAGAAATGGTACTCCTTAATCACCTCACGATTATTTTCATCGCTATCAAAACCATTGACAGCAAGCTTTGCTTGTCTATACAAACTATGCACAAATATAGATACTTGGTCTGAATGATAATGCTCACTTTGTATCTCCTTTTGTGGAATAAACGTGTAATTCTCAGCGAAATCAACCACTGATAATATTTTTCCTTTTGGGAACACCTCATATGATTGCTTGAATTGTAAATCCTACCATCGTGCTATATGAAAATGCTTAATATATTTGTATATTTGCACCCGGAACTTCTCCATAAAAGATGTCATTGGAATCTCGTCGTCAAGTAAAGTGATCTTTTTTGATGTTGTGCTTGAATCTACAACAGGAGTGTAAGTAACATATTCATATTGCTTCCAATTCAGACTGAGATTTGACAGTTTGGGATCATTAGGATCAATGGGATACTTTTCATCGTAGAGTGCCAAATGAGAACATTTGTCACATTTTCTTCCACCAACACATTCCTTTTTATAAGATAATTCATTATTCTCTCGTGGAAATAATATCTTTGATAAAAATTCACGAACACTTGAAGGAGGAGGGTCATTTGACCAATATTTTATGCCAAAATTTACAAATGTCTCGTACAATAATTGGAATTCTACATGGTATCGACAACAACATGTGTCTCGAACAGTGATAGGCCTGACATACCATGGTTTAAGCTTCACAAATGTGCTAAGGGAAATCTTCACATCAGTATTACTCTCCATAAAGTTCTCAAATAATTTTACTTGACTGACCTGTGTTATATGTTTGGAATGAGATTCATAAACTCCCATAGATATACGGCGTCGCAGTTGATCCTTTTCATTTGGCAACACACGAGAATTCGAATCCCAAAACTATTTTACCCTATCCCTCACACCATCAGGAAGTCTATCATGATATGGACACCTGCAGATATTAGCCCAACATGCAAGTTCATCATTCTCATCTATTTGAGTTCTAAATTTTGAATGCCTCCATAAACTTTTTCTTGATGTTTTAATCAATTTTGAAGTTGCTGACATCAACCGACTTGATGAAGTTCCTTTCGCGACTGCACCTGTTGAAAGTGCTCTACGAGAATTCTTTGCAACTTCAGATCGCTCTTTGGCTAGTGTGCCAAGCGTCGACGTCACATTTTTTGTTACCATTTCATTTGCTAAAACCTCTTTTTCACTTTTAATGGCCAATAATTCCACAACATTTTTGAGATATTTGTGCTTTATAAATCCACGTAACAGTTGAGCTTGTGCTATGATAGATAAACCTTCAAAGTATGTTTCAATCTAGATTTTAATTTATCTCGAACTGTCCTTTTAGCCATTGGTGGTCCCAATTCTTCAATTTTAGTTGGATCCATATTTTCTAGAAACTTGTAGTTGTATACAATGTTCTTGGAACTTCCAATTAACTGCAGTGAAATTCGATGTGTGGTAGTATCTTCTTATGGTTCTGATGTTGTCCCTGCATAAAAAACAATATTAAAACTTTTAATTTGAAATTGACATATACACATTTTTTATTTTAAAACTATTTTGAACTACAATGTTTTTTTTAAAAAAATACAAAATTCAAATTGAAGAAATTATTGATTCACCAGTGACATCGATATCAATATTCTCTTGGAAATTTGTGGTAGTATCTTCTTGTGGTTCTGATTTTTTCCTTGCATAAAAAACAATATTAAAACTTCTAATTTGAAATTGACATATACATATTTTTAATTTTAAAACTATTTTGAACTACAATGTTTTTTTTCAATTTATTCAAATTGAAGAAACTATTGACTCACCAGTGACATCGATATCAATATTCTCTTGGACATTTGTGGTAGTATCTTCTTGTGGTTCTGATGTTGTCCCTGCATAAAAAACAATATTAAAACTTCTAATTTGAAATTGACCTGTATACATATTTTTAATTTTAAAACTATTTTGAACTACAATGTTTAAAAAAAAAAAATACAAAATTCAAATTGAAGAAACTAAATTGACTCACTAGTGACATCGATATCAATATTCTCGTTGACAAGTTCCTCAACATTTCTCATTTCCTCTTCATTTTCATGTACCTCTACATCTATTTCACGATGCGCTACCTCCACATTTATTTCATGCCTTAATCTTTCCCTTTCCTCTCGCCTTTTTTTTTGTAATCTCTCATTTTTATCCGCTAAATATTTCCTTTTTTTTATCGTGCCTTGATATGCAATTCCTTTGGTTTCCCATGTTCACAAAATTGGAAACCTAAAATCCAATTCTATTTGGACCAAATACCTAAAAAAACATAAAGATTTCAGACTAAGTACTTCATGCTTTCAATAAGAGAGAAAAAAAAAAAAAAATTGATAAAGACATTTTGCAAAAATACTTCATGCCTTAATAGATTGCAAGATTGCAAAAATACTTCATGCTTCATAGAGACATTATCCAAAAATACTTCATGCATGCACCTGAAAAAATTTCAAAAAAGAAAATTGCACCCACAAAAACTTTCAAAAAATATTTCGCCAAAAATATTTCGCACCCAAAAAAAAGGTTGAATTTTTTTTTTTTTTTTGCCAAAAAAATTTTGTACACAGAAAATATTCGCACCTTTACAGAAAAAGAATTTAGACCTTCACAATTTTCGGACCCTCGCACCTTTCGCAATTTTCGTTGGTTCAGAATTTTGTGTGAAATTAATCTTTTGGGCGAGAGTATTTATATAAAACTCTCGACCGAAAGATTGTGTCGGCTTTTGATTAAAACATTTTATAAAACTTTCATATAAAAAATTTAATAAAACTCTCCCGGCCGAGAGTTTCATTGGGTAAACTCTCGGGCGCAAACTCTCAGTCAAGATTTTTTTAAAATTTCGGCCGAGAGTTTGGCCGCGCGATTAAATGTAACTTTAGGTGGGTTAAACTCTCGGTTGAGAGTTTTAAATTTCTCGGTCAAGAGTTTTATAAATGTCTCGTCCTAGACATTATCTCGGTCGAGAGTTTCTGCTCAACGAAAAACCCAGAAAATTCTGCAGTTTTCAGGAACCTGCAACTTTGGAGGGACGGAACACCTACAAAAACAAAATATTATATGTCGGACCAAGTACCATTAGATTCATCTTTGAATCTAGTTTCTGATGATGTGAGATTTGTGGAGTTTCATTAAAAAATTCAATTTTTTATTATTTTTTTACTAAACTATGTCATTGTGGAATTTCATTGTTCGAAAAATTTCACTGAATGAAAATTCAATAACTTTCAAATGACGACACCAAAAAAATTAGAGAAGTCATATTGGATTTCCTCTCCCTGTCTACTTCAAAAGGGTACTCTCATTTTTCTTATTGACGATCACATTGAAAAGAAAATCTAGGGATCATAAAATGTACTGAAACATCACTGTTTTTTGTCTTCGTCCATTTCAAAAAATAATAAAAAATAGTGATTTAATCCGAAAATTACAAAAAAATAGTCTGTGCACTAGTGCAATATATGCAGATTATGAGGCTACAGTTTTTTTCCAAAAAATGAATAACCTTCCCTAAAAAAAGTTAGGGATCATAAAGTGACTATTTATGTTTGCTTGAAAATTTCAAGTATATGCAATTAATAAACAAGAAATTTACCCCTCTATATGTCAATATTGTTTTTAAAAAAAAATATGGGCATGGAGGTAAGACAATTCTCTACAATTCTTGTTTTTATGTCGAAGCATAATTTGCAATAAAAATATGAGTTTAGTGGAGTTGAAGTTGAAAAACATAGAAAATTACAATTTTCAACGTCAAAAAAGGGCAAAAAGTGTTTCCCAACTTCACATTTTATTTTTTTTATTCAAATCCTTATTTAGTTTTGATCCAAGAAACTATGATGCCCGCTGATTGCACCATTGATTTTTTTCGCGAAATGCTACCAAAGTGGCACATATCTGCAAAAAATGCTACTGGACTATCCGGAGGACTCGCTGCCATGTGGGATTCCAGTGGTTCACCTTTAAATCTTTTGGATATTTTGGTGGCATTTTACTCTCGGGTTTCTACCGGGGTTTTAGCCAGCAATTTCATGTTTTGAATATATATGTTCCTTACACTAATAAAGTTCTTTTCTGGGATAAGATGGAACGATGTGGCTTTCTTGCTCTTCGGAATTCCATTCTCGTAGGGGATTTCAATGTTACTTTACAGGCAAATGAAATTTGGGGTGAGAGGGGAAGGTTGGACCCTCATGCTGCTAAGATCAGCGATATTATGTGAAATGCTGATATGCTTGATGTCCAGATGGCGATCAATTGCCCCACTTGGTTTAATGGTAGAAGGGGTAAGGATTTTATCAGCAAGCGAATTGATCACTTTGCGATCAACTTTGGTCTTAAAACCATGATGGGGGGGGTCACAACCTTTGTTGAAGATCTGACTGTCTCAGACCATAGGCCGATACCCTAGTGCGGGAGTTCGAGAAAAAGCACGACGAATATCCTTTCAAATTCAATAGAATTTGGTTGGAGGATGAGGGTTTTAACATTATGATAAAAGATTATTTTAGAAGACATCAGAGAGATGAGGAAGTCTCTACCATGGCTCACCTTTCCCACACTTTGAAGGGATTGAAGAAGGTGGTCTGACTTTGGGAAAAGAAAAAAACCAAGAAACTAAGGATAGAATCAGAATTATAGAGATGGAAAGGACAAATATTTTAAATGAGGTGGCAGATGGGAGACAAGCAGGCGATTTTTGGGAAAAGCTAAAATTGTTGGAAGAAGAATACAGAACATATATTTTCAAAAAAGAGATGACTTGGCGGCTGAAAAGTTGTGCCACCTGGCTGAAAGTTGGAGATAAAAATACAAAATTCTTTCATAAATTTACATCGGGGAGGAGGAATGCAAATACTCTTTGGGAAATTGATGATGGGGACATTTAAGTGTGCTTGAATGAAGACATTAAAATGGCAGTTGTGGGATATTTTGGAAAATTATACAAGAAGAGGGAGGAACAGGTGACTGATGCTCAAATGGATATGCTTCAGCATTACCCTGTCATGTTTGACAATGAGGAATTGATATGTTTTAAGAGGAAGATATCCCCGGAGGAGGTAAAAGTTGTCTTAAAATCTTTCGAAGCTGATAAAAGCCTAGGTCCGGACGGGTGGACCCCGAAATTTTTCATCCATTTCTTGGAGGATTTTATTATGGACTTGACTGATATGGTGGAGGAAGCCAGGGTGAATGGAAGGATTCATGGTACCATAAACTCCACTTGCATTGCTTTAATACCCAAGAAAAATGGGAAAATGTCTTTCAATGATTACATACCCATCTCTTTATGTAATACCTTATACAAAATCATTTCAAAGGTTATTACTGAAATAATGAAAGGTGAACTTTCAAATTTTATCACGCCCAAACAATTTGGCTTCCTGAAGCAGAGAAGCATTCATGATGCTATAGCAGCAACTAAAGAGATCATCCACACTATTTAGTCAAGGAAGTTGGAAGTTGTGGTTTTAAAGATAGATCTTAATAAGGCATATGATAGAACGGATTGGGTCTTTATGAGACTTGTATTATACAAAATTGGCCTGGACAAGGATGCAGTGGAGTGGGTGATGGGTTGCATAACCAACACTTCTATGGTTGTCATCATAAATGGTTCGGAAACGGAGTTTTTCTATCCGAGCAGGGGGCTCCGCCAGGGATGTGCCCTTTCCCCACTTTTATTTATTTTGATGATGGATGCGATGAGCTTAAAACTAAAATGTGCGGCTGAAGGTGGTATATTTCAAGGGATCGACATTGGCTCAAATATGAAGGCATCTCATAGCCTATTTGTTGACGACATTCTTATTTTTGGCATGTTACAGAAAAAACGCTGGGAAGTTTTTCAGGGAATTCTACAGGTTTTTTGTACTGCTACGGGAACGTTGATAAGTGAAGGGAAATCCTGTCTCTATTGTGCAGATGGTGAGGAAGGGGCATATAGTGAAATCACATCCATGTTCAACTGTGGTAGGGCTCCACTATCGAGGGGTATGACATATATGGGTTTCAAGATGAAACCTTTAAACTACACATCAGAGGATTGGAAGTGGCTCATAGGGAAATATAGGAAAAAAATAATTGCATGGTTAGCAAAATGGTTATCTAGAGAGGCAGACTGATTCTATCACAGGCTGTATTCCAACAACTCATGGTTTTCTGCGCACATCTATACATCATTCCAAAACAGATTTTGAAGGACATAAAAAATATTATGGAAAGATTTATATGGGGAGGTGGGAGTGACAAGAGGTGCATTCATTTAGCTGGGTGGGATACTATTGCAATCCCAAAGGACAAGGGGGGCTGGGGTATTCTCGACTTGGAGATTTTTGGAAAATCACTTTTAATGAAATCCCTGTGGAGATGTCTTCATCTAAATGGTAAATGGAAAGAGATAATTAAGAATAAATATATGGGTCAAGAGGACATGGAGGAATTAGTCATTGCAGGATGGAATGTGCACAGCAAATAATCAAACATTTGGAAGGGATTCAGCATAATTTTGCCTTTATTAAATGAAAACCTGAAATGGATTTACGGAAATGGACATAAAATTCTTATTGACTGTAGACATATGTTGGGTTTCGAAACTCATCAGCCAATTAACAGTGATTTTTTTATTATTCTACATCAAAGAGATTACTTTTATATACATCATATTATTGTCGGATGGGACAATGAGCTTCCACACTGGATGCCTTTCAAGGATCTGGGGCTAAACGAGAAGTGGGAACATGAGTGGAAATGTTTTACGATAGCCCTCAGACATATGGGTTTGTGCAGAACAAACAGGGGTGATAGACTAGTCTAGGGAGATATTACAGCAGAGGGGGGACCAAAGGAAAAAGATATATATTTGGCACAAATAAATTCAAAGGTAAATCATGGCGCTGACAGCTGGTTCAAGGTTGTTTGGAAGGTAAATATACAAATAAAAATGATTATTTCTCTGTGGTTAGTTTGGAGGGACAAGAATTTAACATGCAAAAACTTGCAAAGAAAGGGTTGGCAGGGGCCGGGTTTATGCATCTTATGTGGTATAGAGTCTGAAGATAACCAACACCTTTTCTACCTGTGCACTTTTTCCAAGAAAACTCTTGAAATACCGTGTTCAAAATGGCAAATACCTCTTCCAGAATACACGAATACGGTGGACTGCATCAGATGGTAGTTTAAAAGAGGTAGGAATTTCAGGGCTATTCCTATCCTATTTCACTAGTACATTTGGTGCAATAGGAACGGGAAATTATTTGAAGGAAGGCCATACTCTCCTGAAAAGACGGTTTTCCAAATTTATACCTATTGGGAAAGGGTTAAAATTAGTCAGAAATTTCCTATGGACTTATCTAGGAGATTAAGATCACGAGTTTCATTACCCGACTGGATATTTTTATGGGGCTGCACAAAATTAAATATGTGGTTGTGGTGCCTGGCTTATGCTTTCTCCTTCATGTCATTACAAATTCTACTGGAATGGAGGGACATGTATGAACATGAGGGCGGAATGCTTAGCTTTATGGGGACTTTTATGGGTGGTCAATCAACTATTTGTGGATTCTAAAACCCTCATTGATCACATGAACTTGAAGTCCACTCTAAATCCGGGTATGGTATCACACTGGATTGAGAGAATTCATGTTTTAAATAAAACCTTCACTTTCATTTCCTTTTGTCATGTTTACAGGGAGAAAAATGAGGAAGCTAACCGTTTATCAAAAAGACGACTGGAGGACATTTTTGGTGAAATGAATTATGAATTAACCAACTCTCATGGACCAGGAGAAGCGAGAACGATCAATTTTGCATAATGCGCTCGAGAAGCATAATTTTTCTGTTAACAGGTTTTTTGAATACACACTCCCGCGACGGCTGGTCTGATGTCACATGGGGCTTCGCTTTTTATCTTTTTGAGACTATTGTGTTGTGTTTAATTATTGTTGTACGCAAAACTTTGATAAGTGCATAATAGAGCTTTTGTTTTTTGGAACAGGTTTACAGTTTTGTGGAGAAGAATGTTTTCTTTTGTATTGACCAGTGAGAGGGATGTTCTCTTCTCTTGTCTTGAAACAGATGAATGTAATTGTCCCTATGTGGACGTTTCATTTTAGTCTTTTTCTCTAGTACATATATATAAACCAGTCATATTTTTTCATGCTGGAAAAAAATTGGCGAGCAGAGGGAACAAGCCAATGTTCCTGCATGCATATCATTTTTCAACCAATTTTTTGTACAAAGTAGCTTGAG
Organism: Pinus albicaulis; assembly: GCA_034641835.2. Classification (NCBI taxonomy): domain Eukaryota; kingdom Viridiplantae; phylum Streptophyta; class Pinopsida; order Pinales; family Pinaceae; genus Pinus; species Pinus albicaulis. The sequence continues at coordinate 455,016,034 of CM076571.1, read as the reverse complement.
TTTGGTTGTGGATTTTCAATACAACAGAGGATGCAACCCGAGCTTACAAAAAGGCCGCCTCTTCCATTTAGGGGAAGTCCAACCAAGTTGAATTTTCTAGAGGAAGCCCAACTAATTCAACTTCGATATAAAGTAAGTTTACATAAACATATAATATGGGACGATAGTAATCCTAATATATAGTTGCTTTTAAGCATTGTAGAAGGAAAAGTTAGCAATAACGCATTTCTCAGAAATATTGGATAGATGGTTTGTGGAGTGAAAAAAATGCACCTTATAAAATAATTTTGTAGGTTTCTTCCGACTGATTAGAGCCACTTCAATAAAATACCTACTAGAGTTAGCATAATAAGTTCAAAATAAATTGGTTTTTTGTAAGGTGAAGAGAAATTGAAACAAAAATCCTACACAAGGTTGACATTTTTATTGGAAAAGCTTTAGCTTATTCTAAATGTAGAAAGTGTAAAAGTTCAAAATAATCAATGTTCCACCAAGACTCAGGGTACTTGCTAAAATTTTAGAGAAATTTTGTCGGGATATATATATAAATATATATATATATATATATATATATATATATATATATATATATATATATATATATATATATATATATATATATATATATATATATATATATATATATATATATATATATATATATATAATTCAAGTTCATATTCATTGTTAAATAATGAAAGCATAAATATTAAATATTAAATAAACTAATAATAATATACCATATACTAATATGAATATCAATACATTAAGAATTGAAATTTGATCTACACATGATAAAGTTTAAATTCATAATTGAATTGAATAATAACATACATTGATCCATCCTCATCATTCATATAACATACTCATTATTGTAATATTCATCCATAATCAATGATCATTCAATAATGAAATCTTTAAATACATTGATCCATTATTCCATATCATTCATCATTCATCATTCTACAATGTACATTGATTTAAAAATTAATTTCATCATTCATCATTCTAGAATTGAAATTGAAATCAAAACATACTAGAAGTCTAGAAGTAGATACTAAAGATTGAACTTTGAACACTAAATAGTAAATAGTAAATTTATATAATTCAAACTTTCAAACTAAAAAATAATTAAGAGTGGATTCAAGAATCAGTCCGAGGTCATCAAATGAAAAGTAAAAATAGATAATGAGCACTGAAAATAAAATCAACATCAAGGACGCAAAGAGGTCAAGGTGAAATGAATCATTGAATAATGAATCCTAATTTTTTTTTAAGCTTACCATTTTGTTTTTTATTTATTTTTTCTTTTCTTTTCTTTTATTTTTTAATTTTTTTTTGACTTTATACTATATGATAGTCATTTTTTTTTACATTAGGTGTCATTAGAAAAATCTAAGGGGGGATGCGTCCCCCTTCAAAGAAGCACCTTTTTTTGGGAGTAGTTTCACCCATAAGCACCCTTTTTAGGGAAGGTGCATGGGGAAATGCACCCTAGAAGACTCCCCATCCCGGGTGCGAGGAGTGCACCTTGGGGATGCAACCCGGTGGAACAATAAAAATAATAGTCTCTTTTCATATTCAACAATTGAAATAATAGTCTCTTTTCATATTCATATAACGCTATAATTGGGCTGAGGTGAAGAGGAATTGAAACAAAGTATTCTACACAAATTGGAACTATTAACCATTTTTAACATTGTTGTACGGGATAGAAACTATTTTTTCCCCACCTATAGGAGTCTTGGAAGTAAATTATATAAAATGACCTTTTAAATACATAATCAAATTAACCTGTAAGTTGATGTTCTTGGCTCCACACAATCATCACACGCTTATAACAAATTATATACAGCGAAAAACCATCAATTTGAAAATACTCTAATAAGTTCTTCATTTGATAACAGAGTTTTCACCTTACACATGGACAATAACACACTTCTAAATATCAAACCCACTCAAATTTAACTAATTAAAAAATTAATATCACTACTTAATAATGAAGGCATATTTGCTACTCATGATGCCTTGGTATGAGGCTACAGTTCAGAGAAATGACTCCATAAATTATCATATTCCCATCATGATAGGGCAATAATTTGAACGATAGATCTATTCTTCCATAATTTTGATGAACAAACCTTTGGGAGCCCTACATAAATCTGAGCATTGGCAGATAACCATTGGATAATCTTCAATCCACAATGTCTCGATCCATAATGCCATGAACAAAATTGTACAAAGTGCCTAGTTTGGAATTACAACATCATCCCCTCGGGTGGTCACTTCCAATTGCACAGTCATCTGACGTTTTTTTTCTAGCAAGCATCAAAACCAAGTTCAAACGTTGTTCACTACTACATAAAGGGGGGTTTTAAGACAATTTTTGGCTAAATTGTCTTAATTTGAGACAAAAGAAAACTTGTGTATTGTCTTAAATATTGCCTTTAAGCGGGTGTCTCAAGTTAAATCGTCTTAAAATTAAATTGTCTTAAAATATTGTCTCTATAAAGACAATACATAACACAAGCATTTTTGTCTCTCCAAAGACAGTTTCATTTTTGTCTCTCTAGAGATAATAGTAGCACTACAACACAAAGGGGGGTTTTAAGACAATTTTTGGGTAAATTGTCTCAAATTATTGTCTTAAAATTTGTCTCTATAAAGACAATAGTTGGAATTAAAGACATATTGTCTTTATGGAGACAATGTATTTAATCCTATCTATTGTCTCTCTAGAGACAATATAAAACAATGAATCCAGAAAAATATCTCACCATTAAAATAAATCAATATAAAAATATTTAATTAAAAAATTCTACAATATCATTGAATATTTCATTTTAGGGTACAGTGGAATTGAATGACCAACCTCCAGCATGGCAGGTGCTCTTCCATTGAGCTAGCACTCTTTAAAGAATTATGTGAGGAGTTATGGCGGTCCTTGAAATTGTATAATAGGCATTGATTTTTAAAAAACGTTCAACACATAATGGCATAATCCTTGTAAAATATATAATCATGCAAGCCCTTATTTTTAACTTAATAAAAAAATAACTCAATGGATTTAGCTCAGTGTGACACCCTTGTAGCTTGACTTGCACAAAAATCTAATAATAAACAATAACCTACAAACAAATTAATCTAGCCAAAAAAAGAAAATTAACTAGAACTAGCACAAGCAATACAACTGCTACCCAAAGAGCTACACCAACATGCTAGTAGGCACTGATGACACATATGATGTACACAACAAGTCATGACTACATCATCAACTTATTCAAGATAGATTGGGCACTCTCCTCATTAACCGTTACTAATTTCTTTGACCACTTCTTCAATGTAAGCTTTTGAACGTATAGAACTAGAACCTCCATTAACACACATTTGGCTTCCTAGAAGAAAACGCCTTGCCCGCTTATACATATGAAATGACTGTTGTGTATCACCCCAGTTGCAGATAAAGTAGAAATTAGAACAAGCTAGGAGTGACCGATGGTCTTACCACCTCGGTGCGCTCCTACCACCACTATTTCCATATCATCTGAGCCAACAGATCCTTGCTTGGCCAGGGGTGAGGATTTCCCACGCCGCGAGGATGGTCGCATTGTGATAAAACTAGGAGGGCCAACTCCAACCATTATCAGATTTCGGTCTACTGGAACTTCGCCTACCACCACACCCAAAAACCAAATCTCTCTTCACCCTTAAATTTCCTCAGGAAATCACACACTATGTCCTAGCTACCATCTTGCCATCAGTTGGGAAACTCAGCAAGAATCCGAACAACTGGAGAAGGAGAAGGAGGGAGGAACGCACTCCAAGCTAATGCTTCCCAAGAAGCTTCACACAACCCACACTAGGATATAAATTCTATGTATTCCAAAAGGGAAACTCTCCTATCACCACTAGACACCAAGAACCACCCACCAAACCACCAGGCACACCAATTTCCAGACCAAGCACCAGAAATGGAGAATTCCACACAGAAGCACTTCCACCCCCATCGATACCTCCTTCAATACCACCTTTGTGCACCTATATCAGACCAAAAACTCATACATACTAAAAACCACTGAAGACCAAAATAACAAGTTCCCTCGTTGACACGTCGTAGTGTTTAGGACTTCTATTTACTAGGCACTCAAATGAAAATAAAGTGGAAAACATGAGTGAGGGAGGATTTTTTTAATGTCCTTGGCACCTATAGTTGCTACATATATCTATCTGCATTTGGGGTTGTCCTTAGCAATAGAAGGAGTTGTGAGAAAATATATAGAAAAAGAGGTTCTATGAAACGTTGTGGCAGGTGTTCGACATGTTCGAGATTTCTATTTACTAGGAATTCAAATGAAAAAAAAGTGGAAAACGTGAGCGAGGGAGGAATTTTCTGATTTCCTCGATGCTAATTGTTGCTATAGATATCTATCTACATTTTTGGTTGTCCCTGGTAATAAAAGAATTCAAGAGAAAAGAGATAGAAAAGGAGGTTTGTGAAAAGTTGTGGTAGGTGTTCATGAATGGATTGTGACAAGAAGCCCAAAACCCAAATCCATCCCAATGATAATGGAGATGTGAACCCCAACTCCAAAGCTATGCTCATTCTCATTCTTCTAGTTATCCTTCTATCTTTCATTTATTTCTACATCTGGTCATTTCTATTAGTAAGGCCTCCTTGATTGGCGGTTGATTGAGTAGAGAAGTAGATCAGTGACACTTATTATCATTCTCTCCATGTTTCTTTGCAATAAATGCTATGTTCTTCCTTTTGTGGGTGTGTATCAATAATTTTTTAAGGTTTCATTTCAATTCTTCCTAAGATGTGGGGTGCCATCACTTGTGGGAGAAATGGCTTGGAAGGATGCGTCACACTTAGTTTTTGGTTAACCCATAAATTGCACCTTGCCCAAACCTCTTATTTATGCCTGTGAAGAAGTGAATCTTGATGTTTGGCCTAATGACATGCCACCATATTCACTAGATAAACATGGTCCCATTGAAATTTTGTACTTATTTTGTCAGCTACGATCTACCATTTCAAAATTGTATCATGTTCCCCACCTCTATTATGACTACTTGGGCACACTAGTACCCTTGAGTTTATGCAACTATGTGGTAAAATTATGGATGCTAGTTTTTGAGTTATGTTGTCAATAAGGGTAATTGATGAACATTGTGTCCCTCACTTTTAGATTTGCTTGATTGACAACGAAATGTGAAACTTTATCAAGGGAATTTAAGTGAAGTCATTTATATTACAGATGGAATTATTACATTAGATCAAAATTGGGCTTTTTTATCATCCACATAAGTTTTAATTTTCTCATCAATATTAGACTTATTTCACAATTCCTTTGAAGTATATATCATTGGTTTGATTTCTCTTCATGCACATATGTACAAATGTCAAAAAGAAATGACAATGAGAAGTAACTACGCACAATAGACTAACTCTGCATCCAAATTCAATTATTTTTTAGCTATTGAATTTCTCTTTATCACCACTTATGACAATGAGAAGTAACTACATATGATAGGATGCAAATTTATCCCTCAAACCAATGTAGAGATGCAATTATTTATTGGTTGTTGAATTCTTATTTATCATCACTTACAATAACTGACACTATATTTGGACTTTCTTAAGGAAAAACACCTTCACTTCCATAACTCGTAGGACTCCTCAAAATATTTTCACTTCCATCAATGATGATCCCTTTCAATATCAATGTTTAATGCATTCCTCCAATAAACCCTTCATAGTCTCTATCTTTTGTTTCCCCTAGAAATACATATGTATTGGCTATATCCAAGCCCCATAGAACATACAAATACCTACAAGCACTAAATCTAATTTTTAGTACTAGGGATCTTGCTCAACAAGAATTTATTGCATGGGCACCATTGAGCCAAAAATACTACATGTAGTTTCCAAAAGACTAAAATCATCAAATTAAATAATTGCATAGTCTAAATTTCCATATGGTAGTCAACTTGAGGTTGCCAATCTATTGTGCATTTCTCAACTTTAACCAAATCATTAAGATATCAAATATTGGAACTTTTTCATATGTAAACTCAATATTCAAAATATTTGGGCTTAGTATTGATTGGAATAGTTGAGGTTAGACGAGTTTGTGCTAGTTTAGTATTCCATTTGACATGACCTAGAACTTAGTTCTTTTGGTTGGGTTTATCTAGCTCTTCCTCAAGGTTTTTTTTTCTTGTTAATTATATATTTTTTGTTTTTGTTAATTTTTTTTAGTTAGGCACTGATGAGGCTACATCATGGTCCAAAAATAACACCTGAATAAAAAAAGGGAATTGAACCGATCACTTAACATCTACCAATATTCAGCACCTCAAATTTTTGATTTCAAGTGGAGGTAATATTCAGCGACTCGAATTTTTGTGAATTTTTTTATTTTGAGTGGCGGAAATATTAAACACCTCATATTTTTTATTTTGAGTGGCGGTAAGAATCCTATGAGTTTCAAAGGGATAGAAACGAAATTTTAATCTTTCACTTCCTAGAATCGAAGTGGATCCTCGAAAACCCGCCTTCAAGCTCCACGAAAGGCGTCAGAATTTGAGAAATCTGCGGATAGGTCTAGGGATCAATCCTCTCTGCCTCAATCTGAAAGGATATCTATTAGGGAGGTGCCACCACCCGAAATCCTGTCACCCAGCATGCTTCATCTCCCATCACTCATTCTTAGTCCAGTGACGCCTCTCGACTCTGACCCCTTTGATTTCCCCTCCAATTCTATGTCATGCAATGAATCTTCGATTTCACAGGAGGAGAGGGTTATTGCAGAGAAGGGATTATATTTGCATCCCTCGCCTCTTCAAACGCAAAGGGAAAGGGAGCCAAATTCGCTCTTTTTGATTTAGTGTGAAGAATAAATAGGCACGACTACCAATCTGCGGCACCTAAAATTTTTGGGTGGCATCGTATGAGTTTCTAAGGTATAGAAACGAAACTTTAATCTTTCACTGCACGAGTCCCCTTTTATTTTTATGGTCGAGCTACATTCTTTTACTAGCTGAGACATACATTTACAAGTTCTCAGTTCTGGTTGGAGTTGTTGGCCCGCATCTACCTGAGCTTGAGGGAAGATATTCCACATTCCATCTACTAGACGAATATGCTGAGAAGGGCTGAGTAATCATATTGATTAGCACGAGTTTCCTAATCGTATAATAGTTGTTGTGCACCCTTGCAACAACCAAGAAAATTACTCTCTGAAGGCTGTGTATAAGCTCAATGAGTCTGAGTTTACACTATCCAGAGGCCCTGTCATCACAAACTCATATATTTACTACTGCTCACTAAGGGAAACACGAGTTCCTTATCTCTGGTATGGGTGAATGCAAACATCTTGGCATAAAATGAACTTCTGGACTCTTCATTGCATGTGAGCCAGTCATCTGGCAACCAGCAAAAGGAACGCACCAGTCCTAAGTTTCTATACTCAGTGTTCCTTATTTACATGTGTTTATTGAAAGCATAAAATATTGGCAGTCTTCTAGTTGTAGTGGATGTCATTCTACGAATTAATATGAATATTTGTTACTCCTATTTCTGAGTTATATTTGGCAGTCCTATGTGAATCTTATGCTTGGAATATGTCAGTTTAAACTTTGGGTGGTTTATTTTCGGTGCATGTCATTTAATATGAGTATATTCTGAATTAAAATTGTTAGTAAAGCACCTACAGCAGTACCCAGACAAATTGTTTGACATAGAAAATTTCACATAAACCCAGAAAGCTATTGCAAGGAACTTTACAACCAGGGCGATGGTGTTTCACATAGATATGAACGAAAATTTCACATAAACCTAGAAATCTGTTGCAAGGAATTTTACAACCAAGGCGATGGTGGGGATGATAGAGCATTGAATCTAGACTGTACATTGGGCACATTGAGTAGGAATACTAGCATAGGTCCATCTAACCCTTGTCATGATATGGACATTGAAGTTGCCAACCTCTGGTGCAATTCTTGAGTTTACCCAAATGGTCATCATATTAGATATTGGAACTAAGACCTATGCAATCTCTAGCTTCACAATAGCTGGGTTCAATACTGATTGACCCTAGTGTGTGCTAGGTTAATATTCCCCCTTGACCAAACCTAGAAATGATTTTTTTTTATTGGGTTGATTCTCTTGTATTTCTTATTTATTATCTATTTTATAATATTTTTTCTTGACTATATCTCGAATCAAGCTGCATTATGGAAGCCAGGTGGAGATGGGTTAATTCATTCATACTGTGTGTGATGGTGCATTGTATACATTGAATATTGACACATTCACATTGAGATTTCCAATGCCCAGTGCATTTCTTGAGAACCCAAATGCTCAACATATTAATATTACAACTCAGACATATGCAAAATTCAAGCTTTATAATTGCCTTGTTTGATATCCAGAAGTAGGTTTGATATACCTCCCATGTTTGATATTGAATGTAGAATAACTACACAAACCTATTAAATGTCAATAATGAAATTAACTTTGAATTATGCCAAAGTAATAACCATGCACAATAGCACTTAGAACAAACATATACTTTGGGAAAGTGGATAAGTATGTGTATGTTGATAAGTGGGAAATGAATTGACCCAAGTATATTTAATTATATTTTCTTAAATATTCACAGGTTATATATGGTGTCAAAGGAAAAATGGGTAGCCCGATGACTATAAGTAGACAAGAAAACCAATGCAGAATTCATATGGTAATTGTTATATATTTTCCTCTCCGACTCTAAGCTATATCCCACTCTTCAACAACTTTAAAAAACATATCTAGTTTTTACAGTCATAGAGTTCTATAATTTTGGAATCAGTCCCCACCACACATTACTGGCTTGTTTAGCATTGGGGGTTTGACAACATTGGTTTGAGATTTTTTTTCTCAGAAAGGCTCAATACATAATCATGAAATCCTTACCCACATTTAGCCATTTCTATGATGTTCTTGACTTTTCATCATGAACTCCTTGAATTTCACTCCTTGTTGTTTATGAACTATTCATCAAGGTTGAATTGACCTTATTGTGCAAAGCATCAATTTCTTCCTTAGACAATTGCATCCATGATTTGTAGCTACTGATGACTACAACCATTTACCTGCAGTTCTTTGAAATGCAACACCAAGATGCTATTAAGGCTCTTAATATCTATATGCGAGCTGGTAAACACGTATAGTTGGAAATCTACTGTTCCAGAAGTGTTGTAATTGATGTCTTCAGTTTCAAATCTTGTCAAAACAGTGCATATACCTGTACTTTTTTTTAAAAATATGATTGTGATCCAACATTAATTTTTTCCAAAAACAAATGCTTCATTGGCATTCCCTCTTAACATGTTTGATTTTTTTATCATTATTTACTTCCTTTCATGATGCATATAGATACTTTCCTATTCATTTCCAAATGTTTAGTTTACGGAAACAATTTTTGTGGCATCATTCTAGTGGACTCTGTTGATCCTAAATTAACATTAGTCATTTTTTGTTGAATTAACCTTGGATAGGAAGGTATTGAATGGTATGGCAGATGGTGAAACATTTAAAAAGTTGATTAATGAAAAACGATGATGAGGCAAGTGTCGTGCTTAAAACGAAACATGTGTACGCAAAAGGTCAGAATATAAAGCAAAAAGGGGAATGGTAATTCAAAAAAGCGCAAAGATACGGTACAAAGGATGCAAAGCGAAATAATTTAAAAGTTGGCCGCGTCCCAAATGTGCACGTGAGGGAATTCTCCATAGGGGAATTTCCGCGGGGGTCGAGAGGCGGAAGAGGGAACAAACCCATACCCCCGCGGAATTACATGGACGTGCCGCGGGGTGGGCCCAAGGTAAAAAGCGACGTGGCAACTCAAAGCACGAAGTTTCAATGACGTGGAAGAATGGAATGTGGGCCCTAATGACTGGTACGCTGTGTATTTAACTCGTCTTACGAATAAGGTGTTTCAATAATCGTATGGTTTATTGCAGCAGAAAGGTAAGGTAAGTTTCTAGGCGAATTGGTACTGAGGCCTGTACCAGTATTAAACCCGGCACGCGGTGTTCACCTGTTCCCAACTGACACCCAATCCCTTCGCGCCGCGTGCTCCATTGTCAGTGTCCTTACAACACTTTTCCCCGTTTATTTTACCTATCCGCCCTTTTTACCTCAGAACACTCAGTTGTAAGATAACAGTCTTTCCATATTTTACTCCAGTAAAAGTCGCAGGTTTCCAGCTATGGTATATACTAAGTGGGAACCAGTGCCAAGGTCTACCCAGTCGCTATCAACACCCCCGCGTCGTTTTCCTGAGAATATTTCCCTGTTGCACAAGTATTCCATCCCTCATTTGCTCTCTGCTTTCCTTTCGTCTTTTAAAAGTTTTATATGTCAGTCATGGGAAGGGGCACGCCCAAGAAAGCCGAACCAGAAACCCCTCAGGTCCAAGAAACCAGAAACCCTTCCAGGTTTGATCCTTTCATCGACCTGCAAGCCGAAATCCGTGATCCTCAATACCCTTTTCACATTAGCCGCATTAAACCCGAGCTTTTTAGACGACATATTAAGAATACCGCTCGACTAAAGGCTAAAACAATTGTTTCGTCCCTTCGCCAAGAGTTCGCCCTCCTCCATTTGGTAAAACACAAGCTCCCTACCGAGGCGGGTTTCAACGCCCTCACAGAGGCCTATGTCAAGGTGGAAGGATTCGCAGCAATGCCTGAATCTTCAGCTGACAGCCAGCAAAGATGCACTCAATTCGCCAGCCTGATCGCCAGTTCGTCAGCAAATGTTCCACCACCAACGTCCGCAACTGCCTCAACCCCTTCGCATCTGTGAAACACTGTCAACTCATGATTCAGCCTTAGTGGCCTTTTTACTTTTTACTTAGTTAACTACTTTTAAGTTTCAAGTGGGCTTCATGTTCCACTTCAGCATTTCACTCTTTACCAGACTGTCTTTTAATATTTTGTTTTAAAAACGGCCGAGTGCCTAATTGCCAATGATGAGAGGCCTTTATTCCTCATCATAAGTTTTGGTTATTTTGATAAGAAAATTTAACAAATTTTGGGCATGCAAGGAAGATATTTTTCCCAAAGAATATCTTCTCGCTCATGTATGAAGAATTCTATATAAGAAATATCAAAAGAGAAAAAGAGGTTCCAAGTTTTCTGAAGAATTGACTGTAAAATAATTTCTTGTATGCATTTCATGAAAGTTTTAATACAAATGTGAAGAGCCCGTAGGGTCTCAATGAGAAGAAGTTTGATCTTTAATGAGGATTCTGGTCTTGGTGCTTGACAGTGTGTAATTTTCTCCTATGTGTTGTAGCTTAGCTGTTCATTTCATTTATATCCATTTATCTCGTATCACATTCTGGAATGCGAGTAGCCCACTATTTCTGATATAAATTTATCCTTGTTGATACTTATGTCATAAGCTTTTTGGCACTTTAAATATGGCTCAGGTGTGATATACGGTCTCATTTTCAATTCATCCATATTTCTGCTATACTGGCTGTTATGAGATGTTATTTACAAATGTTGTCTTCATGTGTGGATTCTTAATTTCATAAGCCCACTACATGAGGGTGTATATTTCTGGATGTTATCTCAACAGTGGTCAACATTCTCTTTATTCTACGTATGCAATAGATATTCTATGATTATCAATCTCTGTGAAGTATTTAGAATCCAACCCTCTTTGTAGTAAAGCTGTCTTTAAATTGTCTGATACCATTCGTGTTATAGTTTCACATCTTGCCTCTGCAGTATTGCTATCTCTGTTATGAACTTCTGAAATTTTTGGTCCCGCCCAAGTTAATCCTCCTATTACAAGAAGCAGCATGAGAGCTTTGTCTTACTAATTATCCCTGCCATATAATTTTTCTCCTTGCTACATAAGATGTCCTAGGCACTGGTCTTTCACAACTCAAGGTTGTCTCTAGGATTGACAACATCTTTTTGGTGCCATTGCCGGGGACGAAATTGAGAATAACTGAAATCCCTGGGCCTCGACAAAACCCTATTCACTCTTCAATTAGGTGAGCATGGAGAGTTGAGAGTTGTATATCCCTCACCTTGGCGACTCCACATTCATTTTTCAGATAAATCTAATTGCAGTCCTGGCTCCTCGGAAGCCACACCTTAGGTCAGATACATCTCAGTCAGAGACACCCTTTGTGTCTGACCCAGAGAGAATATTACATAGAAGAAATTGGAGGGAGAGACATTTTACCCATACTGAGATCCCGCAATTCTCTTTAGAAGACTTCCCTTCCTCCTCTTCTCAAGTGGCCGAAGTACAATATTTTGACTCCGCTGTGGGAGAAACTGGTTACTACTCAGACAGTTTACCTCCTGGAAACATCCAAGTTAAAGACGAGGCCGAGTCAATAGATACCACTCGTTACATACTCCACCCCACTCTAGAGGCTGAAGAAGTAAAATAAGTCACTGAAGTATCTACTGTTAATACTCCGCCTTTGTCTCCATCATCCCAAGTTGTTGTTCACTATATTCCCATCATCATCCACACCTCACTTCCACCTCCTCCTCTGCTTACAAATCAAATTCTTCTATTGCCTCCACCTCCTCCTCCAATGGAAAATGTTTCGGGCTTCTTGTTGAATAAATATGCCCCCCTAGCGTTACCTCAAGTGCTGAACGACCTGCCATAGGATTATCTGAAGATCTTGCCTCGTTTCAATGGAGAGAATGAGATCGAAGCTCAAAAACACCTTGAGGTCTTCTGCTCTTTTGTAGAAAATTTCAATGTAGAACATCTTGACATAGTCCTAAGACTATTTGTCCAATCCCTTGACAGTGAGGCCAGAAAATGGTTCAAGACGTTGGGAGACCGTTCTATAAACACGTGAGAAGCAATGGAAGACACTTTTCTCAAAAAATGGGGAGAGAAGAAAGACCACGGGCATTGTCTGACTGAGTTTAATACACTCAAGAAGAGACACAATGAAGGGGTGGCCGAGTTTATTAAGATATTTAACAAGTTGTACCTGAGCCTTCCCACCGAAATGAAACCACACCAAACTGCTGCCAAGGTTGTGTTTGTGGCAGCCTTTGACTTTGAATTCAACTTCTCTCTGAGAGAAAGAAAGCCAGCCACTCTGGATGATGCTCAGAAAGATGCACTAGAGCTTGAGGCAAACTTTTCCTCCACTGGTAAATCCAAGGGAAAATTTGAGCAGGATACGAGAAGAAGGGGAAAGGAAGAGGTATCCACCTCAAGCCAAGATAGAGATTCAGCTAATGACAGGATTGAGGAGATGAACAAGATGATCAAGAATCTCTCAAGAAAGATGGTAAAGCTTGAAATGGAGGAAAATAATTCATCCTCCAAGAATTTCCAAAATGCTCCTAACAGAGGCTTTAACCCTCAATACAGAAAGCCACCCTTGCAGATACTGCAAAGGGGACAAAAGGAGCAGCAAGATCAGGTACCACACCCTCTATACTTGGAAGGGAAAGTAGAGGGTTCTACCGAAGACACTGCTTATGAGAAATAAGAGGCATACCTTGCTTTCTCAAACAGTGATGAAGTTGAATGTCCCTTACATGAAAGTGACGAAATGGAGGTGCAGGCACACACAGAAGGGAAATCTATTGAAGATCCTGAGATTGATGACTACTGCAAGCAGTTCGTCGATTTCATGTAAGCCCAATTCAATAGAAGGTATGACCTCAGATCTTCCAGAAAGAGAACTCGCACTCAGGACCAGGAGGAGGACACACCCCAAGAATAAGCACCTGCTTGGAAGGAAGCAACTCCTCAAAAGACCCCGGACAAAGGTAAGAGGCCCCTTAACCAATATTTACAGTCTGCTGATCAAATTCCTTCATCTTCACAAGTGGCTACACCCCCCAGTGTCAAACTAGTCTTAAAAGAAGTCAAACCTTCCCCTCAGAACAAAGATTCCAAAGATAAAGAACCAAAAGAAGTGTCAGTAGATAAGTCCCCCTCTGCTTTTAGTCTACAGAAGGAGCTTGAGAAAGTGAAAATCCCAGTCCCCTTGACCGAGTTGTTAAAGCAACCTACATATCAGTCCCAGGTCACGTCCTTTATGCTTCCTCCAGAAGTAATAAACATTCCACACAGTCTGAACCTTCAGGAAGAAAGACCTATGGTTGTTTTTGGCCCACATGTCGAAGAATTGGATGCTGCCACTCCCCCTTTTTATGTGTCTTTAGTAATACATGACCTGCTACTGCATAACTGCATGTTAGATTCGGGAGCCTCTCATAATATTTTACCCCTCTCGGTCATGGAGCAACTAGGACTACAGATCACCCGCCCATACAAAGACCTATACTCATTTGACTCCAAAAGAGTTAAGTGCCTGGGCATGATAAATGACTTAGTGGTTAACCTGGCTCAGATCCCAGCTAAAAGTGTAGTGATGGATATAGTCGTGGCTGACATTCCAGCTCGCTTTGGCATGCTACTGTCAAGATCTTGGGGGACCAAAATTGGTGGATCGATCAAATTGGACTTGACCTATGCCACTGTCCCTGTATTTGGTGGTCAAGAGAGGAAGCTGTATCGGGAAACCAGATTTGTCAAGACAGTTACCAAGGCATATGATTCAGTAAATTCCCCAGTTTATAGCAGGGAGGGGGATTTCTCATGTTTAATGCTGGAGGAAGATCAAGAGTACGCTCATGAACCATCATTCTGCCAGATCAAGACTAAACATTCCATAGAAAGTCCAAAATCAGAAATCTGGACACTTCATTTTGATGGGGCTAACTCCAGGGAAGGTAATGGGGCTGGAGTGTTATTGATTTCTCCTGCAGGCCAATGGGTCCCTTTATCCTTCAAGCTGGAGTATGAATCCACAAATAATGTGGCCGATTATGAAGCACTTCTAGTGGGCCTGCAGACATCCAGGAGTATGAACATACGAAGTCTAAATGTTTTGGGAGATTCTGAACTGGTAGTCAGACAGGTGAGAAATCAGTGCCAAGCCAAACACCCTATGCTAAGGGCTTATAGGAATGAAGCTTGGGATCTAGTGGAGAATTTCTTATTGGCATTTAATATCCAGTTCATGCCCTGGGATCAGAATAGAATGGCAGACTCTCTTGTAGTGGCTGCTAGTACTTTTCGTCCACCTCAGAATCCTCTCTTGAGAAATGAAATTGAGATATGTTATCGACCATCAATCCCTGACAATATCAAACACTGGCAAGTATTTGAAGATGAAGAGCAGGTGAAGAGATTCTTGGAAACAGTTGGAGAATTTTCCAACATGGAGATTGATAGTTGTGAAGAGGAAGAGACTGAAGATGCTTCAGGAGATAAATGGGAAGAAAAGGTAGCTGGCCAAAAATTTCTGCAGTTGAAAGGGAATTTCATTCCCTGAGGACTAGTGCCTTTAGAAAGGTTGTTTAACAAGAATGATGTTCCATTGCAGCTAAACAAAGTTGTAGAGGAGAATCAGGTAGAGGACCTGAATCTTGGCACTGAGGCTAACCCTAAAATCGTGAAGCTGTCCAAGAAGGTCCCGGAAGAGTATAAACAACTGTATCAGAAGTTATTTCAGTCCTATAAAGATGTGTTTGCCTGGTATTACCAAGACCTAAAAACTTTTGATATCAGCATTATGCAGCACAAAATTCCACTGAAGGGAGATGCCAAACCACATAAGCAGAAGCTTAGGCAGATAAATCCACTGTTGCTACCCTCGATTGAGAAAGAAATTAAGAAACTGCTGAAGGCTAAAATCATTGTGCCATTGAGATATTCTGAGTGGGTGGAAAATTTAGTCAATGTACGGAAGAAGAATGGAGAAATAAGGCTATGTGTCAATTTCAGGAACCGGAACAGAGCATCCTTAAAGGATAATTATCCACTGCCCAAGATGGATCACATCTTGCAGAAAGTGGTAGGAGCTTCCCGGATGTCGATGATGGATGGATTCTCTGGGTATAATCAGGTGGTTGTACTTCCAAAAGATCAAAAGAAGACTGCCTTTACCACTCCATGGTGGACGTTTATGTATGCCAGGATGCCTTTTGGGTTTCAACGTGGGGGCCACTTTTCAGAGGGCCATGGATATTTCTTTTATCGGGGAACAAGATAAGTTCGTGGTGGTGTACCTAGATGACATTACTGTTTTTTCAAAAGATGATGCAGAGCACATTGAACACTTGAGCAGAAATTTTGAGAAGTGCAGAAAGTACGGCCTCTCCCTCAATCCACAGAAGTATTTGTTTGCACTGGAAGAGGGCAAGCTCTTGGGACATATTGTTACCAAAGACGGAGTATAGATAGATCCTAAGAGAGTGGAAGTCATAAACGGTATTTCCCTCCCCAGAAATAAGAAGGAAGTTTAGCTATTCCTAGGTCGTATAAATTTCCTGAGAAGATTCATTCCTAACTATGTTGAGATAGTTAGGCATATTACTGACATGCTAAAGAAGAACAACGAGGTTAAGTGGTCACAAGAATCAAGAGAAGCTTTTGCCAGGATTAAGAATGCGTTTTCTGAAGATCCTGTGTTAGCCAGGCCAGACTATACCAAAACTTTTATGATCTTTTCCTTTGCATCACCTCATACAGTAGCAGGAGTTTTGTTGCAGAAAAATGAAGATGGGTAAGATCATCCTATTGCTTTTTTCAGTCAGGTGCTTTGTGATGCTGAGCTGAAATATGAAATATTGGAAAAGCAGGCATATGCGCTGGTGAAATCCCTCAAAGCTTTTTGTATGTATGTTCTCCAGTCCCACATCACTGCATTTG
This sequence comes from Pinus albicaulis, assembly GCA_034641835.2. Lineage (NCBI taxonomy): Eukaryota > Viridiplantae > Streptophyta > Pinopsida > Pinales > Pinaceae > Pinus > Pinus albicaulis. Next base: position 454,999,254 of record CM076571.1, on the reverse strand, counting down.
TGCCCATAGCAGCTGTCAAATATATCCTTTTCCAGGGAGATATTGAAGGTAAAAGAGGGAAATGGATAGCCAAAATACAGGAGTATGAGCTGGACATCCGCCCTACTAAATTAATCAAGGGGCAGGGGTTAGCCAAAATCTTATCTCAGTCAAATTGCCAGGCTTTGGGTATAAATCTGTCCATGGTGGTAAACGAGGCATCTGAAGGGAAAGAAGAACCACAGGGAGTAGAGATAGCTTCCCAGAAGACACATGTGAAGTACCTCACCAGCCAGTGGTACAAGGAAATAGTGGAATATCTGCTAACACTAAGCTGCCCACCCAGCTGTGAAAAAGCTAAATACAGAGCACTGAGGTTGAAGTCGCAGAAGTATATGGTTGCAAATGGTCGGCTGTATTGGAGGGACCCCTCAGGCATCCTGCTCCTATGCCTGACAGAGGAAGAGATAGAGGGTATAATGACTGAGTTTCATGAAGGAATCTGTGGGGGCCACTACAGTTGGAGGGCTACCACTCACAAAATCCTGAAGGCTGGTTTCTTCTGGCCTAAACTACTTGGAGATGTGTTTACTCGAGTTAGAGCCTATGAGAAGTGCCAAAAGTTTGCCGAAAGACAGAAGCTAGCACCTCTCCCCATGATACCTGTCCACGTAGATGAACCAATCCAGCAGTGGGGAATTGACTTCATTGGAGAAATACACCCCCCATCCAGTGGTTAGCATAAGTGGATATTAACCGCCACGGACTATTTCACAAAGTGGGTGGAAGCTATACCCGCCAAAAACGCAACAGACACCGTGGTGATGAAATTCATAGAAGAAAACATCATATCCAGATTTGGTTGCCCTGCTAAGATTTTGACCGATAATGCACAGGCCTTTAAATCTGCAAAGTTCGTCAGCTTCTGTCAACAGTACAACATTGCACTAGGCCACTCTATAGCCTATTACCCACAGGGAAATGGCCTAGCAGAGTCATCAAATAAAACGCTGGTGAGGGCACTAAAGAAGGCTATAAATGAAAATCAGAAGAATTGGGATTCCCAGTTAAAAATTTCTCTATGGGCTAACAGGATCACCAGCAAGAGAGCAACCGGGAAGTCCCCATACGAATTAGTATATGGGAGGGCAGCAGTTTTCCTTGTGCAGCTAGCATTACCAGTGGCTCGATTCATGCAAGAAATTCAGGAAGAACCGGATGACATAACCAGGAGAATCAACCAGCTGGTGGAGCTAGAAGAAACGTGGAATCAGGTGAATCAGAGGCTAGTTGAATACCAGGAGAAAATGAAGGATCTCTTTGACCAACGTGCCAAGGACAGAAAATTACAGATTGGAGATCTAGCGCTCAGATGGGACATTAGAAGGGCTGATAAAGGTAAGCATGGCAAGTTTGATCCCCTCTGGTTCGGCCCCTTTAAAATTGCAGGACAAGGAGGCAACAATACCTTCAGACTGGAAAATTTACAAGGAGATTTGCTCGACACCCCTATAAACGGTCAGTTTCTCAAGCCTTTTTTATAGTTCTAAGTCAGGCCAAGAGGGCCTGATGTGTCATATTGTATATTAGTGTCTGTTTTCATTTTTGCTTAAATAATGTGTGTGGTTATGAATCATGAAGAGGAATGGTGTCCACAGAAGATAACAGGCGGTCTGCGAAGTTTTCGACACGTTCAAGAATGAACGCGCCATCTCCAGGTGGAGCCAATGTTGATCCTATATTAACATTAGTCATTTTTTATTGAATTAACCTTGGATAGGAAGGTATTGAATGATATGGTAGATGGTGAAACATTTAAAAAGTTGATTAATGAGAAACGATGATGAGGCAAGTGTCGTGCTTAAAATGAAACATGTGTACGCAAAAGGTCAGAATATAAAGCAAAAAGGGGAATGGTAATTCAAAAAAGCGCAAAGATACGGTACAAAGGATGCAAAGAGAAATAATTTAAAAGTTGGTCGCGTCCCAAATGTGCTCGTGAGGGAATTCTCCATAGGGGAATTTCCACGAGGGTCGAGAGGCGGAAGAGGGAACAGACCCATACCCCCGCGGAATTACATGGACGTGCCACAAGGTGGGCCTAAGGTTAAAAGTGACATGGCAGCTCAAAGCACGAAGTTTCAGTGACGTGGCAGAACGGAATGTGGGCCCTAATGACTGGTACGTTGTGTATTTAACTCGTCTTACGAATAAGGTGTTTCGAGAATCGTATGGTTTATTGCAGCAGAAAGGTAAGGTAAGTTTCTAGGCGAACTGGTACTGAGGCCCGTACCAGTATTAAACCCGGAACGCAGTGTTCCCCTGTTCTAGCTGACACCCAATCCCTTCGCATCGCGTGCTCCATTTTCAGTGTCCTTACGACACTTTTCCCCGTTTATTTTACCTATCCTCCCTTTTTACCTCAGAATGCTCAGTCGTAAGATAACAGTCTTCCCATATTTTACTCCAGTAAAAGTCGCAGGTTTCCAGCTACGGTATATACTAAGTGGGAACCAGTGCCAAGGTCTACCCAGTTGCTATCAATACCCCCGCATCGTTTTCCTGAGAATATTTCCCTGTTGCACAGGTATTCCGTCCCTCATTTTCTCTCTGCTTTCCTTTCGTCTTTTAAAAGTTTTATATGTCAGTCATGGGAAGGGGCACGCCCAAGAAAGCCGAACCAAAAATCCCTCAGGTCCGAGAAACCAGAAACCCTCCCGGGTTCGATCCTTTCATCGACCTGCAAGCCGAAATATGTGATCCTCAATACCCTTTTCACATCAGCAGCATTAAACCCAAGCTTTTTAGACGACATATTGAGAATACCGCTCGACTAAAGGCTGAAACAATTGTTTCGTCCCTATGCCAAGAGTTCACCCTCCTCCATTTGGTAAAACACAAGCTCCCTACCAAGGCGGGTTTCAACGCCCTCACAAAAGCCTATGTCAAGGTGGAAGGATTCACAGCAATGCCCGAACCTTCAGCTGACAGACAGCAAAGATGCACTCAATTCGCCAGCCTGATCACCAGCTCGTCAGCAAATGTTCCACCACCAGCATCCGCAACTGCCTCAACCCCTTCGCATCTGTGAAACACTGTCAACTCATGATTCGGCCTTAGTGGCCTTTTCACTTTTTACTTAGTTAACTACTTTTAAGTTTCAAGTGGGCTTCATGTTCCACTTCAACATTTTACTCTTTACTAGACTGTCTTTTAATATTTTGTTTTAAAAACGGCCGAGTGCCTAATTTCCAATCATGAGAGGCCTTTATTCCTCATCATAAGTTTTGGTTATTTTGATAAGGACATTTAACAAATTTTGGGCATGCGAGGAAGATATTTTTCCCAAAGAATATCTTCTCGCTCATGTATGAAGAAGTCTATATAAGAAAGATCATAAGAGAAAAAGAGGTTCCAAATTTTCCGAAGAATTGACTGTAAAAGAATTTCTTGTATGCATTTCGTGAAAGTTTTAATACAAATGTGAAGAGCCCATAGGGTCTCAATGAGAAGAAGTTTGATCTTTAATGAGGATTCTGGTCTTGGTGCTTGACAGTGTGTAATTTTCTCCTATGTGTTGTAGCTTAGCTGTTCATTTCATTTATATCCATTTATCTCGTATCACATTCTGGAATGCGAGTAGCCCACTGTTTCTGATATAAATTTATCCTTGTTGATACTTATGTCATAAGCTTTTCGGCACTTTAAATATGGCTCAGGTGTGATATACTGTCTCATTTTCAATTCATCCATATTTCTGCTATACTGGCTGTTATGAGATGTTATTTACAAATGTTGTCTTCATGTGTGGATTCTTAATTTCATAAGCCCACTACGTGCTGGTGTATATTTCTGGATGTTATCTCAACAGCGGTCAGCATTCTATTTATTCTACATAAGCAGTAGATATTCTATGATTATCAATCTCTGTGAAGTATTTAGAATCCAGCCCTCTTTGTAGTAAAGCTGTCCTTAAATTGTCTGATACCATTCGTGTTATAGTTTCACATATTGCCTCTGCAGTATTGCTTTCTCTGTTATGAACTTCTGAAAGTTTTGGTCCTGCCCAAGTTAATCCTCCTGTTACAAGAAGCAGCATGAGAGCTTTGTCTTACTAATTATCCCTGCCATATCATTTTGCTCCTTGCTACATAAGATGTCCTAGGCACTGGTCTTTCACAACTCAAGGTTGTCTCTAGGATTGACAACAGAATCATTAATTCATTAGATGATGCGATGTCTCATTGAGTCATTACATAGTAGGAGAAGAGGAGTACATTGCAACATCTTGACTTGCAAGTTCCCTAGTAGGACAAATGACAAGAACAAGAATAGGTGGCTTTTTATGATCTTGGAGGACTGGTGACTTGACTACCACCTCAATAGAAGGAAACAGTAATGCTACTGTCACTATCTTCTTTTATGTTTGTCAATTGAGCCATCTGCTTTGCACTTTTCCTTGAAGACACATTTAACCATTTGCACTTTTTCCTTTAGGCATATCCTCAAGTTCTAGTGTCTCATTTCTCTGTATGGAATCACATTCCACCTCTGTTACTTTGTCCCATTCTTCTTTCCATGTGAAAACTGCTACGATATTCCTGATTTCTTACTTCCTTTATTGCTTTCAGGTAGTTCCTGTAGCTTTGAGCCATCTAATGTTGACAAATGTTGTTTCAGAATATTCTTGGGCATTGATGATGTTCTCACTGCTAGCATTCCAAAATCTTCTTGGGCTTTCACGATGTCCTAACTATTAACATTCCACAATATTCTAGGGATTTGGTGATGTCCTTAGTACTAGCTTTGACAGCATTGACTTCATTATCACTGGATTCTTGATTGCTCCTTTGTTCCTAACTTGGAATGCTTTCTTCTGCTACCTTTTTACCTCTTTCTTCAATAGGCCATGGCACTTCAATTTCATTTGAATTACCTTGGATATATTCATCCTCAAATATAACATCTCTGCTGAGTGTATCTTTTTCCAAATAAAAAAAATCTGATATCCCATAGACTCTCCATTATACCCTATCAAAAATACTTCTAACCTTTATCCTCGTGCTTATGCAGTTTTTTGAGAAACAAGAACACATACATTGCAAAGAAACACTTTGGGATGACTCTCCCTTGGTTTCTCATCACTTCATGCTTCTTTAGCTGTAACATTCCTTGCAATTTTCATTGTATTTCTATCAAAAAAAATACATCGGTGTACTAATTGCTTCAACTTAAAAATTATTTGATAGATTTTACCTTTTATCATTCTCCTTGCCATCTCTACATCTATCCTTCCTTTGCAACATTTATTTCTTTGTGAATGCCATGAGACTTGTAATACCTATAAAATATTGAAATGATGGTGTAATATTCACTTGTGGCCTCATGCTAACCTTACATGTAATCAAGGCTATAAGTCTACACATGTGAAACCACAACATTTTATTGGATTTTTTCAATATATACTATTTTAGGCTAAGGCCAACGTAGTCAACTTCCTTGGAGCTAGCACCCCACTAGCCATCTCTACATCTATCCTCAATTTGTCAAGATGTCCTCACTATTAACATTCCAAAATCTTCTTGGGCTTTGCTGATGTCCTTAGTACTAGCTTTGTCATCATTATTTTCATCACAAATTATTTTGTCATGAGCTAAGTGTTGTCTTATGTGATTCTTTCGCTTATGGGCATGTTCATGGGTTCATCTTCTCTCCTCTTTGTGTTTATGTTTTTTTCTTTTTTCTTTTTCTTTTTTTTATTTTTTTTTTAATTTATTTATGTTTTTTTGGTCGTTTACATTTAATTCTTGTTTATCTCTTGTAACCTCAACATGGTATCAGAGTAGGTGTGAACTTTCCTCTTTGGATAATCTCATTTATTTGAGGGTTTTCTAAAGTTTTTCCTCAGTTTCACCCATCTTCAATGGCACACTACAATGCTAATCGAGAAGTGGTTCAAAATCATCTTTTCAAAGGTTTCTTCCTTTTAGATCTTCCAAGTAAGGCTCAATTTTTAATATTTTGATCAATGGAATTGCTTAGCGATGGAATTTTTTGGGTTAATTAGTCAATCTGTTAGACTAATGGCCAATGGAATTTCCCCAAGGGTTGCAGGACTAGGGTTTTTAGATCATCTTCATTTTGGAGTTTCAAACCCTTCTTTCATGCACACCTTCTTAGGTGTATGCAAGGGATCTCATAACCCCTTTTATCTTTAAATTTATACTTATCCCTAATCAAAGTGGCCGGTTATTCTTGGGTAGATATATTTAGGATGCTACTAACACACATTTATATGCACATATTTTACTGCAATATGCATGTTGGGCTCTACCCATTTCAGGATATGATGATTTGGCTCATTCATCATTGGAGGCTTTCCTTATTTTCTAGGAAATTGTTGTTTTATAGTGGATGCCATGGTTGATGATGTGAGGCATATGTAGAAAAATTTAACTAGCTAGAAACCTTCAGATTATTAAGTTTTTTCTCAAAGATATTTTCGATAGCACTAAACTAGAAGGTCTGATATACTTGAAGTAAACAGAATGCTCTAAAATATTACTGTTACACAACCTATTAGCTTTGTAACCTATCCTCTTTTATATGCTCAAACAACCCTACCCTGTGTCGGGCATTGTTAGGCTTTGCACTGACTGATAGGAACCTACTTTTGTCATCTATGGGTCTTATTCCATTTTTTCTTGCAAGATAATGTGTTATTAACTTATTTATAAATTTATTTTTATATATATTAACATATATGAAATTCCCAACTTGTTAATTCCAAACTTGTTGAAAATTTATTTGATTGTGATCGTGCAAAAGCAATTTTTTTAGGTCAAAGTAAATCGATCGTATAGTGCCCTGAAGAAATTGTTAATTTTTTTTTAAGGATTGAAAAAGGGTCATATAGATCAATTTGTATGTTGTATAGGGGTTGAATAAATGATCCATAAGTAACAAGTCTATGTCAGTCATGGCAAAACTAGAGTGGTTGAAATAAGGGTCAAACCCTTCCGCCAATAGGAAAAGAAAATTGTGTGAAGAAGGGGTGGTCGACATTTTGGTTGGTAGAAAAGGATCTACTAGTATCACCTCAAAGAAGCACGTAGTTTTGCATGTATTTTTCGAGGGGAGGTGGGAAGGTATGGTCAACAATCGTTGGTGGAAGAACTGTGGCCTGCATGCAAGTCTGGACTCGACAAAAACAAAACCACAAGAAGCATAAGGTGGCAACTCACTAAGCAGGAAGCAACATGGGCTAGACTAGTCGACACCACTCAACTGTTGAGAAATTGCAACGGAAAAGACACACAAATGACCGATAGAAGGGCAATTGTCAGCATAGTTTGTGGTTGGAGGAGTGCTATCAGAGCTAGCTAGACCTGTGTCAGTGCAAGTTTAGTAGCCACCACACGTGGTCGAGTAGCCTAGTTGAAGCTGCAGTGACGGGCCTTCTAACACAATCCGACTGAGAATTGGAGCAACTGCGTTGACAAGCAGGGAAGCACATAGATCGTAGTCATAGGTAAGCATGTGGGATGTCGGGTCGGGTGTAGGAACCTGCATCAAACTTCTTGTGCCTACATCCAAAATAGTCTTGCCTTCAAAGTGGTGCATGTTCTCAAATATTGTTGTGTAATAAGCATACATCCTCACATGTCACATTTGGGAAAGTGTTGTAGGGAATCTCCACAATTCCCTCGCTGCCCATGTCTTTCCTTGTACCAAATCACTAACATTCATGCATAGCCTTTACTAAATAGCAGATATTTTCTCTCTTTAACATCTCATAATTGTAATGAACAATTGCTTCAAGATGTTGATTATCAACGAACTTTTCCTTATGAGAAGGTGTCTTATCTTAAGGAGCAATTTTCTCATCAACCAACCATTTTGAGGTCATTTATAAAGAGGATGATAGAATAAATTTAAGAGAGATAGTGAAAGATGACTTCATATTTCCCCAGTTTTGTAGGGGATGTGGGTAATGAGGCATTGATGGATCAAATATAAAAGGAAGAATTACAAACAATTTTTCATTGTTTCCAAAAGTATAAGAACCCTCAGTCACTTCGCAGGACAATAGAATTCTTCTAGTGGTTCTATGACTTCCTTAAAACAAACCAAGAATTGCTAGCAAATTAAAATACACAAGCAGAATTTGGGAGCTTTCAATTCAACACTTCAGGCTTTAATCCCAAAAATTAGACAAGAATGAGATGATTTCAAATCCATATCACTATGTAATTGCATCTAGAAAATCATTGCAAAAATTATTGCATGTGGTCAAAATCCACTAAGTTGATTCCATGTCATTAGAACAATTTTGCATCCTTCCTGGGAAACAAATTCATTACAAATAGGAGTAGCCCAAGAAGTAATTTATAACATCAAACCAAAAAATTACAAGCAATGTTAGTGAGTTTGTCTTTCCAAGGCATATGATAGAGAAAATTGGCTTTATTTAGGGGTACTTATTCATATACGGTTCAATGTTTCATGCCTACAAGAGACCATGGGTAGGTATGACTAATGGCTCCTCTACTATTTTTTACTGTAGAGTAGGTAGTCTCAATAAAGTTATAACACAATAAAAAAGAACTATAAGCTTGACAACTATACAAATAGGAATTACCCTAAACTTGACATATTTACTCTTTGTTGATTAAGTTTTTTTATTGTATAATATAGAACCAAGGCAGATGCAATTATGCTGAAGGACCCACGATGCTGATGGATGATAGGACCAAGGCAGACTGCAGATCAGTAGAATATATTCTGCCAAAACAACATATGCAACTAGAGCAGTTTAGATTGTCCACATTTATAAAACGAACTTCCAGGATTATATGGCTTAAACATAAGAGCCCGCCCTTCCTGCACCTCACTCCCAATTATAAACTTCTCTTCTCATTGTAGCAGACATACCATGGAAATTATGGCCATCAAAATCGTTCATGTTCTCCTGTGACCTTCTGCGTCTTGATTAATTCTGGGCGTGTGCTCATTTCTCGGCATATGCTTAATGCTAGGGTCTAGCTCCCTCGTTTCTTGGCCTCTACTTTTTTTTTAAACAATCAGAAAAAGCTCTTTCTATTAACAGTAAAGAAAGTGATTACAACATAAATCTTGTATCAGTATTTCGACTAAAAATAGAGTATGTTAATCTCAAAAAATTCAGTCTTAAATTCAACAGAAAATCATTGAAACTTCATTGCTTTGATAGCCCTGCAATGATCCATTAACATTTCGACTGAAAACAGGAGTATGGCTTGGCCTCTCTACTTACTCAAGTTGCCCTCTTATCACACAGGTTTAAGGAAAAGTATTTCAATCTCGTAAGCCCTAAATCGAATATGTTTTTATTTTACAAACAGGATACAATAAGGAAATCATTCAGGAAAAATATTTCACTCTTGTAAGCCCCAAATCGAATATGTTTTTATTTTAGAAACAGGCTACAATAAGGAAAGCATTCATATCGACTTTGGAAAAATACGTCCCTATAATTTAATAAAAAACATGATTTATTAAAAAAAAAATAAAAAAAAAATCATGTCCATAGTCGGCGTATCAGATGCTCTCGCAGTCTCGTTTCAATATCCCGAACATCTTCCCATGTTTCCCATTCTTTTGCACATGTTTCCTTCCACAATGCGAATAACTTTTTTTTAGAACATCACTTTCAGGATTTTCCACTTCATCCAATGCCTGTATTCTCTTCGTATTCTCGCATTCCTGTGTAGAACCTCTCGCTAGATGCCAACGTTTACAGAGGTAGTTTTTATTAAATTGAAAAAGAGATTTCGATGTACCTCAATTTCGGTGTTCCACAAAGTTCCCAAGATTAGGATCGGGTTTACCTGGAATCGGATCAATACTCCACTTCTACCAATTCTTAAGACTCCTGGATTCTTTATTGGAATCCACGAAGGTAGGGATGAGTCTGAATTATTCACTTGAATCCACAAAGATATGGAGGAGCCTGAAACTATCTCACAGTGAAGCCATAAAAGTTTTGGGTGCCTCATCACCTTGAATAAGCTTTCCAAACAACTACCTTGAGCTCTCAACCGTTGAAACCTTTTCATATTGATAACTTTTAAAAGAAAAAAGGAAAAAAAAAGTAATTTTAACTTTCATGAGGTTAAAAATGGCCTATGGACAAATTGCTTTTCCATTTAGTTTTTGTTTTCAGACAAACTCTTTGTTGAATAGATTGTCTCAAGAGCTAGTTGTCAGAATACCTGCATAATTTTCCTTGTTGTTTTTGAAAACCTCACATTCTAAAATGAAATGTTTTCTGTTTCCAATTTTCTGGAAGAGCAAAAAAAGATTCCACAGATCTTTGTTTACCATGCTAAATAATTACAAATAACAACAAATTGCGTGGAAATCCTGAGTCCCTACTGCACCATTGCATCATTCTAGTGATTTACTAGTGTTGTTTTTTAAATTTACACATAATTAATGACATTTAATTAGTTTTTTAAAACCTCAATTTGATCTATATATATCCATTTTATTGGTTTTTCCATAAAGCAACAAAAAGTTTCTATTTTTCTATAAAATAGCAAGTAGTTTTAACAATAACTTTTCCATAATTAATAATGGAGAATTTGATTTTTTACATAGCTAATTATTGTGCCAAGAAGCTCTCCAACCACTCGAAGAAATATTGTAATGTCTTGTTATGTAAGGACCAAGGCAGATAGGACCAAGTAATGTAATGTAATGTCTTTTGTAATGTAATATTGTAATTTTTGTTAGCTCTATAAGAAGGTTTTTTTTGGATGAGAGGACCAAGGTAGATGCAATTATGCTGAAGGACCCCACCCTTGGGGAACTAAAATTCCTACCTTAAAAACTACTAGGTCAAGTACTCTATAGAGATCACTTCCATTGCATACTTTCTTCCCATTTATAGCTGTAATGATGTCTCCCAAGACAAGCCAGCCATAAGCATCTATTTTTTTGTTTTCATTCTAGCTTTTCAAGTTGGTTCATCTACGGGACCATCAATCACCAGAACTCTAGTGACACTCGGTTGCTCAATGGACTCATCCAGTGCAAATGTAGTACCCAAAATGGGTCAAGTAATTTTCCAAAAATTTACTAACTCATCAACAATGACACTTACAGATCTACTGAAATTCAAAAGCCCACACCAGGTGATGCTCCTAATGGAGAGTACATAGAAGTGTTTATGCCAATCAAATTTCCTGAAATATCAAGAAGAGGACCTCCAATGGTCCTTTACCATCTGTTTGAATCACATTGCGTATTGGATGACCAATTGCAGTTGAAATTATCTACCTGGAAAGCCCATTAATGATAACAGTCACCGAGGTGTGATCCAAACCAAATGGATTCCCAATTGCATACACTATGGGTATCAAAATGTCCTACAAAAAGATTTGCAAAAATTTCAATCACCATGGGTATCAATTTATCTTTTGGTGCATTCATCCATAGCACTGCAACATCGTTATCTTGATCATGTCCAACTACCTGTGTGACATGTGTTGACTGAACACCAATAGTTACTCTCAAATATAACAAGAAATTCATGTCTTGATATGCATTAGTAACATCTAAAACTGTCTATAATAGTGCTCACTTACCACTTGTATATTTCATGAATCAGTTTGGAAAGGGTCAGAAAGGGTCTATTAGTATATCAAAGATAAGCAAGTGGGAGAGATTTAATTCTGACTGTAAGTTTATTTCAAAATAACACATGAAAATGCATCGAAATGCATGTGTAGACTCTTTATAAGTTATAACTACTCATCTGAGAAGCATGCCTCAAAAATGCTTATGCAATTTGAGATATGGCATCAAAAGGTTGATTGCCAACATCATCTCTACTTTAAGTGGATATTGTTGGATGAAAGTGAAGTTCGTTAGCATTGATGCTAAAGTAATAGGGCTGGTTCCTCTAGCTAACATAGAAGGAATTTTGGCACTACGAAGTTTGGTTACTACTTGGGATATTTACAAAGTGTTGTTGCAGGGACATGAAAACCATCATCTGGTTGAACACTTTTGTAATCTCCTTGATTGTAAGTTAGATATCCTACAAACCATCTAATCTAGTTAGCCTCCTTTCAAGTAAGGATGGGCTTCCTTGACCCTCTATAACGATGTTTACAATTTGGAGACTGTTGTAGCTCCTGGAACAATATCTTGGTTTCAGTAGAGGAATTTTGAGGTCTAAAATGAGCCTCCTAAGGAAATTATAAAATAATAGTGGAAATAATAAAATAAGATTTGATTACATCATCAAAATTTAGAGGGACAAAAAGAAAAACTACTTTTTCAACTCGTATTTTACACTTATCTCCCAAAGTGTTTACTCAAATTTCGAATAGGAGTACTTGTTGGATGTAAAATTTAATTACTCATTCGAGGAGTACCCATGTTGCATACTTTCAATGGATCCTGCTACACGAAAAATGATAAATACATGAAAAATGTGATTGCAATCATGTTTTTTCATGTATTTCTAATTTTTCGTGTTGCAACGTCCATCAAAAGTATGCAACATGGGTACTCCTTGGATGCAGAATTAAATTTTGCATCCAACGAGTGCTCCCGCTCAAATTTGAGTAAAAATTTTGGGAGATAAGTTGAAAATACAAGTTGAAAAAGTAATTTTATTATTTTATTATTTTTTAATCTTTTTACCCTTTTACTTAAAAAATGGTGGATCATCCCCCATGGTTGACATCATCATCTTGAATCCTATTGGTTCTTATAAAGTTTTTTTTTTTTTGGTACATTTTTCTTAGGAGGCCCATTTTAGACCTCAAAATTCCCCTAATGGGTACCTGATGTGGATCTCATGTTTGAGTGTATGGATAGGCCCACGATTAGAAGATCATAATATGATTTGGGCAAGAAATCACCACCTCCTTTGTTTCGGTATTGTAGCAATGAATATCACTTTCATATTCCTTTTCCAAATTTGTCCTCCAAACAACTCCTATGGCCTCCTCAAGCTGCCCATCAAACTAATCCACACAATAGTCATCACTTTGACCCAATACTTGACAAACTCTCACTCCAAGTTTGTTGCCCAATCACTGTGGCAACTATCACTAGTTTAGGGCATCTAACCATGAGATCTTCCCCCTCCTAATTGAATTCCACATGTTGCCCTATCACAATTTAAAACTGATCCACAAGTTAGGATCCAACATCTACAAGAATGCACTGAAATACATACCTTAAGCTCATTGTTTTGAGGTCTCTTTCATTGTTGCAAACTAGGCCTAGTTAGGGCATCACACAGTCCATTCTTCTAGCCTTCAATTCAGCCCAGAATTACTGTAGATGAAAGTGGCTGTCCTTTGGAAGTACCCTCCTCAACACTGTTGTCATGGGCATGAACCAACCCTAACACTAACCTACGCAGCTTTGTTTAGGTTGGTTTAGGCCTGTGGCCTTCCCACAACATCCATATAGGGATGAAACTATCTCTTCCAAGGGTCTAAACACCCTAACATACCCTAAAACATACAGAAAATCTCCCCTCTACCTCGGCCCTCTAGAACAACAAATATGCCTTCATAACAGTCACCAAGAGTGCCCTGAACTGCCCTCTTCTCCATGTTGTCAGCCCTCTTATGTCTGTGGCCCAAAACATAAGTTTTCTTCTCCTCCCTTTGTGATGGAAATGACAAGAGTATTGAAAATATTCACAAGTGTAGGCCTCCTATAACATGATAGGTAACAAGCCAGAGAGCCAAAATTCTCCAAGTGCAGCCTGCTTGGGTGTGGTCTTCTATTGGATTAATTCTCATGCCATATGATGGGTAACAGGGTCCACCAATCATGCATTTATTTATTGGTTGGGGATGCGCACCAGCCTGGGAGGATATGTTGTCATTTCCCTACCAAATATGTGAGATGTGCACCCACACATGGGGACACCTACCCTGACAATTACTCATACATACATCAAAAATGACATGTGACAATTTCTATAAGAGTCTAAGACTCAAGTATTCATACATAACTGTGTTAGATGAAATTCTTTTATGATTTTATGTGTTCTATTTCTATCACTGATAAATGATATAGTCCATTCTCATGTATGAATGAGAATTTTTTTTATCCTTGTCTCTTTTATCTTAGATGGGACCTAGTTGCATTAATGATGTGTCCCACCCCTAAGGGATTCATCCACTGATGGATCAACTAGTGGATTTATTCTCACTGTCAGCCCCCCCTGAATGAATCTGGCCACCATCATATGCAAAATGAAAGTGGGTTGGCTTAGACTTTAGTGTTTCCCTATCCATGAGGTACAAGGAAACTATTGGGGATGTCTATTTTTCTTTTGGGATGTTATCCACATCTCAGAAAATTGGTGATGTACTCCTGAAGATGGGTAGATGTCCCTCAATTGTCTTAGGAATGTCTAGTTGCCACCTATCAAAATTAGTTCCTCTTAAGTGCGATTGATGAAAAGTGGAAACAAATCTAGCATTCCATTGGGTGCGCTAGCATGGTATACAAAGGAAGGAAAGCAAGTAGTGGTGTTACTATTAGAGCTGTTAGTAAATAAAAAATATTGGCAACAAATCTAACATTAGAGCTATCCACCTTCATTGAATAAGGCCCATTGAAGAAATACTTTTTATTGATCAACATATGAGGCCACCTTGACTGCATAAGGCCCATTGAATAGTTATTTAACAATCACTCCTTGTAAAAAGGATCAACTTTGTTAATAAGGTCCAAAATAGCTAGTAGGCTGTCATTATAAGTGGGCCCATAGATAGATAAGATTTTCTATGGATAGTTATATATTAAGTAGAAGGATATGTAATTCTTTGACAAGAATTATGTATGTATTTGGAGAATTCCTCTTGGAGGTTTCCCCCTTGAAGTGGAAAGTAAACATAGCTCTCTATTTTTAATCATCAAATAGATCTTTCTTAGGGTTTATTTCTCTTTTCTCTTGTGTTCTTGGGTTCTGCACTACATATATGTGATTTCTCTAAATTTTGGAGTTAATTACACTACAATGGTGGTGGTTCTTGAGTACATTCCTTCGGATTCACAAGTTGCAAATATTTTTACAAAGCCCCTAGCAAATGCAAATTTTAAGATGTTGAGGGAGAGACTAGCCTTGGTGGAGAACAATTTCCTTGCAAAGAAAGAATTTATAGTTTTTAGCTATTGCTCAATTAGCTCTCTAACACTGATGGCATATTAATAGGACTGATTTATACCATGTAATGATATGATCCAACAGAAACATCTTCCTATTTTCCTATGTGCAACAAAGAGAGAGCAAAGTGATGGCTGGACACTAATTTGTTGTGGAAGGAAAGTGGCAATGATATAGATAGAGAAAGTGAGGGTGCATGCATGCTTTCAATTTGCATATACCAGACTCATCCTTGTCCCAAATTTAGAACTATTGTTCAGATTTAGCATTCCAAATAGCTAGAGTTTGCTTTTACCAATTTTAGCATGTAATATCCCCAAATAGGGATAATAGAAAAATAACAATATTTCCAAAACTTGGGCACAGAAAAATCTGAAAATTTATTGGTATATAAAAAATTCTACACTAAACCCAGATTTATATTCAAATCACTAATCTAATTTTTCTTCTAAAGAAAGTAAATTTCTAAGTATTTATGAACTTAGAAAAAGTACAACAAATCCCTTTATTTCTGCCCAGAAATTCCAAAAATGAAATACAATGACTTTCTTTTAATTTTTCTGAGTTAAAACAGAATTAAGTATGTACATTTAAACACAAAGTACCTCAAACACTATTTTTTAAACCCTAGTCATCCTCTTGAATGTTCAAAAATATTAGAGCTGTCATTTGTGTGAATACAATTTTTTCAGTTTCTTATGATTAATCATTAACCTATAAATCTAACAAATCTGTAAATGCCCATTACTTCAATAGTTTTGACAGTAGTAGATGGTATTGGTTTCATATTCTTTAGTTGTCATTTATCATTCGTCTCATTTGATTGTACATATTTTGTAGGTTGTTGGCCATGTTTCTCTTGTAATAACGTTTTTGGACATTTTTTCCAGCTGGTGCACTTTCTAGAGATTTCTCTAACACAAGAACCAGCTTAGAGGTACCAAAATTTTTAGCATTTTGGGTAGAAGTTTCAGAAAAGGACAATAAAATTTCTTCCAATGTTTCTGTGAAGAATAATGTTGCAAATATTGGTGATGCTACCAAGGTAGTTGTCAACAAGAAGAAGAAAAAGAATATTTTTTCAGTAAGGCAAATGTTGCATCTCCCACTGGTGATTTATATAATGCTTATAAGGTTCAAGAGGAGAAGGTGGAAGATGTAAACCTTCCAGAACCATCCAAAGTAGTAACTGATGTTGTCAAGAGTAAGACTTCCTCAAAAGAGCTTGAGAAGCAAGTCCTGAAATAATTGGATAACTGGGAAAATGCAACTGAGCTTTCAACTCCTATGAGTTAAGTAGCTATTTTAGTTACTAAATGTTCAGGAGACAAAAAGTACTCCAGTGATTTTTTTACAATCAAGGATCAGTGCAAAGATCTACCAAATCATTTTGAAATTTGTCTAGACACTGTTGTATTACTTGGAAATTACCAAGCACTTGCAAGTCATGTAGGAGAGGTTGATGCATTAGCAAGCACTGCAAGAGGTCTTGAAAGGCAGCCGAGTGGGAATTATCTACTTGAACGTCGTGGGAGAAATATGGCCAGTTTGGATGATGATAGATTGGCCAAGCCGGTGGATGCTTTTGGTGCAGGCTGTGATATGCGGATGGATGCAGGTCTAAGTGGTTCCTCTTCTATGTTTCAACTTGGCCAAAGTTATAATACTGGCTTTTCAAGAAATACTCGTACAACACAAATGAGTATGAATGGCATCCTTCCTGGAGAACCTTATGTGAAAGCACCATTTCCACAAGTTGGACTATTGAGAAATAATTCTGATGTTGATAGGTGGCAGCATGCTTCTGGTTCATAGAAGGGTTTGATTCCTCCTCCACAGCCTTCTCTACCCACAATTCATAAATCAGAGAACCGATATGAAGTGGGCAAGGTTTCTGATGAGGATCAGTTGAAAAAATCACAAATTAAATCCATCCTTAATAAATTAACGCCCCAAAACTTTGAAATTTTTTTTGAACAGGTCAAATAAGTGAACATTGACTCTACATCATGTCTTCATGGTATAATATCTGAAATATTTGACAAAGCCTTGATGGAGCAGACTTTTTGTGAAATGCATGCAAAATTCTATTTTCAGCTTGCTGCAGGATTACCAGAATTTTATGGAGATAATGAGAAGGTTCTTTTCAAGCGAGTTCTTTTGAAAAAATATCAAAAAGAATTTGAAAAATATGAAAGAGAAGAGGAAAAGGCTAAGAAATAAGAAGAGGATGGTGAAAAAAGCCTTTCAGTAGAAGAAATACGGGAAAAGAAGGCTGCAGCACAACGATGAATTCTAGGAAATATAAGGTTTATAGGTGAGTTAAATATAAAGAAAGTATGTTGATCGGAAGAATTATGCATGCATTCATCAGGAAATTAATTGGTGAATTTCAGCATGCAGAGGACAAAAATGTTGAAGCTTTGTGCAAACTGAAGAGCACTATTGGTCATATGATTGACCATTCAAAGGCCAAGGAACATATTGATGCTTATTTTGATAGGATGAAAAAAATGTCCAATACCCGAGGGCTTCCCTCTAGGCTGAGGTTCATGTTGAAGGATCTGATTGATCTGAGGAGGAATGGATGGAAACAAAGGTGGAAGGTTGAGGGCCACAAGAAAATAGAGGAAGTGTATCGGGATTTTGTGCAAGAACTACATGGATAGGGAGGCTGCTCTCGAGGTACCAATATGGGACAGGCAGGTCAGAGACTTGTGACACCACTTGATCATGGTGTGAGAGGACCTGTTATGCCACCTTACATGGCATGTGCACAAATGGGTTCACTTCCACATATGGGTGGAATTAAAGGGCCACAACCCCATATGGGACCACGTGACTGTGGATTCACTAGTCAAGATGCTCAGATTGTGGATTGGGCTCAATTTGAAAATCGGTCTATGCCAAGCCCTTCAACACATAGAGCTTATGATGATGGCCACTTGACTCTTGGTCTTAAGGGAGGTCTTGGAAAGGGAATAGGAGGGAGGGCTCAACCTCTACCATATGCTAAGAGTGCTCTAGCAAATATTCCACCATTCACATCTCTAAGTAATAGATGAATAAGTGTATGTCCGATTGCAGGTTGCAGTTCTGATCGGATGCCAGTTGGTATGAGAGATGAAATTTTTACAAGGACTTATACTCCAAAAAAACCTTTATTTTCAAAATCACGTGTCAAGGAAATAAATGTCTTGGATAATGAAAAAAGAGAGTTTAAAAATTCATACTCATCAGGTGAAGGAGGTGGGAAGACTGCAAATTTTTAATTTCAACAAGTGACAAGGTTGTGTCAATCATGGCAAAAACAAAGTGGTTGAAATAAGGGTCAAAACATGCTCCCAATAGGAAAATAAAAGTCCGAAAAGAAGGGGTGGATGACATTTTGGTTGTCATAAAATGATCTACCAACATCACCTCGAAGAAGCACATAGTTTTGAGAGTAGTTTGCTAGGAGAGGTGGGAAGGTATGGTTGAAAGTTGTTGGTGGAAGAACTGTGGCCTGCACGCAAGCCCCCACTCGAAAAAAACAAAACCACAAGAAGCATAAGGTGGAAACTCAATAATAAGGAAGCAACACGTGCTAGACGAGTCGACACCACTCAGCCGTTGAGAAATCGCGAGGGAAAAGACACACAAATGACCAATAGAAGGGAAGTTTTTAACATAATTATTTTGTGGATGGAGGAGTACTATCAGAGCCAACTAAACTTGTGTCAGTGCAAGTTTAGTAGCCACCACACATGCAGTCAAGTAGCCTAGTTGAAGTCACAGTGATGTGTCGTCAGGCACAATATGACCGAGAATTAGAGCAACTACAGTTGACAAGCTAGGAAGCGCATAGATTGTAGTCATAGGTAAGTAGGTGGACTGTTGGGTTGGGTGCAAGAGCCAGTGTCAAAATTCTTGTGCCTACATCCAAAATAGTCTTGCCTTCAAAATGGTGCACATTCTCAAATATAGTTTTTTAATAAGCATACATCCTCACATGTCACATTTGGGAAAATATTTGTAGGGAATCTCAACAATTCTCTTACTGCCCATGTCTTTCCTTGTACCAAATCACTAACATTTGTGCATATCCTTTACTAAATAGCCAATCTTTTCTCTCTTCAACATCTCATAATTATAATGAAAAATTTCCTCAAGATGGTGTGTATCAACGAACTTTGCCTCATGAGAAGGTGCCTCATCTCGAGGAGCAATTTTCTCATCAACAGACCATTTTGAAGGAATTTATAAAGAGGATGATAGAATAAATTTAAGAGCGATAGTTAAAGATGACTTCATATTTCCCTAGTTTTGTAGGTAAGGTGGGTAATGAGGCATTGATGGGTAAAATATCAAAAGAAGAATTACAAAAAAAATTTCACTATTTCCAAAAGTATAAGAACCCTCAGCCACTTTGAAGGACAATATAGTTCTTCTAGGGGTTCTATGAATTCGTTCAAACAGAGCAACTAAGAATTGCTGACAAATTAAAATACACATGCAGGATTTGGGAGCTTTCAAATCAACATTTCAGGATTTAATCCCAAAAATTAGACAAGAATGAGATGATTTCAAACCCATATCACTATGTAATTGCATCTACAAAATCATTGCAAAAATTAGTGCATGTACGGTCAAAATCCACTAAGCTAATTTTGTGTCATTAGAACAAATTTTCATCCTTCCTGGGAAAAAAATCCATTATGGAATAGGAGTAGCCCAAGAAGGAATTTATAACATCAAACCAAAAAATTACAAGCAACGTTAGTGATTTTGTCTTTCCAAGGCATATGATAGAGGAAACTAGCTTTATTTAGGGCTACTCATCCATATAGGGTTCAATGTGCAATTGGTTAACTAGATAATGAATTGTCTTTCCTCAATATTTTTTCAATTCTAATTAATGGCTCAACCTATTCTTCTATCATACCTATAAGAGACCATGGGTAGGTATGACTAATGGCTCTTTTTCTATTTTTTATTGTAGAGTAGGTGGTCTCAAAAGAGTTGTAACAGAAACAAATCAGATTCAAATTTTATAGATATAAAAGATAAAAACAAATGTCAATGTCTTTGTTTGATTGTTACTTGACTCTGTTCTGGGCATGTTACAGGAAATGTGATTGGAAAAAGGATGGGGAAACAATGCATATCACGTCTTGGATATGGTTCATTCGTTTTTAGAGATCGCTTAGCCACTTGAGCCATCAACTTTATAAATGTTTCTAGTAGGAATTCATATGGTTTTTAATGTTGTGATTATTTCACCTCATGGTTATTTTGGGCAAACAAATGTTTTAGGAATGCCAGAAACGACATCGGTGGACAGGTAAACAAATCTTTTATAATTGCAATTTTCATTCCATGATATGCTCTCTTTATTGTTTGATTGTATTTTGGATGGCTCTTTTGATTTTGTTTTGTCTTTTAACTATGAAATTGAAAATACTTAGTATCATTTTCATTTAAAAAAAAACCAAAGCTTGAAGATGAAATTAGTATTACAATATATTGATTGGAATCCTTATAACTATTTTGTGTTAAAATATTTTCACGACTATCAGAAAAGGTTACTTTTATGTTGTTATTTGAGTACATTTACATGACTAAGTTCATGCGTTAGAAAATGAAATGTTGTTGTGCATAAAATGACAAGGATTAAACATCACACCTCATAATATTTGTTTTCACAAGTTATCTACAGCTTGAGCTTTTTAGCATATAACTTAGTTGACATGATTTTTCCTAAGCTTTCCTTGAAATTTGAATATTAAGTTACCAAGGTGTTCTTTTCTATATATGGAGAAATTTTATTTGCTTTATTTATACACGTTATCTGGCCACATTATAGTGGCCATTATCCCCCCAATGAAGAAAATTTGTTCGAGTTTCTTACTTGTATGGGAAAAAATGGCTTTGACATTGCTGATGTTGAGGTATATGTCGTATAAAATATTTATAGCCTAATTTATTTTATATTCTAGTGTTCATTGTCTTTCATGTCTTACACTCTACATTGTATCTTCTTTTGTTTTCAGAAAATGAACTCAGTATTGATGGTAAGAATCATGAATTGAAAAATGAGGGGAGAAATAACATTGGAGCGACAAATGCAAAAAGAGAGAGAGGAGAACTGGTCTGGTGATACCCTTAGAGCCAATATCCCACATAAGACACACATATAAAGACTGATGGTCAAGTCTTCTGAGTTTGTGAATTCACCTACAATGCCTTGACAACACAATGATAATGTTTTGAAGGGATGAAAAATCATTTTGTGTGTAAATTTTAGTCCAACCAATATTAAGTTGGAAACCCATATTGTAATACTTTAACATTTCATAGAATATCATTTATGTGGTTGAAATTATTTATAGTTGCATTTGATATTGTTTAGTATTCTAATTAACATATCCAACATTGTGTTTTCATATTAGATGAACATGCACATTGTATGACATTTTTTAAATCAGACAAATTAATTTATGTTGATTAATATTAAACACAAAATCAATTTGAAACTACTAATTTAGTAGTTTATATTGATTACTGCAAATGATAAATTTTTTATTACAAATGATGACTAAATTTTGCATATATAGGACTATTAATGGCTAATTTAAAATATCTTATAACACGACCATAATTTAATCATATTTCTTTGGTCATTAATGGGTTTCAAACTATGACTAAAATTTGCATATATATGACTATTAGTAGCTAATTTATAGTATCTTATAACACGACCAACATTTTGGTCATATTTCTTTGGCCATTATTTGGTTTTCTCAGGTGATCATATAGTAATATATTTTGTTGTATATTTGGTCATTAATTGTGATAATTAATGACCAAATCAGTGACTAAATTAATGATCAAATCAATGGTTAAATTAATGACCAAATCACTGACTAAATTAATGCCCAAATATATTACTAGACAAAAAAATTGAGATAACCAATTAATGACTAAGCTAAAAAGGACTAAAAGTTGGTCGTGTTATAAGATACTATAAATTAGTTACTATTGGTCACCGGCCGAAAAATAGTCATTTATATGCAAATTTTAGTCGTTTTTGTAGTAATTAATTATCCATTTTCTACTAGTGTATCCTCTTCACGTTCGCTATAAAAAACAAAGAGGGACTTGTTAGCAATAATGGGAGAAATTTGAAAGTGAATGTCTTATGTGTATTTTGGGCAGTTTGTTGCTCTTGAACATGACACTCATCTACAATTCGTGTCAGGTTGGGGACATACTACATTTGTCACTTTTCCTCCATGAGTTTGGGAAATCCGTTTGCCTCTCATCTTATTACCAATTTTGTCAACATGACCTTCGATCCTATTAGAGTCAAATGTTGCCACCCTCTGGAGTTGTGTCACCTATATGTTCAAGAGAAGTACTTTTTCTCAAACACCTTCTACATATTTGACCTCCTATGATACAATCCAGAATCACTCCTATCATCTTAATATATATGTTGTTTCATGTCGATCATGTGGGAATCCTCATGGCCCTCTTTCAACGAATCACTTCATGTCGACTTCAGCTTATTATCTGGGAAAGTGGTTTAGAAATTTCTTTCAGTACCTTGGAGCTTGCATGCCTCAATGGAAATTTATTCATGCTCGATGACAAGTTCACATAATTGGCCTTCGATTGAATGATTCTACAAGTGTTCAACTTCAACACATCCATTCACACATGTAGATTGTGTTATTGTACCTTGAAGTCCATCGTCATTATTGGTGGCCTCTCTCGTGCTTGTTAACGATTTATATCATTGACTGGTAATCAGGTGGTTTCTACCATGTTCAACAACAACACATTCATTTGCATGGCTATATTCGTACATTGGATTGATTGAGATCATGGTGAAGACCCTAGGTCACATCTGATTTTTGGTCCAGGCTGCGTGGAGTTATTGAGTATTCATGATTGTATACATGATTCTATCTATATGAATGTTTGCGTCTATACCGCGGATCCATTTCTATGATCTCTTTTAGACAGATGATTGCAACCATGCCGTGGGCTCATGTGTCATTTAATGCCTAGTGCAGTATCATGTGTTTAGGCATATCTACATCAGAGATTTCATATATTGTAAGTGTTTGATTTGGAAGATTCTCTGAAGGTGGTCTGTGTTCTTTACCTTGGTTCATAAAGCATTTCAGTCATCACTCCCTATTCTACCTTCATGCTTTAGGGGGGCATCTGTTACATAGTAATTTGTCACCATCCTCATTTTCATGTCCCCGACCCTGAAATGTAGCATGAAGAATCTTGTGTAATGTTTCCATCATCAAGAAATATGATGACATATCCCCTTGAAGATTCAAAGAAGACTTCCTTGAAAGATTACTAGAGAAATTTGGTCAATTTCCTAGTTTCCTAGGTTAACGCCCTTCCTGGTGCCATGACTGCGTTGATGTCATTATCCTAGTTCTGGCCCAGTGCTATCAACACCCTAATTTATTGGAAAACCGCACTGATCCCTTTCTGGAAGTACTTCCTCAAATGGAGGAGAAGCTTTGACCTCTAGAATCTCAAGGGTGGTGATTTGGTTGTTGAACAAAGAAGATAAGGTCGAGCTCTCTCATTTTGGAGCTTTGATCTCATCCATGGGGGATCTTCCCTTAGAAGGTGGGCCTTCCTCCTCCTTTCATGGGCTCCCAACCTCTTTCTCCTTGCTATAAATTCACATCCCTCATTCCCCCAAGTTTAGAGCTTGGTTGATCATTTTCAGAATCGTCTGAACTCTCATCCCTTCGCATGCTTGCATCGTGATTAACTCTAAGTGCATAGGAGAAGGAATGATTTTGAGCTAGGTGAAGGACTCGGATTTTTCACCTAATGATGCATCCAACATCAAGGCCAGGTTGTAAGCTCTCCTTTTGTAATTTTACCAATAATAACATCTGGTGAATGCTTTCTATTTCTGTCTACATGATTATGCAAATATTCGGGTGCTCCTTTATCTGCTAGATAGCTAGTGTTTACGTTCATTATATATTGTATCATGTTTGTTTTTGTCTCCTAATCATCCACAGGTATTCGTGAGCCATCAATAGTAGGAAGTGGGCCTACAAGGATCATGGATCGAGGTCACCATCAACAGATCCAAGGATAGTGATTGGAAAAAGGTATTTATGTTTCTTTTCTCTTTGTGTTGTAAGAACTAATTAAGAAATCTTATGTTAGAAAGAATATTGTATTGCTAGACCCACTCTAGGGCTAGAGAGATCGCCTCTATCTACATAGGGGATTTATCTTGACAACAATTAAAAACTTGGATAGATATGCATGAGAAGTTAATTCTTCAACTAAAGGAAATGTGTCATCTACTAATTAACCAAGACTTATCCTTGCAAGAATTCTCCATAATATATTTGACCCTGTTGTAAGCTCATTCCCATTTTGGATAATATGCCTACCTTTAAATTTAATTCTATGTGAATGTGATCAAAGGATATAACCCTAAATATTATAACTATCTCCATAACTCATAAAGAAATGTTTAATTAAGTATAACCTTTCAACCAATCTATAAAAAAATTTGAATCCCCTATCACTTATAAGTTTATATTGCTAAAGTGACGCAATTAGGTAGTTGTGTTTTTTTTCCTAGACTAAATTAGTCATTGACGTTAGTCATTTTTAGTTGTATTACTTATTAGTTAGCTGTATATTTTAACCCAGGACTAAATTAGTCATTTACATTAGTGTTGATAGCACCTCTCAAACTCTCAGTATTAACATTGTTTCCAACATGAAGAAGGCATTGAAATACATATAGATCAAATAGACATAACTATAGGAAAAAAATATTTTTGTATTAATGAAATGTAGGAGAATATTACTACCCTCTTGCAGATCTTGACCATGTAGATGTCTCCCACCTACCTTGTCCTTCCTTAGCCACAAAGTAAGACTTTAATCACAACTTAAGGACGGTAATTGATCCTTAGGTAAAAAGCAGCTACAACACAGCATAGATAAGAGTCTTAAAAAGCCAACCTATACTCCATGGGAGGCAGTGAATTTATAAGGTAAAGGGGCTATTTTGGGTTTTACCAATCTAGGAGTTATATCCACATATGAGGGAGGATAATTTATAGGGATAAGAGATAAGACCTCTAAGATACGAATTCGAGTTCTCAATCAATAATAAATGGTTAAATGGTTAAAACCACTCTGGAAGCTTCTAGAAATAGAATATGATAAGTTATTTTTTATTTTTACTGAAATTATAGAACCAACACACTTGCAGTGAATGCAACATGCGTTGGTTAGTGCAGTTTCTTAGTTATGCAACATGCAATAGTGCATGTTGCTGAAATGGAAAGTGTGATGCATCCAAAAACTAGGTTTTTAAGCTAATTATCCCATAAAACTTGGACTCTTTGGAGAGATAATTCTCAAGGATTTGTAAAGGGATTATTGCAAGGTGTCAAGGATGTTGATTGATCTAGTTTTCAGGCCATTTAATTGAATGCGAGAAAATGACCTATAACACTTTGGTAAGAGAATGTTGGGTAGTTGGCCATGACCAAAGTGTCATAAGGCCAAGGAGACAATTTGTTTATCCGATGGGCATGGGACCTTGGCATCACAATACTTAATAGTTCAGATACCCTTAGGGATGAGTTAGTTATGATAGGGGAAGGTCATTCTGATCTCCATTGGATTTTAGTGATTTACTATTGGCATGGGAGACTTCACCAGCATGGAGGTATGATGAATAGGAGCAGCTCATGCGACTCTCATGTTACTATTGGCATGGGATACTTCACCAACATGTAGGTATGATGAATAGGGGGAGCTCATGCGACTCTCATGTGGGCAAGGATTCATCTCCGCAGGGATTAGAGTGTATCTTTAGGAGTCCACCTTGGGAGTGCATGAGATGGGTGAATCAGTAGGGAAATTGCATAAGGATGTGATTAAGACTTTATATTATCAGGATTCTCTACTTACTAATGGGATGCATAGGGCCTCGAGTGCCTGTACAAAGTCAGATAGTGAGAGAAATCATGTTGAAATACACATCAATCTTCATGAGAAAGCAAGAAGCATGGAAAACCTCGTTGTAGTGTGCATTTTGACTGAGGATTAATTCTTAGTATGGAGAAAGGCTCAGGTGCCCATTCTTATGTTTAATGCAGTTGTAGTGACCAAGAAATTTGATGCAACAACAAACGAGATTGATCAGGAAGACCTGTCCTATGATGTATGGAGATCCATGATAAGTAAAATCTTGGACAAGAGTGTGAATGACTATAGCATGGGAATCCATGCATTGAGTACAGTTGGGTAGTATGGAGGAAAATGGAGAAAACATTGACTAGTGTGCAACAGAGGAACAAAACTCAGGATTGAAAATGAGAAACTGGGGGAGAGCAACATTGTGTTGAGAAAGGTGTGTGGAGAGCTAGTTGTGTGTGAGTGATGCTGAGAACAGGTCAAGTGTGAATGGACTTCAAAGAGACGTCAAGAGTGCCTACACTAAGGAGAGGCCAAGTGTGCATGCACTGAAGAAGAGGGCTGAGAGAAGAAATCTCTATGCGAGGGTTGTAGAGAAGAGGCTGAGAGAACCTGTTCTACAAAGAAGAGGCTGAGAGCTAAGTGTATGTTGTTGAGTGTAGAGGGATAATAATAAAAGTTTGTTACAGAGTGAAAAAATGACTGAGTATTGTGTGGGGTGAGTATAAGAAATTCTACAATGTAGAACAAAGCTGAAAACAGGCAAAGAGGCTTCCAAATACAATGAACATTAGTTTCCTTATTGAGTGTGGGTTGAAGCTCACACACATGAAGTTAGTGCTTCCATATATAGTGGGTGTATGAGAAGGCTTGGGGGTTGGTGCCTCCTACAATTTAGAGCTTTCATAAAGCCAAGACGCTACAAGTTGGTGCTTGCAACACAACAAATCCATGAAGTTGGTGCTTCTTGTAAGTTGATCAGGTGTTTGCAAAAGGATGGAGTTGGAGCTTCCTACTATTGGGTGATAGCAAACAATCAAATGGAGTTGGTTCTTCCTGTGCTCACAGCTCACGGCTCAGTATTAACATTGTTTCCAACATCAAGAAGGCATTGAAATACATATAGATCAAATAGACATAAGTATAGGAAAAAAATATTTTTGTATTAATGAAATGTAGGAGAATATTACTACCCTCTTGCAGATCTTGACCATGTAGATGTCTCCCACCTACCTTGTCCTTCCTTAGCCACAAAGTAAGACTTTAATCACAACTTAAGGATGGTAATTGATCCTTAGGTAAAAAGCAGCTACAACACAACATAGATAAGAGTCTTAAAAATCCAACCTATACTCAATGGGAGGCAGTGAATTTATAAGGTATAGGGGCTATTTTGGGTTTTACCAATCTAGGAGTTATATCCACATATGAGGGAGGATAATTTATAGGGATAAGAGATAAGACCTCTAAGATACGAATTCGAGTTCTCAATCAATAATAAATGGTTAAATGGTTAAAACCACTTTGGAAGCTTCTAGAAATAGAATATGATAAGTTATTTTTTATTTTTACTGAAATTATAGAACCAACACACTTGCAGTGAATGCAACATGCGTTGGTTAGTGCAGTTTCTTAGTTATGCAACATGCAATAGTGCATGTTGCTGAAATGGAAAGTGTGATGCATCCAAAAACTAGGTTTTTAAGCTAATTATCCCATAAAACTTGGACTCTTTGGAGAGATAATTCTCAAGGATTTGTAAAGGGATTATTGCAAGGTGTCAAGGATGTTGATTGATCTAGTTTTCAGGCCATTTAATTGAATGCGAGAAAATGACCTATAACACTTTGGTAAGAGAATGTTGGGTAGTTGGCCATGACCAAAGTGTCATAAGGCCAAGGAGACAATTTGTTTATCCGATGGGCATGGGACCTTGGCATCACAATACTTAATAGTTCAGATACCCTTAGGGATGAGTTAGTTATGATAGGGGAAGGTCATTCTGATCTTCCATTGGATTTTAGTGATTTACTATTGGCATGGGAGACTTCACCAGCATGGAGGTATGATGAATAAGAGCAGCTCATGCGACTCTCATGTTACTATTGGCATGGGATACTTCACCAGCATGTAGGTATGATGAATAGGGGGAGCTCATGCGACTCTCATGTGGGCGAGGATTCATCTCCACAGGGATTAGACTGTACCTTTAGGAGTCCACCTTGGGAGTGCATGAGATGGGTGAATCAGTAGGGAAATTGCACAAGGATGTGATTAAGACTTTATATTATCAGGATTCTCTACTTACTAATGGGATGCATAGGGCCTCGAGTGCCTGTACAAAGTCAGATAGTGAGAGAAATCATGTTGAAATACACATCAATCTTCATGAGAAAGCAAGAAGCATGGAAAACCTCGTTGTAGTGTGCATTTTGACTGAGGATTAATTCTTAGTATGGAGAAAGGCTCAGGTGCCCATTCTTATGTTTAATGCAGTTGTAGTGACCAAGAAATTTGATGCAACAACAAACGAGATTGATCAGGAAGACCTGTCCTATGATGTATGGAGATCCATGATAAGTAAAATCTTGGACAAGAGTGTGAATGACTATAGCATGGGAATCCATGCATTGAGTACAGTTGGGTAGTATGGAGGAAAATGGAGAAAACATTGACTAGTGTGCAACAGAGGAACAAAACTCAGGATTGAAAATGAGAAACTGGGGGAGAGCAACATTGTGTTGAGAAAGGTGTGTGGAGAGCTAGTTATGTGTGAGTGATGCTGAGAACAGGTCAAGTGTGAATGGACTTCAAAGAGACGTCAAGAGTGCCTACACTAAGGAGAGGCCAAGTGTGCATGCACTAAAGAAGAGGGTTGAGAGAAGAAATCTCTATGCGATGGTTGTAGAGAAGAGGCTGAGAGAACATGTTCTACAAAGAAGAGGCTGAGAGCTAAGTGTATGTTGTTGAGTGTAGAGGGATAATAATAAAAGTTTTTTACAAAGTGAAAAAATGACTGAGTATTGTGTGGGGTGAGTATAAGAAATTCTACAATGGAGAACAAAGCTGAAAACAGGCAAAGAGGCTTCCAAATACAATGAACATTAGTTTCCTTATTGAGTGTGGGTTGAAGCTCGCACACATGAAGTTAGTGCTTCCATATATAGTGGGTGTATGAGAAGGCTTGGGGGTTGGTGCCTCCTACAATTTAGAGCTTTCATAAAGCCAAGAAGCTACAAGTTGGTGCTTGCAACAAATCCATGAAGTTGGTGCTTCTTGTAAGTTGATCAGGTGTTTGCAAAAGGATGGAGTTGGAGCTTCCTACTATTGGGTGATAGCAAACAATCAAATGGAGTTGGTTCTTCTTGTGACTCACGGCTCACAAACAAAATGATGTAATAGATTACGTGCTATTATTTTCACATCAATAAAAAAACATGCTTTCGTGGTTTTTCTCATGGAAGGGTTTCCATGTTAAACCTCTGTGTCTCATGTGTTTGTTTCTCATGATGTATTTGCTTGTATTGGTTGATATGGTTGTTGTTACAGTTAGTTATTGGTTTCTCTCATATAATGGATGCCAATTTTGAATGAATAAAGATAAATTGGCATAAAATTTTAAATTAGCCTTAATACTGATTCACCCCCCCTCCCGTCTTAGTATTAACATTGTTTCCAACATCCAGAAGGCATTGAAATAAATATGCATCAAATAGACATAAGTATAGGAAAACATATATTTTTGAATTAATGAAATGTATGAGAATATTACAACCATTTTATAGATCTTGACCACGTAGATCTCTCCCACCTAACTTGTCCTTCCTTAGCCACAAATAAAGCCTTCAATCACAACTCAAGGATGGTAATGGATCCTTAGGTAAAAAGCAGAATCATCAGGGCATAGCTAAGAGTCTCCAAAATCCAACCTAGACTTCTTATGGGAGGTAGTGACTTTATAAGGTAAAGGGGCAGTTTGGATTTTACAAATCTAGGACTTAGATTCACATATGAGGTAGGATAATTTCTAGGGATAAGAGATAAGACCTATAGGATAGGAATTAGAGATCTTAATCAATAGTAAATGGATAAATCCACTTTAGAATCTTATGGAAATAGAATATTAGAAATTATTTTTTATTTTTACCAAAATTATAGAACCAATGCAGTTGTAGTGAATGCATAATGCGTTGGTCAGTGCAGTTTCTCAATTATGCAACATACAACAGTGAAAGTTGCTAAAAGGGAAAGTGTAATGGGCTAAAAACTAGGTTTTTGAGCTAATTATCCCAGAAAACTTGGACTCTTTGGAGAGATAATGCTCATGGATTTGTAAAGTGATTATTACTAGGTGTCAAGGATGTTGATTGATCCGGTTTTCAAGCCATTTGAGTGAATGCGACAAAATGACCTGTAACACTATGGTACTAGCATGTTGGGTAGTTAGCCATGACTAAAGTGTCAGAGGTTCAGCGAGACAGTTTCTTTCTACGACAGGCATGGAACCGTGGCATCACGGTACTTGATAGTTCAACTACCCTTACGAATGAGTTAGTTATGATAAGCAAAGTTCATTATGATCTTCCATTGGATTTTAGTGATTTACTAGTGGCATGGGAGACTTGACCAACATGGAGGTATGATGAATAGGAGGAGCGCAAGGGAATCTCATGTGGGCAAGGATTCATCTCCATAGGGGTTAGATTGTATCTTTAGGAGTCCACCTTCAGAGTGCATGAGATGGGTGACTCAGTAGAGAGGTTGAATAAGGATTTGGTCAGGACTTTATATTATCGGGATTCTTTGCTTATTGATGGGATGCATAAGGCCTCGAGTGCCTGTACAAATTTGCATAGTGAGTGGAGCAAGGGGTGCTTCACATTGATGAGGATAGCTTGGGACCCTGTTATTGAGGGACTCCTTTATGACAAGATAGTGTTGAGGATAGGGATGACTTAGTGGCTCATTTGGGACCTTGATATTGATTTCATTAGCCATTTCGGTTAGCTGATTGAGAGGGCTCTTGTTATGCATTGCTTGAGGACAAGAAATTTTTGGCGGGGAGGACTATATAGTTCCCAATTTTATGAGTTCAAGATTCACTAAGGATTTTTTCTAATTTTTGGTGATACTAAATAAAAAGGAGAAAATGTTATTTTGTGGGAAAAAAATGGAAAATAATATTTTATTGAAGAATGGAGGAAAATATTATTTTATTGTAGTTTGTCGGAAAAACAATATTTTATTGAGAAAAGAGGAAAATTATTATTTTATTCAAAATGGAAGCAAAAAATCTCCTAGAGGAAAATGGGTCCCACCAATAAAATAATAGGGAAAAAGAATAATCTAGAAGCTAGAAGGAGGCTCAATTGAGAATTATAAATGAACAAAAAAATCAATTGCAAAGGATTCTATTTTATTCTATTATTTCTATTTGAAATTGAGAAGAAGCTCAAGCTAGTTTCAAATGTTCAAGCAAAACTCTATAGCTAATTTTGGTGAACTATGAGTGCCACCCTAGTTAGATCTCTTCCTCCTTCATTGGACACTATTTGCCTCCCTAGTTGGAATTGATTTACTTGTTCATTCTTGAAGATATAATAGTAATTATTTGCAAGAAGCTCTTACATTATAATTTAATCTGGTTTGCAAGACAATTTTCTCATTAAAAAGGTCGAGCTCATTTCTTTTCTAGGAGGGCCAAGTACCAAAGGTTTGGGGAAGCAAATTTTGAAGCAAATATCCATTGTTTGTTCAGGAATTGAGCATCAAATTCTAGGGTAAAAATTATATGTCCTCAAGAGGCTGCATCAAGAAAGGGACGAGATTCACCCAATAAAATAGAGGTTTTAAGAAATCGAGATACTTCATCTTGGTGCCAAAAAGAGGCATGTCTCCGAATGGTCGAGTATCAATTTCCTTCCTATATTTGGAGGCTGAATCAAAGGAAAAATTTCAGAGATTTATTATGCCAACCTAAGGTTTAGTTCATTGAAGTTTGAGTTATGTATCTTCTTCCAGGGTGCTTTTTGCTTACCCAAAGGACAAGTTGCCATTCTCTAAAGGTCGAAACTCTCTTTCTACTTTGTTGAATGAGTATAGCTGGTGGTGGGCTTAGATTATAATGTTCTCTTGGCCATACTAAACATTTTCTAAGTGTTGGAAACTCATATCAGTTTTAAAGAGGCTATGGGCATTCTTTGATTAGACATGAGAGTTGGAATATCACTTCTCTATGTATGAATAACAACCTAACAGTCACATAACTTTCCAGATTTAATGGATGCTCTCCCTCCACTCATTGGATGAGTTAGTCCATCTTTAAACGTTGAATCTAATAACTAATGTTTGATAATACAGACCTTATTGCAACATGCAATTTCATTAAGGTTATTGAAAGTGTCTATCAAAACCTGAGCTGTCCGTGTTACTTGACTTTAGTGGACCAAAAAAATAGGGGCAATTTCATTAAAGTTATTTAAAGTAAGTGTATCAAAACCTGAGCTTTCCGTGTTGCTTGACTTTAGTGAAGCGAAAAAATAAAGTTATTGAAAAAGTTTTCAATAACAAGGTCATAAATTCATTGCAAAATATTTGCTGGAATTTAGCTATAATTGTTTTTTAAATTTAATCTTGACAGAGTTTGTTTTTATGAAAGGAAATTCATTTAGTATCTTTAACAATTTATGAGCGCTCAATTATAAAATTTCACAATTGTAATTTGGATTTCCAAATTTTTACCAGATTATGAGCTTAAAATACGGCTATTCAAAACATTTCCCAAGCTTTCCTTTGGACTGTGTGGGCCGGCCCCACCACTGCCTGCTTGAAAGGTGAGCTGTTAGCTGAGAGTCATAGTCTTAATAAAGAGAGTCGACATAACTTTGCTAGTATGTACTCAGAATTAACAAGTTACTAAATCAATCATTGGTTTAGTAGTTTTCTTTATACCTAGGTCGTTAGTCTGTAGTTTCTTCAGAGTTAACAACAAGTCACTAAATCAATCATTGGTTTAGTAATTTTCTTTATAGTTAGGTCGTAGACTGTGACTTTCAATGAACAACTCATTTTTCGAACAAGGAGTGGTGGAGTAAGGTCAAATCACAGTCAAAAAGAAAACCTAAGAAATATTTTCAATAACCGTAATTTAAGTACATAATTGGAAATCCAAATTACAACGCTAAAAATTTTATGAATTTTAGTGCCAATAAATTATTAAAGATGCTGAATGAAATTGCCCCTATTTTTTCGCTCCCCTAAAAAACAATTCAAACTCTGTCGATAAATTGGAGCAAATTTTTTTCCATTTGACCCTATTTTTAGTTGAAATTTCTGAATAATTCCAGAACAATAATAGAGAGAATAAAATCCTCTCTATAACACAGAGAAATTAATAAAATTTGCTCATAGGAAACAAAGTTTCAACTCAATAAAACAAACATTTATTTCATAAAAAGTGTGTTACAAGTTCTTCCTCACACAGAGGGATTTACAAAATATGATTGACTGCTACAGACGCAGTGCTTCTCAAAACAATATCTGTCTCTCTCTCTCTTAGAAAAATACGTTACTGTGTATTTTCGTTTCGCACTGCTGTGCATAAAAACGGCTATGTTCTATAAAAACAAAAACATTACATTTGCCTCATGGGCCTTTGCTTTATATATGCCGCCGCACATATTAAAACATATAAAACAATATAAATAAAAACAATTCAATACAGCGCGACGTACGAGTGGGACCACAACGTAATCGGCCATCGCAATTTCAGAAATTGCGATATGCGCTATGGCGGAACAGACAAAGTGAAAAATTGCGATCTTGCGATGGTGCGCCGGGCGCACATCGCAAATTCAACATTTGCGATCAACACATTTGAAACAAACAATGGATTTGCGCTTTTGCGCTGTTGCGTTGATGCTGTGATCGCACATCGCAAATTCAAATTTTGTGATGACAGATGGCGGAACACAAATAATGAAAATGCGATATTGCAATCTGCGCGATCTGCGATCGCATCGCAAATATGTTGCATAATGCCACGTGGTCTATGGGACCCACGAGCCTCACGCTTTATGGGAGGGCGATTGTTTATATATATATAACATATATATATGTATATTCGTTCCGCTCGCGGAACTCAACACATCAACAAGACACTTTGTTATAAAAGTTCTTCACCGCCTCTGCCATTTAACTCCGCCGTTTTGTTGGTAAGGCTTTAAAGCCTGATTCAACCCTGTGATCAAAGCTCTGCCCGCTGGCATGACTTTGAGTCTTGGCCATTAATTTTACTGTTAATAAAATGGCTACCGACTTTGATAAAATATCAAGGGGATCAAATCCCATCTGCTCTTTACTGCACCTGTGCACTTTCCAATCCTTTTGCAATTTGTTCAAGATTTAAACGGCAACCGCCTTAGCCTTGGCTTCAATGTGCCGCAATCTTTCAACTTCTGCAATTACTGCTGATTGACTTCAGCAGTTGGAATTAATTTCCAACACTCCCCCTTAATTTCAACTGTTGGGTTTTTCTGCATACCCAGACATTTCCTGAAATATTCAAAGCTTTTCTGCGCAAGTGGCTTTGTGAGGATATCTGCAAATTGATCCTCTGTTCTGCAATGCTGCAAAACTATCTCACCATTGTTAACCAATTCATGTATGAAGTGAAACTTGGTGTCAATGTGCTTTGTCCTTTTATGAAAAACAGAATTTTTAGACAATGCAATAGCTGAGCTATTGTCACAAAATATCACTGTCCCTTTTACCTGTTCTTGACATAAGCTTCTCAACATTTTTCGCATCCAAACTGCTTGACACGCTGCTGCCGTAGCTGCCACATATTCTGCTTCTGCTGTAGATAATGCTACAACGGGTTGTTTCTTAGAAGCCCATGAAATGGCTCCTGAACCCATGTGAAAAACATAACCGGAAGTGCTCTTCCGATCATCTACACTTCCAGCCCAATCACTGTCCGTGTATCCAACTAAATCTGAACATTCTGAAGCAGTATAAAAAATACCAAAACTTTTAGTACCTTTAACATACCTCAAAATTCTTTTTGCTGCTTGCCAATGTGCATCCTTTGGCTTTTCCATGAATCTGGAAATCAAACTAACAACATGCATTATGTCCGGCCTAGTTGCAGTCAAATACATGAGGCTGCCAACTATGCTCTTGTATAAACTAGGATCAAAATCCTTGCTACTGTCCTCTCTGCTGAGTTTTAATCCCATCACTGTGGGAGTGATCGCTGCTTTGCATTCCTGCATGTTAAATCTTTCAAGTACCTCATTAACATACTTTGCCTGTGAGATAAAAATCCCATTTTCATCTTGTTCTACTTCTATTCCCAAGAAGTATCTCAGCAAACCCATATCAGTCATTTCAAATTCTTCCTTCATGACTGTTCTAAAATGTTCAATAAGGCAATCATCATTACCTGTAAAAATAACTTCATCAACATATAAGACTACAATCAAGATTTTACAGTCTTTTTCTTTGATGTAGAGGGTGGGTTCTCCCTCACACTTTTCAAAACCATTTTCCAATAGATATGAATCTATCCTATTGTACCACGCTCTTGGCGCTTGCTTCAGCCCATAAAGAGCTTTCTTCAACTTGCAAACTTTGTTTTCTTGGCCTTTTTTTTCATAGCCGAGAGGTTGTTCAATGTAAACCTCTTCCATTAACACTCCATTTAGGAATGCTGACTTCACGTCCATTTGGTAAACTTTCCACTTGTTTTGTGCTGCTATGGACAGCACTGCTCTCACGGTTTCCATTCTGGCAACCGGTGTGAAAGTTTCCTCATAATCTATCCCATGCTTCTGCTTATAACCTTTGACAACAAGTCTTGCCTTGTGTCTCTCTATTTTGCCTTCAGCATTACTCTTGGTCTTGTAGACCCATTTAACACCAATGACATCTTTACCTTTTGGGAGTTCAACCAAATCCCAAGTTTTGTTTCTCTCTATGGCATTTATTTCCTCATCCATAGCTTCTATCCATTTCTCATCCTTGATGGCTTCTTCGAAATGAACAGGATCATCAACATGACAATATAAAGCAAACAAAGAATTGATACCTTCATTAGCTATATCTTGTTCATAAATTTCTTTCAAACTTTTGAATTTCTTACCTCTTTCAGTAGGTGTACAAGTACTTGAAGAAGCACTTGAATTTCCTCCTTGTGGTGTGCTTGGAGAAGCACTATCATTTCTCCTCAAGGGTGTGCTCTGCGGTGTTGGTGTTGCTGTTTGGGGATGTATTTCAGCCAACTCATCATCATTCTCATCATGAGATAAACAGTGTTTAACATTCACTGTTTTCTCTATGCTTCCATCCCAAGCTTCCTCTTCAATGAACTGTACGTCCCTGCTCACAAGAAACTTCTTGCTGGATGGGTTATATAACCTATATGCCTTGGATTCCTCACTGTATCCAATGAAAATACACTTCTCCCCCTTGCTGTCCAACTTCTTTCTTAGCTGATCCGGAATGTGTGCATAAGCCACACATCCAAAAACCTTCATGTGTGTGACACCTTGCTTTGCGCCACTCCATGCCTCTTCCGGCACTTTGTTCATAACTGCCTTTGTAGGACACCTCAAAATGTATGGCTGCACAATGTACAGCTTCAGCCCAATAATCATTAGGCAAATGCTTTGCCTTTAACATACTCCTCATCATGTCCATTATGGTTCTGTTCTTCCTTTCGGCTACTCCATTTTGTTGCTGAGTATATCTAGTTGTAAACTACTTTTGAATACCATTTTCTCTACAAAAATGTAGAAAATCTTTAGAGATGTACCCACCTCCTCTATCAGTCCTTAGGACTTTCATGTGCAACCCACTTTGGTTTTCCACAAGTGCTTTGAAATTGCAAATTTTTTCATACACTTCACTTTTTGTTTTCAAAAGTAAACCCAGTTTTCTTGTAAAATCATCTATAAATGTTAACACATAGTGGCTGCTTGCAAGTGATGGAGTTTGCATTGGTCCACATACATCTGAGTGGACAATCTCTAAGGGTGCTTTTGCCCTTATTCTTTTCCTGGAAGGAAAACTTTCTCTGTGTTGTTTCCCAAGAATACAACCTTCACAAAGGCTGTCTGGTTTCTCTATCAATGGTAAACCACTTACCATCCCTTTTCTTTTCAACAGATTAAGACCTCCAAAGTTGAGATGTCGAAATCTCAAGTGCCATAACCAATTGTCATCCTTTGGTTCGCTTTGGTACGTCTCTTGTGCAACTGCTACTTTCTCTTCACCATTCATCAGATATGCTCTCATTCTGAGAGGGAACATCCTGTTCCTTGTCATCTTCACTTCAACAATACATACTTTGCTGGGTGGTTTATCCATGATGGTACAAACATCATTATCAAAGAAAACATTATACCCCTTATGGACAAGCTGTCCAACTCTTGAAGGTTACACTTCATTTTGGTCATAATAAGCTTATCAATGGTTTTCTTTACCTAATCTTGTTAAAACATTTACATTTCCTTTTCCCATAACATAAACTTTTCTATCAGTTCCTAGTGTGACTTGTGACTTCACACTCTCATCTAGCATAGAAAAAATTGCTAAGTTTCCTGTCATATGGTTACTACAACTGGAGTCTAGAAACCATAAATCTCCATTCTTTTCTTCAACCATATTTCAAGCCAAAAACAAATTATCTTGGCTCATATTTTCTCTAGTGAAATTTGCACTAGTTCTATTTCCCATATCATGCTGCTTCTTTCTACATTCATTAGCATAATGACCATATTTTTTACAATAGTGACATTGGACATTGGACTTATCATACCTACGATCGCCAGGCATTTTTACGACCACTCTGTTGTTGTCTACCTTGGCCGTGGGTGTGATTTTGATTGTTGCACCTTCCATGTGAATGTGAAGGGCTGTTCCTTCCACCTACTGTTTTGGCTCTGCCTCTTCCTCTTTTTTTCCCTGCCTTGCCCTCTTCCTCTTAGGAACATATGGGTCTTAAAAGCATGTTCCAGAGATGAGTTTTCACTCCTACCCAATCTCTGTTCATGAGTCATCAGTGATGCATGTAGCTCATCGACTGAAAAACTTGTGAGATCCTTAGTATCCTCTATGGTGGTGACAATCACATCAAATCTTGAGGGTAAAATTCTCAAGAGTTTTTCCACAATCCTCTTGTCTTCAAGGGTTTCTCCATGTGATCTTATTTGTGTTACCATTCCAATCACATGTGTGAAGAATGAGTCAATAGTATCTGACTCTTTCATACAGAGAGTCTCAAAATCTCTCCTCAGCAATTGTAGTTTTGTTGTTTTCACTTTTTCCATGCCCTGATAAGCTGTCTTGAGATTTTCCCATGCTTCCTTGGATCTCTTGGCTGCTGTTATCCTCGGAAACACACTCTCATGCACTTCTTGATATAATAACAAATGAGCCTTGGCATATTTCTTCTTATAGCTCTTCAATGACTCCTTTTCTTCCTAAGTTAAAACAAATAACTCTGCTTCACTTGCTGGCTCTTCAAAGCCATCTTCAACAAATTCCCATAAGTATTGGGAGACAAATAAAGCCTTCATAGTTATTGACCAGTAGTCATAATTTTTCCCATTAAATTGTGGGAGATGGATATTTCCCATACCTTGAGCAGTCTTTGGAGCCGAAAGGAAAATTCTGCCTCTTAACTATAGTTAAAAACACTTGACTATGTATTTTAAAATTAACCAATTATGCTAATATTAACACAAAATATATAGAAGAAATACCTTTGGAAGTGATATCAGAGACTTCTGCTCTTTCTGGAAATGCGCAACAAAGAACTGTTTCCTTCGGCTGTTAGGTGACCTTTAATCAGCTGGATTTAGCTCCGATACCAAGTTGAGAATTTCTGAACCATTCAGACAATAATAGAGAATAAAATCCTCTCTATAACACGAGAGAAATTAATAAAAATTTGCTCATAGGAAACAAAGTTTCAACTCAATAAAACAAACATTTATTTCATAAAAAATGTGTTACAAGTTCTTCCTCACACAGAGGGATTTACAAAATATGATTGACTGCTACAGACGCAGTGCTTCTCATAACAATCTCCGTCTCTCTCTCTCTCAGAAAAATATGTTGCTGTGTATTTTCGTTTCGCACTACTATGCATAAAAACGACTCTGTTCTGTTAAAAACAAAAAAAAAACATTTCATTTGCCTCACGGGCCTTTTCTTTATATATGCCATCGCACATATTAAAACATATAAAACAATATAAATGAAAACAATTCAATACGACGTGACGTACGACTGGGACCACAACGTAGCCGGCCATCGCAATTTCAGAAATTGCGATATGCGCTATGGCGGAACGGACAAAGTGAAAAATTGCGATCTTGTGATGGTGCGCCAGGCGCACATCGCAAATTCAACATTTCCGATCAACACATTTGAAACAAACAATGGATTTGCGCTTTTGCGCTTTTGTGCTGTTGCGTTGATGCTATGATCGCACATCGCAAATTCAACTTTTGCGATGACACATGGCCGAACACAAGTAATGAAAATGTGATATTACAATCTGCGCGATCTGCGATCGCATGCCATCCTATTTTCAATACACGTTATCTATGAGACCAGGCTCACGGCTTTATGGGAGGGCGATTGTTTATATATATATATATATATATATATATATATATATATATATATATATATATTCGTTCCGCTCGCAGAACTCGACACATCAACAAGACACTTTGTTATAAAAGTTCTTCACCGCCTCTGCCATTTACTCCGCCGTTTTGTTGGTAAGGCTTTAAAGCCTGATTCGACCCTGTGATCAAAGCTCTGTCCGCTGGCATGACTTTGAGTGTTGGAAATTAACTCTACTATTAATATAAAACGGCTACCGCCTTGATAAAATATCAAAGGGATTAAAATCTCATCTACTCTTTACTGCACCTGTGCGCTTTCCAATCTTTTTGCAATTGGTTCAAGATTTAAATGGAAACCGCCTTAGCCTTGGCTTCAATGTGCCGTGAATCTTTCACTTCTGCAATTACTGCTGATTGACTTCAGTAGTTGGAATTAATTTCCAACATTTTTTCGCTCCACTAAAGTCAAGCAACAGTGAGAGCTCAGGTTTTGACACTCACCTTTTCAACAACTTTATTGCAATTGTCCCTATTTTTTGGTCAACTAAAGGCAAGCAACACGGACAGCTCAGTTTTTAACAGACACTAAAAGAACTGGGAAAACCATCATAATTCAGTTGTCACTTAAAGAATGCTCTATTTTTCTTTTCCTGAGAAGAAATTTTTCTATCATTTTTATTTTTTATTTTTCTTCTATCGCCTATTTTGCTTTTAATTTTGGGAGTCTGTGCTCTATAATATTTTTAATAATCTAAACGTTCAAAAATATGATATTAGAAATAAATGTAAAACACAATTCCAACAATGATGAGCTTTTTTCAAAAATTATCAAGCAGTGAAATTAAATCCATACGGAGAAAATTTAAAACACAATTCCAACATGGATGAGTGTTTTTCCAAAATAATAATAGGGAAAGAGATTTATTAATATGTAATATGTATTAGATGAAATTCATTAACATTAAGCACCTTTAATTTTAGTGAGATTAGATCATTAACAAGTAGGTTGTTGTTTTTTCAAATTAGAAGGATTTTCTTCCAGGAAAATTTCATTAATATATGGGTCTTCGTGATTTTCATTTTTTTGACTATGCTTATGATACCTTTGTTGTAGTTGACCTTGTGTGTGCTTTCTCTACTGAGACTAAATTAATTATCAATTGAAAAGTTGTAAAATCTATTTTGATTTCTCAAAACCCAAAAGCAGAGAAAGATCTCTCCCTACTGAGGGACTCAGTTCTTCACCTTCTGAAGCTACGTTTCCCTCCTCAAAGTGCAGTAAAAAAATCAGTTAATTATATTTGGAAATAGAAATCTACGTAGCGTTAGAAGAATATTTGTAATCTCAGGATTTCATTATTATTTTTTCAAAGATTTTGTAATTAGAACCGCAATGAATTCTTTTAATCAAACTTTCATTAGTAAAACACTATTGATAGGTAAAAAGAACATTGTAATTTAACGGGATGGAAGTTGATTAATAAATAGTGTTTTGGATTTTTTTTTTTAACTATATATATTAATTTTAAGAATAATATTGTATTTAACTAAAAAATTTATTAATATTGAAAAGTAATTTAGTAATTTTAAATTATGCAATTTTTTTTAAAATAATTTTCAGGAAAATCACATCATAAGATTATTTGAAAAATAGATATGGAACACAAAAGGTTACATTGTCATATACCATACTAGATCCATCTTAATTCTGGATCTATCAAGCGCTCAGAAGGATCAAATCTCTACATAATCTCAGGAACTCTTTTTTGCAAACCTATCTCTCGAGAACGTCAGGAACTCTTTTTTGCAAACCTTGAGGAAATTTTTGCAAATTTGCTTAGTTACCTCACTTGAGTGAGATGATAAATATTGTTGATAACTTTAATGATGAAAAATGATGAAATAAAAATTTTGAATGCAAAAGTGACAATGATAATGTTGAATGATAGAATGATAGAAAATGTGAATAATAAGAATGTAATCAATTACAAATAATCTTCATTGTGATCAATCTCAAACTATTTTCTTCTACATATTTTCATATTGATTTTCTTCTACTATTTTATTGTCACCTCACCCTTGTTAGTTTTGTCTTACTTTTTTCATCTTTTCATATTGATTATATGAAAAGGAGAGTTGAAATCATAAACCATTTAAATATTTAGCTTTAGATGTTGTAGTAAACATTATGCATTGTCTCTCTTGTGCTCCAATATTAATAGGTTGAATTACTATAACACAAAAATCAATGTACATTGTCAATAATTGTTTATGCCTAGAGTGAAATCAATGCACATTGTTAATCCAATCACTTTCAAATTAATGTACAATTGTACATCCAATTACATCAAATCAGAAATCAACATCTACACTAAAATCAATGCATCTAATGCAAGCAATAAAATAAGATTAGAAAACAAATTCTACACTGAAATCAATGCATCTAATGCAAGTAATCAAATATGATTAGAAATCGGCATCTACACTCAAATCAATGCATCTAGCGGAAGTAAGAAAATAGGATTAGAAGCCAAAATCTACACTGAAATCAATGCATTTAGTGCAAGAAATCAAATAGGATTAGAAATCACCATTTACACTGAAATCAATGTATCTAGTCCAAGCAATCAAATAAGATTATAAACAATTTTTAT
The DNA here is from genome assembly GCA_034641835.2 of Pinus albicaulis. Taxonomy (NCBI): domain Eukaryota; kingdom Viridiplantae; phylum Streptophyta; class Pinopsida; order Pinales; family Pinaceae; genus Pinus; species Pinus albicaulis. Next base: position 454,956,805 of record CM076571.1, on the reverse strand, counting down.
ACTAAAATCAATGCATCTAATGCAAGAAATCAAATACGATTTGAAATCAACATCTACACTCAAATAAATGCATCTAGTGCAAGTAAGCAAATATGATTAGAAACTAATGCCTACACTGAAATCAGTTCATTCATTGCAAGCAATCAAATAGGATTATAAATCACCACCTTCACTGAAATCAGTGCATTTAGTGCAAGCAATCAAATATAATTAGAAATCAACATCTACACTAAAATCAATGCATATAGTGCAAGTAATAAAATAAGATTAGAAAACAACTTCTACATTGAAATCAATGCATCTAATGCAAGCAATCAAATAGGATTAGTAATCACCATCTACACTAAAATTAATGCATCTAATGCAAGCAATAAAATATGATTATAAATCATCTACATTGAACGCAATGCATCTAGTTCAAGCAATCAAATATCATGATAAATCAATATATACACTAAAATCAATGCATCTAGTGCAACCAATCAATTAGTATTATAAATCACCATCTCCACTGACATCAATGCATATAATGCAAGAAAGCTTCTTCCCTCTCTCCCCCCTCCATTTATATCTGTATCTCCCTCCATCTCTCCGTCTTTGTCTCTCTATCTCACCCCCTCAAACAAACACACACTCTCACTCCATATCTATCAATCTCTTTATTCCTCCCTCCCTCCCTCCATCTCTCTTCTTCCCTCTCTTCACCTTCCATCAATATCTCTATCTTCATGTTCTCTCCCTCCCTCTCTATCTTCCTTATCATTCCCTCTCTCTCTCTCTCTCTCCACCTTTCTCTCTCTATGTCTTTCTTCTTAACTCCCTCTCTCTCCCCTCCATATCCATCTCTCTTTCCCTCCCTCTCTCCACTCTCTCACATCCTCTCTCTTCTTTCCTCTCTCTCCCTTTGTTTCCCACCCTTATCTCTCTCTCTCTAGTCTCTTCACCCTCCAAATATGTTACTACATCAATGCATCTAATGCAAGAAATCAAATAGCATTAGAAATCAACATCTACACTCAAATCATTGCATCTAGTGCAAGTAAGAAAATATGATTAGAAACTAACATCTACACTAAAATCAATGCATTTGGTCCAAGCAATGAAATAGGATTAGAAATCAACACCTACATTGAAATCAATGCATTTAGTGCAAGCAAGCAATCAAATATAATTGGAAATCAACATCTACATTGAAATCAATGCGTAAAGTGCAAGTAATCAAATAGGATTAGAAATCACTAACTACACTAAAATCAATGCATTTAGTGCAAGAAATCAAATAGGATTATAGATCATCTACATTGAAATCAATGCATCTAGTGCAAGCAATCAAATATCATGAGAAATCAATAACTACACTAAAATAAATGCATCTAGTGCAAGCATTCAATTATGATTAGAAATCACCATATACACTAAAATCAATGCACCTAATGCAAGAAATCTTCTTTCCTCTCTCCCCCCCTCCATCTATATCTATATCTCACTCCCTCTCTCCATCTCACTCTTCTTCCCTCTCTTCACCTTCCATCTATATCTCTATCTTCCCGTTCTCTCCCTCTCCCCCACTTCTATCTCTCTTTCCTCTTTTTTTCCTCTCTCCCTCTCTCTTCATCTTCCTTATCACTTCCTCTCTCTCTCTCCACCCTTCTCTCTCTATGTCTTTCTTCTTACCTCCCTCTCTCTCCCCCTCCAACTCCATCTCTCTTTCCCTCCCTCTCTCCACTCTCTCACATCCTCTCTCTTCCTCCCTCTCTCACCATTTCTCTCCCACCTCTCTCTCTCTCTCTCTCTCTCTCTCTCTCTCTCTCTCTCTTCACCCTCCAACTCTATTACTATATCCCTCCCTCTCTCCTTCTCTCCGCCCTTCTCTCGATATCTCCTTATTTGTCTCTCTATCTCACCCCCAAACATACACACTCTCCCTCCATCTCTCCATTGTCACTCCCTCTCTCTCTATCTCTCCTTATTTTCTCTTTATCTCACCCCTAAACCTACACACTCTCTCTCCATCTCTCCCTTGGCACTCCCTCTCTCTCTCCACTTCTCACTCTCTATTTCTTCCTTCTTCCCTCCCTCTCTCCCCCTCCAACTCCATCTCTCTATCCCTCTCTCTCTCGTCCTCTCTCTCAAATCCTCTATCTCTTCCTTCCTCTCTCTCCCTTTATCTCCTACCTCCCTCTCTCTTCCCCAATCTCTCTCTCTCTCTGCCCTCCAATCCTCTCACTATCTCCCTCCCTCTCTCCTTCTCTCTCCTTCTCTACCTCTTTCACTCCTCTCCCTCTCTCTCTCTTCATTCCTCATGTCCCCACTCCTTCGGTTTATCTCCATCTCTCCCTTGTCACTCTGGATATCTCTCCACCTTATCACTCTATTTCTTTGTTCTTCCCTCCCATATATATCTTGTAACATTCATACGTTATATAATAAAATTACCCCATAAAAAAAAATTTACTGTCGATGTTTACCATCTATTAAACCATAACAATACCATAACGTATTCATTGAAATATTTTCCGAGATATGACATCTGTCACCACTTATTTATGGTCTTGTAAATGCTCATGGCTAATTTATGGCAGTTGCGTACTGCGAGTTGTTAGGTTAATTGATTTTGTGGGAGTTTCATAGCCAACACTACGATCCAGCTATTCACAATTACTTTATTTACATTGGATTATAAGAAAATGTACCCGGCTCTTAAATTTTATCTGCCACGGCATCACATTTTTTTTAATGAGTTTTGGCAATTCCGCATATTTGCAACTTTGGAAACTGTAAGAAATGTTTATTGCGCAATGATATTTCCGACGAATGATTTTGTTGGCAATCACCCTGTCCCATCGCATTACACCTGTCAATCTTTGCGCCATTGATCGGATTCACGATCCTACAGTGAGAATACACTAGGGTGGAATAATGACCTCGAGGTCATAACTGAATTCCAGTTCATTTGCTGCTTCCTTGTCGAAAGGTCTGGAGGCGGCCTCAGCCTACCCTAGGGTTGAATCAGAGCTCACCAACTTGTCCAGTGCCGATGGTGAAATGGGTATCTGTTCTTCAGTTACAGGTATTCTAACTTCTTCTTATGCTCCCAAATCTTACAGTTCTTATGCGGATTGTGATTCTCAGTTGGTTTGTTTAATAGTTTTGGGTATACTGTCATTCATTCCAGAGTTTCCGATTTATCAGTCGAGGGCTTCCTTTGATAAGCCATGCTCTCGTAGTTGTTATGCTTTTCTCATGAATTCTGTGGTATGACTGTAGATTGGATCACTCGTCGCTCTGGATTCTACCAATTTCTCCAGGTATCTCTTGCTCAGAATACCGTAGCTTGATTTCTTTCTTATTTATAACACTAAGGGCAGGGTTTTTGTTTTGTTTTCTTCTTTTCTAACAGTTGTTCCGAATGGTTGGCAGGTATGCTATAATTACTTCCCTACCTAAATCGGGTCGCTTGAGCTAGTACCACTGTTTTTGTCTGCAATGGAATTCTAAACTCGGCATCCACTTACAGGTACTCCTAATGTTGACGGGTCCGAATCCTCAGGTTTTACTTCAAGGGAGTTTCCTTAGTTAATTTGGATTTACTACTGGTTAACCAGATTTTCGGGATTTGATATCACAGTTGTTACTGTTTACTTATCATTAGAGTGAGAATCTAGCAGAGGGTTACGGCTTAGGGTTTTCTGGAATGAACTTCAGTCTCAGGGTTTCGGTCTTATAATTAACATTTTTGTATGTAAATTTCTACAGTTGTGATTGACCAGGGTCTGCGCACCCGCCCTATGTTCTTATCTTATTTCGTTATTCTAACCCTCGACAGAGGGGTTTTGTTTTTTTTTTTAACAGGACATCTTTGTCTTTCGTTATACCACTTTTTTTATACAAATTTATTATACGAATGGAATTGCAATGTGTATGTTTCATGTGGTTTTGAGGCAGCAAGTTTTAATTTCCGTCTCTTGTACTGATAATTGAAATTTGATATGGTGTATTTATGAAACCCCTGTTGTGTTTGATATATCAATGAATTTGTGTATATATATTTCACCGTCTTTCTTGAAGGCGGACCTTTCGGGGTTTCACCTCAATGTCTCCTGCATGAACTTCTTATGAAAATTCCTACACCGTGAGGGTTTTATTCGTTAGTCCTCTTGTTTGTTGTCATGAATTTGTTACTGTATTTTCTCAGACGCTCATGTATTTTGCATATGCTAGTATACTGACCCTATTGGGTGCCGTTCCTGTTTTCTTTTGTTAACACTAGGCTACAGGGTGACCGGACCACCATTTTCGTCCGTGTATTATCATAGATAAGAGGCGACTTACCCAGAAGCTGGAAATCTAGGCTTTCCAACATTATGGGTTAATGGCTCTCTTACACAGTACTATGGAACCTTGTCTCTTTAAGGGAAATCTACTCTACTTTTCAGGCCAGTAAGAAATGAAGTTTCACTAAATACTACTACTTATCGTATTACTCTATTCTTTTGTCTACTTCCTTCCTGCGAGAAATTTAGTTCTTCTTTGTAAGAAATCTGTATTCAGTTTTTTTTTTTTTTTATACAGAAGACAGCGTTACCTATCTTTTTTCTACTGCTGTTGACGTAGAGTATTAAAATAAAAAGAAACTGTTATAATTTCGCAAATTTTACCTTTTTTTTTCACAGGAAGAAAAGATCTACTTACTAAGGCAGTTTAAATATAACAGAAGTAGTCTTTCTTCTACCCTTCCTTCTTAAAAAGAAAATAAACAAAGTACTATTGTGTTTACTCATCTGATCTTATTCCAGCGGATGGTAATTGTTGCCTCCCTTCCACGAGTTTGGGCAATTACATCCCACAACTCTCCCCCGTGCTTCAATCTGGACCTTGTTGAACACAGTTTTTTACGGAGGGGCAGCGATTCAATCCGGTCCAATCTCCAACCCAGAAAATAGTCTGTTCTGAAAATTCATTTTCCAGAATAACAGAGTTCCTTTTTCCTCCCACAGACAGAACCCCAAACTCTCCTTGGAATTCCTTACTTATTCCAGAGTTTCTTTGGGTAACTGTGGAAACTGTTTTTCTGTTCAACTGACTCCAAATCTTGATTTACTTTTACCATCAATTTTACTCTTGAAACTAATTTCACAAGAAATCTTTATTCAATATCAAAAATTGATTTTGTTCAAATATTCTAATTGAAATAAAACAACAGTCATAATTAATCCACAATTAATAAAAGTCTAACCATTTGTCAGCAGCTAAGACAGTGGTTACTGTTTTCCCCCTCTGGAAGAGAACACCGTCCTCGGTGTTCTTATTCTAATTTAGCAAAAAGCTTAGGATAAGCTTCACAGACAAAACTCTCGTCTTCCCATGTGGCCTCCTCCGGTCCAAAGTGCTTCCATTGCACTTTAACCTGGGCGATGGCTCGTTTCCGGAGCATGATTTCCCTCCGGTCGATTATACTGTGTGGCTCGACCAGAAATTCTCCATCCGGTTCTACCTGCACACAGTAGACTTATGTTAATTATATAAGTCTTTAATATAGTATTATTATTTTAATAATTATGCTCACCCACTACCTGTATGTTCTACCAATGGATTATGTGTCTTGGATCATGAATATATCGTTTTAATAACGATACATGAAAGACATTATGCACCCGAATATGACTAGGAAGAGCTAAGCGATACGCTACCGGTCCTACCCTTTCCAATATCTGGAAAGGACCACAAAATCGGGGTGCTAATTTTTCACAAGATGCCCATCTTAATGTACTCTTCTTTGGTTTAATTCTAACATACACATGATCTCCAACTTCATATTCACGGTATGACCTTTTTTTATCTGCATACACTTTCTGCCTGTCCTGTGCTGCCGTCAAATTCTGTCGAATTTTCTTCACTTCTGCTTCCATCTCTTCTAGCATGTCTGGTCCTAACATGAGTTTAGTCTCGGGGCTGCTCCAATTAATGGGAGTTCTGCATTGCCGCCCATATAACGCTTCAAATGGGCTCATTTTTAACGATTCTTGGTAACCATTGTTATAGGTAAACTCTATCAAGTGTAGATATTCCTCCCATTTAACTGGTTGCTGCATGACATACATCCTCAGCATGTCTTCCAGTATTTGATTTACCCGTTCAGTTTTTCCATCTGTTTGTGGGTGGTACGCAGTACTAAAATGTACTTGAGTTCCTAATCCTATAAATAATGCTTTCCAAAAAGCTGATGTGAATTTTACATCTCTGTCTGAGATAACGATCTTAGGAATGCCATGCAGTCTGAAGATCTCACGCATAAATAAATCTGCTATCTACACTGTCTTATACGTGGATTGGACAGGTATAAAATGTGCAGACTTACTTAGGAGATCCACAACTACCATTATAGAATCATTGCCTCGTTTTGATTTTGGTAACCTAGTAATGAAATCTAGTGAGATCACCTCCCATTTCCATTCTGGAATGGGTATAGGCTGCATTAATCCGACCGGGTGCCGATGTTATACTTTTACCTGCTGGCACTCTAAACACTTGTTTAGATAGTTTTTTATTTCCTTCCTCATGCTCGGCCAACAATAATCCTTTCTTATGGCTGTCAGCATCTTTTGATACCCTGGGTGTCCAGCATAATTGCTTCTATGATATTCATCTACTACCATAGTCTTTAATTCCACACTGTTTGGGATGACTATCCTTTTCTTAAAAATCAGCAACCCGTCCCGGTTAATCTCATAATCCCCTTACCTACCCTGCTCTTCAGATTCTTGGGTTTGTTGCCACAAGAATCTATATTCAGGATCTTTGTCTGCTTCTTTTCTGATTTGATCTAGAAATCTGGGTTCAACTTTGTTAACATATAATTCATAAATGTTGTGCAGTTTTCTACTCAATGCATCCACAACCTTGTTCTCTTTTCCTTTTACATGCTGTAGATCAATGTCAAACTCGCTCAAGAAGGCATTCCACCTTGCTTGTCGGGAGTTTAAGTCAGCTTGTTTAAAATAGTTGGTTAGACTACTATGATCAGTCTTCAATACAAATCTCTTCCCAAGTAAGTAATGTCTCCATACTCGGAGAGCGTGCACAACTGCGGTCAGTTCTAAATCATAAGCTGAATATCGTTGCTCGTGATATTTTAATTTACGAGATTCATATGCGATTACCTTCCCTTCTTGTGATAAAACTGCCCCAACACCTTCCTTGCATGCATCCGTACAAACCTCGAATTCCTTATTCGGATCTACTACACTTAACACAGGTGCTGATGTCAACAACTACTTCAATCTTTCAAAACTATCCTGACATTCTTTTGTCCGTTTAAAAATTTTCCCCTTCTTTTGCAAGGAGGTAATAGGGTACGCTATTTTTGAGAATCCTTTTATAAATCGCCGATAATAGCTAGCAAGGCCCATAAAAGATTGTATATCTTCCACATTCTGTGGCACCTTACATTCCATAATAGTTTTGATTTTCTCCGGGTCTACTGCTATACCTTTTTCAGATATCACATGTCCAAGATACTGTATTTCTTCTTTGAAGAAATCGCATTTACTGAATTTCGCATATAGCTGGTGCTTCCTTAGCATCTCTAGTACCATTCGCAGATGTTCCTTGTGTTCTTCCGCATTCTTAGAATAAATCAGTATGTCATCAATGAATATTAACACAAATTTATCCAAGTAAGGGTGGAAGATACTATGCATTAGTCTCATGAAGGTGGCTGGTGCATTAGTTAGCCCAAAAGGTAATACCACGAATTCGTAGTGGCCATATCTTGTGCGAAAAGCAGTTTTGTGGATATCTTCGTCTTTAATTCTGATATGGTGATAACCAGATCTCAAATCAATTTTTGAGAATACAGTAGCTCCCCTTACCTAATCAAACAGGTCATCAATACGGGGTAAGGGATACCGGTTCTCAACAATCAGCTTATTTAACTGTCGGTAATCCATGCACATGTGCATGGTTCCATCCTTCTTTTTAACGAACAGTACAGGTGCTCCCCACGGTGACACACTGGGTCATATATACCCCTTATCTAATAATTCCTGAAGCTGCATTTTCAACTCAGTCAATTTTGGCACACTCATGCGATAGGGAGTCCGTGAAATTGGTGAGGCTCCTGGCAGCAATTCTATTGTAAAATCAATATCTCTTCTAGGTGGTAATCCTGGTATTTCATCAGGAAATATATCCTTCAATTCCTATACTACAGGTATATTTTCTAACATGGCAGCTTTATCCTTAGACTTAGATAGTCCAACTTGTATAGCGTACAGTTGGCATCCCTTTCTTATACATTTTCCCATTTGGGAAGCTGTGATTGGGCACAGATGTACAGGCTTCTTTATGACTTGAATTTCTTGGTGATTACCATTCTGATCTCTGTAGTAAACTATCTTTTCCTTGCAATCTATGAGGGTCCAATGCTTCTCCAACCAATCCATACCTAGCGACACATCATAGGATCCCAAGGACAGAATATTTAAATCTACCCTTAATTGCTGTCCGCTGATTTGCAGTGCACAATCTGGTATTTTGGCACTAACTTTTCTTTTAGCTCCAGTGGCTAACTGAACCAACCAGGTCTTTTTAAACTTTTGACTTGGCAATTTACAGATTTCTACTAATTTAGGAATTATATAACTTAAACTTGCTCCTAGATCTACCAAAACAGAAAAAGTTTGGGTTAACAATTTACCTTCTAACTCAATCATGGTAGGTTGGAAATCAGCTTGCCGGTCTTCCAACGCTGCATTAATTCTAGGTATGCTTCGTGCAACATCTCCCACCGTAGAGGCCTCCTGTAAATTGGTTACTGCTTTGGTTTTACCCCGATGTGGGCAATCTCAGTAGTAGTGTGCTGCTCCACAACCCCAACACTGCAGAGGTGGCCTCTGATTTTGAGGTTGCTCAGGTTTATTAGAAGCCTCAACAGTTTTTTCTTCCCCAGGCCATCTTATCCTCTGATGGTTCCTACCGAACTGCCTATTAACTGAGTTCCTGGCTGAGCTTCTGAAATTACTGGTTTTTCCTCTTTTGAAACCAGCACTGTTTCGATTTTCTTTCCTTGATTGCCACCCTTTTCCCTGGTCTACTTTAGTTTTCGCTTGCTGCTAACACAACCTCGCCTTTCTAATGGCCTCATCCATTGTCTTAGGATTTACAAACTCAATTCGATCCTTCATATGGGTGGGTAAACTGCTCAGAAATATTTGGACTTTGGCTTTCTCATCTCTTAAGTACGGTACATAGCGCAATAACGATGTAAACTTAGTGATAAACTCGTCCATGGTCAATTTCCCTAGTCTTAAATCATGGAATTCTCGAGCCTTTTCATCATAAAAATGCTCAGTCAAGTACTTGTCTTTGAAGTACTGTTGAAACTTATCCCAGGTCACATCCTGATCCTCTATTCCCCGCACGTTCTTCACTTCTTCCCACCATAAGGTGGCTTTATCCTTTAACTGGTAGATGGCTAGCCATGCCTTAAGACCACTGTCATAATCATACACCTGAAAGTACTTGTTCATATTAATCAACCATGCCTTTGCCACTTCCTCCTTTTCTCCATCGAACGTAGGTGGCTTTATCTTTCTGAATTCTCCGTGCAATTCCACCTTCTGCTTTTTGTTTGCCTTCTGTCCGATTACATTTTCAGATTCGGCCTCATTAAAATTTCTATTTGGATTACTTCTCTGTGACGCACTTCTTTCTCTTCGGCCTGCCTCTTGTTCATTTGTTTGTTGTTCATTCCCTTCCTGGAACTCTCTATCAGCACTGGGCTTCTCAATCCTTTGATTTTGCTTATCGGAGAAGCTTTTTAAGATCCTCTCCTGCTCCTGCATCATTCTTGTGTTTTCCCTTCGTACTCTCTCCATTTCTTCCTGCATTTGTTGCACTGTGGTTAATAAAATGCGAGTCTAATGCTGTTGTTCTTCAATCAGCCTGTTAGACTATTGATGCTGTTCTATCCCAAACTGAACCCACATCTCGAGGTTTCCCTCTGGTGGAGGTTGAATCTCTCCAGCATTTCGCGGTGGCAGTTGTGAAGGTGTTCGTCTCATTTGTCTCTCCATCTATCTATACTATGCATGAATAACATACAACCTTAACGTCAGTTGACCCATTAGGGTCCCAGCGTTGTAACGCTGGCTCTGATACCACTTGTAACATTCATACGTTATATAATAAAATTACCACATAAAAAAAAAATTACTATCAATGTTTACCATCTATTAAACCATAACAATACCATAATGTATTCATTGAAATATTAGCCGAGATATGACATCTGTCACCACTTATTTATGGTCCTGTTAATGCTCATGGCTAATTTATGGCAGTTGTGTACTGCGAGTTGTTAGGTTAATTGATTTTGTGGGAGTTTCATAGCCAACACTACGATCCGGCTATTCACAATTACTTTATTTACATTGGATTTCAAAACGATGTACCCGGCTCTTAAATGTTATCTGCCATGGCATCACATTTTTTTAATGAGTTCTGGCAATTCCGCATATTTGCAACTTTGGAAACTGTAAGAAATGTTTATTGCGCAATGATATTTCCGGCGAATGATTTTGTTGGCAATCACCCTGTCCCATCGCATTACACCTGTCAATCTCTGTGCCATTGATCGGATTCACGATCCTACGGTGAGAATACACTAGGGTGGAATAATGACCTCGGGTTCATAACTGAATTCCAGTTCATTTGATGCTTCCTTGTCGAAAGGTCTGGAGGCGACCTCGGCCTACCCTAGGGTTGAACCAGAGCTCACCAACTTGTCCAGTGCCGATGGTGAAATGGGTATCTGTTCTTCAGTTACAGGTATTCTAACTTCTTCTTATGCTCCCAAATATTACAGTTCTTATGCGGATTGTGATTCTCAGTTGGTTTGTTTAATATTTTTGGGTATACTGTCATTCATTCCAGATTTTCCGATTTATCAGTCGAGGGCTTCCTTTGATAAGCCATGCTCTCATAGTTGTTATGCTTTTCTCGTGAAGTCTGTGGTATTACTGTAGATTGGATCACTCCTCGCTCTGGATTCTACCAATTTCTCCAGGTACCTCTTGCTCAGAATACCGTAGCTTGATTTCTTTCTTATTTATAACACTAAGGGCAGGGTTTTTGTTTTGTTTTCTTCTTTTTTAACAGTTGCTCCGAATGGCTGGCAGGTATGCTATAATTACTTCCCTACCTAAATTGGGTCGCTTGAGCTAGTATCATTGTTTTTGTCTGCAATGGAATTCTAAACTCGGCATCCACTTACAGGTACTCCTAATGTTGACGGGTCCGAATCCTCAGGTTTTACTTCAAGGGAGTTTCCTTAGTTAATTGGGATTTACTACTGGTTAACCAGATTTTCGGGATCTGATATCACAGTTGTTACTGTTTACTTATCATTAGAGTGAGAATCTAGCCGAGGGTTACGGCTTAGGGTTTTCTGGAATGAACTTCAGTCTCAGGGTTTCGGTCTTATAATTAACATTTTTGTATGTAAATTTCTACAACTGTGACTGACCGGGGTCTGCGCACCCGCTCTATGTTCTTATCTTATTTCGTTATTCTAACCCTCAACAGAGGGTTTTTTTTTTTTTTTTTTAACAGGACATCTCTGTCTTTCGTTATACCACTTTTTTATACAAATTTATTATACGGATGGAATTGCAATGCGTATGTTTCATGTGGTTTTGAGGCAGCAATTTTAATTTCCGTCTCCTGTACTAATAATTGAAATTTGATATGGTGTATTTATGAAACCCCTGTTGCATTTGATATATCAATGAATTTGTGTATATATATTTCACCATCTTTCTTGAAGGCGGACCTTTCGGGGTTTCACCTCAATGTCTCCTGCATGAACTTCTTATGAATATTCCTACACCGCGAGGGTTTTATTCGTTAGTCCTCTTGTTTGTTGTCATGAATGTTTTACTGTATTTTCTCAGACGCTCATGTATTTTGCATCTGCTAGTATACTGACCCTATTGGGTGTCATTCCTGTTTTCTTTTGTTAACACTAGGCTACAGGGTGACCGGACCACCATTTTCGTCCGTGTATTATCATAGATAAGAGGTGACTTACCCAGAAGCTGGAAATCTGGGCTTTCCAGCATTATGGGTTAACGGCTCTCTTACAAAGTACTATGAAACCTTGTCTCTTTAAGGGAAATCTACTCTACTTTTCAGGCCAGTAAGAAATGAAGTTTCACTAAATACTACTGCTTATCGTATTACTCTATTCTTTTGTCTACTTCCTTCCTGCGAGAAATTTAGTTCTTCTTTCTAAGAAATTTGTATTCAGTTTTTTTTTTTTTTATACAGAAGACAGCGTTACCTATCTTTTTTCTACTGCTGTTGACGTAGAGTATTAAAATAAAAAGAAATTGTTATACTTTCACAAATTTTACCTTTTTTTTTCACAAGAAGAAAAGATCTACTTACTAAGGCAGTTTAAATATAACAGAAGTAGTCTTTCTTCTACCCTTCCTTCTTAAAAAGAAAATAAACAAAGTACTGTTGTGTTTACTCATGTGAGCTTATTCTAGCAGATGGTAATTGTTGCCTCCCTTCCACGAGTTTGGGCAATTACGTCCCACAACTCTCCCTCGTGCTTCAATCTGGACCTTGTTGAACACAGTTTTTTTTTCTGGAGGAGAAACTCGGGACAATCCGGTCCAATTCTCCGACTCCAGTGAAAAACAGAAATCCTAGGGAGAACTCGAGACAATCCAGTCCAATCTCCAACCCAAAGAACAGTCTGTTCTAAAAATTCCTTTTCCAGAATAACAGAGTTCCTTTTTCCTCCCACAGATAGAACCCCAAACTCTCCTTGGAATTCCTTACTTATTCCAGAGTTTCTTTGGGTAACTGTGGAAATTGTTTTTCTGTTCAACTGACTCCAAATCTTGATTTACTTTTACCATCAATTTTACTCATGAAACTAATTTCACAAGAAATCTTTATTCAATATCAAAAATTGATTTTGTTCAAATATTCTAATTGAAATAAAACAACAGTCATAATTAAGCCACAATTAATAAAAGTCTAACCATTTGTCAACAGCTAAGACAGTGGTTACATATCTAGAGTTAATACATATCATGATATATATATATATATATATATATATATAATATAACAAATTTTATATTTTATTAATATTATAATATATTAATATGAATATTAAATTTAACAATAATATTAATATTTATATTAGAGTTAATAAGTTTTGTTTTCAAAGTATTAATAATAATTTGGCCCATAGGATTCACCTAAATAAAATATCTTTTTTAGTATCGGTAAATATAAAGTAGATTATAGAGTAAATATGAAAATATGTTTAATTTATTTACCATGCCTTTAGTTTATTTATAGATGTTGATTTTTAATCTTATTTGGTATATTTTTATTTATTTACTATACTTATTTATACCTTTTTTATAAATATAATATTTGGCTGATGGTATTTAGCTCATAATATTAATAATAATTTGTCCAAATAAATAAAACTTGTATTTTTATTTTTCATAAATATAAAAAATTACAATAAATATAAAATAATATTTTATTTGTTTCCAATACCAAGAAAATAAAAAATCAATAAAGAAAACTCTAACGACAACTCTTTTAGTAGTATGTGGTCTACAGCCCAGGAACATATATTCTCCATGTTTTTAGCTCTCTGAGTAAGTCATGTGGATACCATGTGATGCCATTTCCGAAGGTTAAGAGAACATGGAACTCCTTTTTCTCGTGGGCGTCAATTGATAATAACATGAATTCACCTTTTTTCCCCCTGCACGAAATTTATTCTGCCGACCATCTCGTCATGATCAACATCTTTCCAATATGGGTTTGGAGTTGAGAAATTAATAGGCTACGTTGAAGGCAGAAGGGCAGGCATGCACCGTAGCAATAATACCTCTAGAGAATCCATTTCTTCTCTGCAACCATAAAGTGTTTCAGAACTTGTGAATTGTGTGTTTGTGGCTTACCCCTCTCTCTACGTATATATATATTCTGCTGCAGAAAGAAGGCATTTGAACAAGTCCCCACTGGAAACGGCTGACTATTTTTCTACGACCAGGAAATTGTAGAATCATTGCTATGGATTCACTGGTACAGCGTTACCCATCCGCCCACGCTTGGTGGTACTCTTTGTTGGAATATTTAAAATTCCAGAACAACAATGGATAATAAAATTCCCCCTCTTCAACACAGAGAAAATATTAAAAAAAATTCTTCACTGGAGATAGAGTTTTCACTCTAAAAACTATTTCATTAAACTTCAAAAACTTGGTTACAAAATCTCCTCTGACTGAGGGAATACACAGAAAATTTGACTGCTTCAAAAACACAGTTCAACACAAAACTCACACACTCTAAAAATTTCACTCTATCTGTGCATTTACAACTCACTGTTGTGTGTTGACAAATACTCTGTCTCTCAAAAAAATGAATGCACTGTTGTGCCATTCAAATTCAATTTTACACTTCTGCTGTGTGTAAAAATAAAACTTGCAATACATAAGTGCACACAGGCCTTTTCATTTTTTTTATGTGCCACAGAACTTTTACAATATAAAAAAAACTATTTTAAAATAAAACTTATAATGCCATAGCACACGGGCCTTTTGTTTTAACTTCCTTTTTTTTATATGCCACACCATATAAAAATAAAACAACTTTAAAAAAAATAAATTTAAAACAAAAACAAAAAAAAATGTTTGACTATGGCCCATGGCCTCCTTTTTGAAAACACTCATATGATATATGTGTAACACATATATATACGTTGACTGTATGCACCATTTTTAAAACCAAACATTAAAACATTAAAACCAGAACTATAATGCAAATAATTTTGATCGCCCATTGAACCGGACGTCAAACCAAAATTGAACCAATCTGCAAAAAAATTTCGGGTGACAAAAATTCCTGCTGACGTCACCAAAATTGTGACGCGAAATAACTATTCAATCTGCTTTATGAATTTTCCGCGTCCAATTTTGGGCAGCCGTACGGACGGCTGAGTGTGACGCGAAATCTCATTCAATCTGCCTCAATGAAATTTCAGGTCCGTGTTTGCTGATTAAATTTCTCCGTTTCAAAAAAAATTACTGCGCTGAAGTTGACTGCTCAATCAAAAATGGAAAGCGGCTCGCGTACAATGTTCTGCAGATAAAAATGGAAGGTGGCTGCCTGTACATGGAGCGACGGAAAGTAATTTTCAACACTCCCCCTTACTTTCAGCTGATGGGTTATCAGTCATACCCAGACATTTCCTCAAAAACTCAAAACTCTTCTGCCCCAATGGCTTGGTCAAAATGTCTGCAAACTGCTCTTGAGTTCTGCAGTGTTCCAAAACAATTTCACCATTGTTTACCAATTCTCTGATGTAATGAAACTTTGTGTCAATGTGTTTCGTTCTCTTGTGAAACACAGAATTCTTCGATAATGCAATAGCTGAGCTATTGTCACAATAAATCACTGTTCCTTTTACCTGCTCTTGGCACAAACTTCTTAACATCCTCCTCATCCAAATTTCTTGACAAGCTGCTGCTGTGGCTGCCACATATTCTGCCTCTGCTGTAGACAATGCTACAATGGGTTGTTTTTTAGAAGCCCATGAAATTGCTCTTGAACCCATGTGAAAAACATAACCAGAAGTGCTCTTCCGATCATCTACACTTCCAGCCCAATCGTTGTCAGTGTATCCAACTAAATCTGAATTTTCTGAAGTAGTATATAAAATACCAAATCTTTTTGTACCTTTAACATACCTCAAAATTCTCTTCGCTGCCTGCCAATGTGCATCCTTTGGCTTCTCCATAAATCTGGAAATTAAGCTAACAGCATGCATTATGTTGGGCCTAGTTGCAGTCAAATACATGAGGCTGCCAACTATGCTCTTATACAAGCTAGGATCAAAATCCTTGCTGTTGTCCTCTCTGCTGAGTTTTAATCCCATCACTGTGGGAGTGATCGCTGCTTTGCTCTCCTGCATATTAAATCTTTCAAGCACTTCATTAACATATTTTTCCTGTGAGATAAAAATCCCATTTTCATCTTGTTCTACTTCTATTCCTAAGAATTATTTCAACAAACCCATGTCAGTCATTTCAAATTCTTCTTTCATGACTGTTTTAAAATTTTCAATAAGGTAATTATCATTACCTGTGAAAATAACATCATCAACATATAAAACTACAATCAACATTTTTCCATATTTTTCTTTGATGTAGAGGGTGCGTTCTCCCTCACACTTTTCAAATCCATTTTCCAGTAGATAGGAATCTATCCTACTGTACCATGCTCTTGGTGCTTGCTTCAGCCCATAAAGAGCTTTCTTCAACTTGTACACTTTGTGCTCTTGGCCTTTCTTCTCATAGCCGAGAGGTTGTTCAATGTAAACCTCTTCCAATAACACTCCATTTAGGAATGTTGACTTCACGTCGATTTGGTAAACTTTCCACTTGTTTTGTGCTGCTATGGACAGCACTGCTCTCACGGTTTCCATTCTAGCAACCGGTGCGAAAGTTTCCTCATAATCTATCCCATGCTTTTGCTTATACCCTTTGACAACAAGTCTTGCCTTGTGTCTCTCTATTTTGCCTTCAGCATTACTCTTGGTCTTGTAGACCCATTTAACTCCAATGACATCTTTACCTTTTGGGAGTTCAACCAAATCCCAAGTCTTGTTTCTCTCTATGGCATTAATCTCCTCATCCATAGCTTCTATCCATTTCTTATCCTTAATAGCTTCTTAGAAATGAACAGGATCATCAACATGACAATATAAAGCAAACAAAGAATTGATATCTTCATTTGCTGCCTCTTGTGCATAAATGTCATTCAAATTTCTGAACTTCTTACCTCTTTCACTTGGTGTACAAATGCTTGAAGAAGCACTTGAATTTCCTCCTTGTGGTGTGCTTGGAGAAGAACTCTCATTTCTTCTCAAGGGCATCTCTTTCTGCTCTTGTGTTGGTGCTGCTATTTGGGGATGTATTTCATCCAATTCATCATCATCTTTATCATGAGATAAACAGTGTTTAACATTCACTATTTTCTCTATGCTTCCATCCCAAGCTTCCTCCTCAATAAACTGAACATCTCTGCTCACAATAAACTTCTTGGTGGATGGGTTGTATAACCTGTAGGCCTTGGATTCCTCACTGTATCCAATGAAAACACATTTCTCCCCCTTGTTGTCCAACTTCTTCCTTAGCTAATCCGGTATGTTTGCATAAGCCACACATCCAAAAATCTTCATGTGTGTGAAGCCTTGTTTTGTGCCACTCCATGCCTCTTCCGGCACTTTGTTCATCACTGCTTTTGTAGGGCACCTATTCAAAATGTATGTTGCACAATGTACAGCTTCAGCCCAATAATCATTAGGCAAATGCTTTGCCTTTAACATACTCCTCACCATGTCCATTATGGTTCTATTCTTCCTTTCGGCTACTCCATTTTGCTGCGGAGTATATCTAGTTGTAAACTACTTTTGAATACCATTTTCTCTACAAAAACGTAGAAAATCTTTAGAGATATACTCACCTCCTCTATCAGTCCTTAGAACTTTGATGTGCAGCCCACTTTGGTTTTCCACAAGTGCTTTGAAATCGCAGAATTTTTCAAACACTTCACTTTTATTTTTCAAAAAGTAAACCCAATTTTTTCTTGTAAAATCATCTATGAATGTTAACATGTAGTGGCTGCTAGCAAGCAATGGAGTTTGCATCGGTCCACACAAATCTGAGTGGACAATCTCTAAGGGTGCCTTTGCCCTTATGCTTTTCCCATAAGGAAAACTTTCTCTGTGTTGTTTCCCCAAGATACAACCTTCACAAAGGTTGTCTGGCTTCTCTATCAATGGTAAACCTCTTACCATTCCTTTTCTGTTCAACAAATTAAGACCTCCAAAGTTGAGATGTCCAAATCTCAAGTGCCACAACCAATTCTCATCTTTTGGTTCACTTTGGATAGCCTCTTTTGCCACTGCTTCTATCTTTTCTTCATTCTTCAAATCTGCTCTCATTCTAAGAGGGAACATCCTGTTCCTTGTCATTTTTACTTCAGCAATACATTGTTTGCTGGGTGGTTTGTCCATGATGGTACAAACATCATCCTCAAAAAATACATTGTACCCCTTTTGGACAAGCTTTCCAATACTTAAGAGGTTACACTTCATTCCTGGAACATAATAGACATCTGCTATGGATTTCTTTGCACCTTTTCTTGTTAAAACATTTACATTTCCTTTTCCCATAACAGAAACTTTGCTATCAGTTCCTAGTGTGACTTGTGACTTCACACTCTCATCTAGCATAGAAAACATTGCTAAGTTTCCTGTCATATGGTTACTGCAACTGGAGTCTAAAAACCATAAATCTTCATTCTTTTCTTCAGCCATATTACAAGCCAAAAACAAATTATCTTGGCTGATATTTTCTCTAGTGAAATTTGCACTAGTTCTATTTCCCATATCATGCTACTTCTTTCTACATTCATTAGCATAATGACCATATTTTTTACAATAGTGACATTGGACATTGGACTTATCATACCTTTGTCCTTGAGCATTCTGCTGACCACTCTGTTGGCTGTTGCCTTGGCCTTGATGCTGATTTGGATTGCTGCCCCTCCCTTGAGTATTTGCTGGACTGTTTCTTCCACCTCTGTTTTGGCTTCTGCCTCTTCCTTTTTTGTTTCCTCTGCCTTGCCCTCTTCCTCTTCCAAAAGACATCTGGGTCTTAAAGGCATGTTCCAGAGATGAGTTTTCACTCCTACCCAATCTCTGCTCATGAGTCATCAGTGATGCATGTAGCTCATCCACTGTGAACTTTGTGAGATCCTTAGTCTCCTCTATGGTGGTGACAATCACATCGAATCTTGAGGGTAGACTCCTCAAGAGTTTTTCCACAATCCTCTTCTCTTCAAGAGTCTCTCCATGAGATCTTATTTATGTGATCATTCCAATCACATGAGTGAAGAATGAGTCAATAGTATCTGACTCTTTCATACAGAGAGTCTCAAAGTCTCTCCTCAGCAACTAAAGTTTTGCTGTCTTCACTTTTTCCATGCCTTGATAGGCTGTCTTAAGAGTTTCCCATGCTTCTCTGGATCTCTTGGCTGCTGCTATCCTTGGAAACACACTCTCATGCATTGCTTGATACAATAAGAAGAGAGCCTTGGAGTCTTTCTTCCTATTTCTCTTCAGCAAATCTTTCTCTGCCTGAGTTAAATCATCAAACTCTTCTTCATCTGCTGGCTCTTCAAAGCCATCCTCAACAAATTCCCATAAGTCTTGGGAGACAAATAATGCTCTCATAGTTATTGACCAGTAGTCATAATTTTTCCCATTAAACATTGGGAGATGGACATTTCCCATACCCATACCAGTGCTGGCTCCAGCCATTCTGCACTCTTAACTGTGATTAAAAAAAACTTTATTGTGTATGTAAAACAGCTCACTGTTCTGCAACAGTGACTCAAAAACTGTATAGAGAAATACCTTTGGATTCTTTGGCTGAGTCTTCACACTGCTGGAGAAGCTGCTGCAACAAAAAAATCCTTTCCTTCAGCTTCTTTGATCTTCAAAGAGCCTGGACTAGCTCCGATACCATGTTGGAATATTTAAAATTCCAGAACAACAATGGAGAATAAAATTCCCCCTCTTCAACACAGAGAAAATATTAAAAAAAATTCTTCACTGGAGACAGAGTTTTCACTCTAAAAACTATTTCATTAAACTTCAAAAACTTGGTTACAAAATCTCCTCTGAATGAGGGAATACACAGAAACTTTGACTGCTTCAAAAACACAGTTCAACACAAAACTCACACACTCTAAAAATTTCACTCTATCTGTGCATTTACAACTCATTGCTGTGTGTTGAAAAATACTCTATCTCTCAAAAAAATGAATGCACTGCTGTGCCATTCAAATTCAGTTTTACACTTCTGTTGTGTGTAAAAATAAAACTTGCAATACATAAGTGCACACAGGCCTTTTCATTTTTTTTATATGCCACAACACTTTTACAATATAAAAAAAACTATTTTAAAATAAAACTTATAATGCCATAGCACACGGGCCTTTTGTTTTAACTTCCTTTTTTTATATGCCACACCATATAAAAATAAAACAACTTTTAAAAAAATAAATTTAAAACTAAAACAAAAAAAAATGTTTGACTATGGCCCACGGCCTCCTTTTTGAAAACGCTCATATGATATATGTGTAACACATATATATATGTTGACTGTACGCACCATTTTTAAAACCAAACATTAAAACATTAAAACCAGAACTGTAATGCAAATAATTTTGATCGCCCATTGAACCGGACGTCAAACCAAAATTGAACCAATCTGCATAAAAATTTCAGGTGACAAAAAATCCTGCTGACGTCACCAAAATTGTGACGTGAAATAACTATTCAATCTGCTTTATGAATTTTCCGTCTCACTACAATTTTTCTAAAATTGAAGTTTTTGTCAGCGGCTCTTTGTTCGTAGTGAGATCAAAAACTCAATAGACTGGGCGGATTATTATAATTTGAAGTAATGATATATTAATTTTGTTAACAAACTTGAAGTGAAAAAATCATTGTTGGTCTAAAAGATTTAATTTTTTATATTTAATATTGAATTTAGTTTATTATTCTTCATTTATCATTATTATGTAATTACATTTAAAAAATCATTAATTAATGATTATGAATTAAAAGATCGTATAGTATTAACAATTTAAGACATATATTGTTATTTATTTTGATTCAAGATCAAACTTAAGTTCAATTATAATAAAAAAAATTTATTTTTATTTTTATTAAAGCTAGAAAACAAATGTTTTTATTTTCAAATTAATAAATCAATTAATATCATATTTATCTATTAAATTGTTATTAAGAATTATAAAATTTCTATTTTTCAATAATAAATTTAAAGTCATAATAATTATTCTTTAGAATCCATTTCTCTATGTGCAAATCTATGCATTTAATTTTTATTATGCTATAAAATCCAACTGCATGCCATTTAAATATAAATCATATGCTTTTTCATTGCATATTATTATAAATTATTTATATAAGTCTAGAATAACCCATGATCCATATATGCTAGAATGAAATACATTGACATCCAAACACTTAAAAAATATAAACCAACATATCTCTAGAGTTAAAATGAATTTACACTAGTTTTACATTCTTTTATAAAGAAAATATATTCACATTTAAAAATTATACCATTTAATGGCATTACATTTACTAATATTGCAAGGCATATAAAGAAATGACATTCAAATACTATATCATATAGTGACATTACATATATCAAGATAGTGAAGCATTGGATAGGCATTATTGAGCTATGTAGCCAATCTGTAGAGGCCATAAAAGGGTCTATGTGTGTTGCTCGGAGGAAAAACAAGTATCCAATGCCTTGCTTTATCCCAAACAATAAACATAACAACAACTCCCCCAAATCCAATTCCCACTCCCATTATTAATGCTATCAAGTACAATTTTTCATCTACATGACTCCACCATCCAGTTTTAGTATTACTGTCACTCTCATCGCCTCCACTAAAGGTTTTCTTTGGCTTGCCTTTTTCTTTGCATGGTGGTAGAGGAAACCCACATAAACACTTATTCCTTTGAAATGAAGACTTATTAAAAGTATCAAATTGTGTCCCTAGTGGGATTGGCCCACAAAGGTTATTAGATGAAATATTTAGGTAAGCCAAAAAATGATAATTTAGAGAGTTGAGGAGGAATTGTTCCACTTAATTTATTTTTTGACAAGTCCAACTGCTCCAAAATAAATATCTTACTGAAACTTGCAGGTATTTTCCCCTCAAGTTGGTTTCCAGATAGATTTAGCAATCTCAAATTATCCATACTTCCTATGCTTACAGGAATTTCCCCTATGAGATTATTGCTAGACAAATCAAATATACCATTTTTATATGAGAAATAAAACAAATCATACTCCCTCCCTTTTATGTATTCTTCAATATGATTACTATATATGATATTCTCTCCATAGTCTTCATTTTTTATAAACCCTTGGAGTTTTTCTAGATTATATGGTATTTTTCCATTGAATCTATTGTTGGATAAATCCAACATTATCAAATTAGTTAGATTTGTAATCCATTGAGGAATACTACCATCAAGATTATTATAACCAAGGCTTAAAATTCTCAATTCATTGAAATTTGAGAAGTACGAAGGAAAATTGCCTGTGAATCCATTTCTCCTTAATTCTAATATTTGAAGCTCCATACAGTTGGCCCAAGATGATGATAGTGTCCCAGAAAAGTTGTTAGAATGAGCTGAAAAAAATAATAAAGAACTTTTGATGCACATGGGAGGAATAAGTCCATCTAAATTGTTCCTGGATAGAGATAAACCAATAAGTGAATCTAAACTGGTAATACTGCCAGGAATATTGCCAGAAAAGCTATTATTAGTTATATGTAGAAATTGAAGAGCTTTTATTGACCTATGCTATATGGGATTTTCCCAATAAAATTGTTTTCAGCCAAAAATAAATGCTGCAATGATTGAAGCTTTATTATAGCTCTTGGGAATGGCCCTGTAAGATTGTTGTTTGATAGATATAGGAATCTAAGTTTCTTAGAATTGACAATGGCGTAAGGAATGCCCCCTGTGAGTTTATTATTACTCAAACCTAGTGCTCTCAATTGACTAAAATTGAAAAGACTTATATGGATGTTACCCGTTAACATGTTTGAAGAAAGATATAATTCAGTCAATTGAATCAAATTGGGAATAATTTTAAAAATGCTGTTAGTAAGTTTAGAAGTTTAAATTGGCAATTTCATCGGGGATTTTAGTGAGATTATTGAAAGAAAGAGCTAAATGAGCCAACTTGGTCAAATTAGCAATGCATTTAGGTACGTTATTGATATTGTTATATGATAGATCTAAGTAGGTTAACTTGGTCAATTTGGCAATGGAGTCAGGTATGTCAACGAAATTATTATGAGATAAATCTAGGTAGGTTAACTTGGTCAAATTAGCAATGGAATTAGGTATGCTTCCTATAAGTGTTTTTTTCTTAACAGACACTGAGGAGAGCCTCGTCCCAGAAGGAATAAAATCAGAAACACCAGGACCAGAAATGCGTAGTTGGGTAAGCTGTGTCAAATTACCCAGTTGAAGTGGAATTTCGCCTGAGAAGTCATTGTCGCTGAGATCCAGATACTCTAGTTTGTGCAGCAGGCCCAACTCGATGGGAATAGAACCGTTCAGAAAATTGGTGCTGAGGTCAAGAGCCCGCAGGGCTTTAAGCTGACCAAACTCGGTTGGAATTCCTCCACTAAATACATTATTAGAAATATTGAAAGTGTGCAAAAGTGAGAGATTGCCGAGAGACTCTGAAAGGGTACCTTCCAACCAAGAAAAGGAGAAGTCAATGGCGACGACTCTCTTGGTATGCGGTCTGCAGCGAATGGCATACCAGGAGGAGCATATATTCTCCGAATTTTCCGCCGTCCAGTTGGAGAGTAAGTCATCTGGATCCCATGTGATGCGATTTCTGAATGACAAGAGAGCATTGAGGTCCTTTTTCTCGTGGGCGTCCATTGATGATAACATGAATTCACCTTCAGAGTCAGAATGACGACGCTGCAAAGAATTTAATTCATCCGCCATCTCGTCATACTCGGCATCTTTGGGGATTGAGAAATTAATAGGCGATGCTGCAGGCAGAAAGGCAAGCATGCACGGAAGCAATAATACCACTAGAAAATCCATCTCTCGTCTGCAACCACAAAACATTTCAAAACCTGTGAGTTGTGTGTGTTTGTGGCTACCTACGCACATGTATATATATACATACATGTCGGTAATTATAGTGAAGAAAGAAGGCATGTGAAGAAGTCCCAATGGGAAACGGCGGGCTATTTTTCCACGATCGAGTGGGTCGGTGCCGGTTGACAGAGAAACTTAATTCACTCATACAGCGTGGCCCGCCCTCCGCCCACGGTTGGTGGTACCGTGGTGGCAGACTTTCACCGGAAGAAAATAGAAATGTTGATCGGCTGTCAAATTGAAGTCCTTATCAGTGGCAAGCTTGGTCGGTAGTTAGGATTGGAAACTTAACCGAAATAGGGCAAGTTTTGTGGTTAAGTTTATTGGTCAGTCTATGATTTCATCATAGAATTACACCATTTAATAGTGGGCATTTACTTTTCTCAAGCATTTATGAGTGTATAGACTGAGAAATAAGCAGAGACAGCTAGTTACAGATGATTTGAATATACGTTTAGTTTAAAATTTTATGAAATCCTCAAGATATTTGCTTAAAACTCTGAAGACTAGTTAGGGCGTTGTGTAAAACACCAAATTTGACTGGTAGATTTTTTTTGAAATTCCAACTTTAAATTGGACAGATGATTATATTTTTTAAGTAATGATAGATTAATTTGGTTTAACAAATTTGAAGCCAAAAAATCTGGCTGGAATTTATTGACATCCCAAGTTTGATAGTAACCCATGCATAATCTAAGTGCCCGAGGGATTTTTCACAATGCTAAATCTAAATCTATATATACAGTCAAAAAACCAGTGTAAATAACACCAATCAAGATTTCAGCTCAAAATTTTCCCCACATTCAGATACCAAAAAGTCCAACAAGTCGCTCTAAAAACAACTCCTATTGAAATTGTCGTTATGTTTTGGCTCCATAGGCGTTATGTTTTCGCTCCACTAAACGTAATAGACACAGACAGTTCAGGTTTTGGACGCTAAAAAAAATGAGGTTGTTTATCTATATTACAAATTTAAAAATCAATGTTTAAAACTCTTTTTTAATGGTGAAAATGGATTTAGCTTCATCTATTCTGAAACATCTAAAATCTTGAAATTTGATAACTATAACTCAAATTTTCAAAAATTTATACCATATTTTATCATAATCTTACTTAAATTACATTATTATTTAAACTAATTTATAAAAAATTAAACAAAATTCACTTAAAAAAAAAAACCTTGAAACAACGGGAAATCCATCATAATTCAGTTGTCGCTTAAAAAAAAAAATCCCTTTATTTTTCCTTTGTTGAAGAAAATTTCTACCATTTAAATTTTCTTCCATTACCTATTTTGCTTTTGATTTCATACACAATTAAACTAATTGGAGTCTGTATTCCAAATTGTTTTTATTAAATCTAAACGTTAAAATATATTATATCAGAAATGAATGTGAAACAAAATTCCAACAGCGAGTCGCTTTTTAAAAAAAAATCGTGTTTTGAAATTATATCCATATGGAGAAGCTGCAAGCCGCCGAACCTTGTCATGTCAGCACTCCGATTTTCTCTCTATTACGGCGCTTACTCTCATTAACCGGAATAGTCTAGTTAGGCGACAATTTCGTCCAAAAATTGTCGCTGGTCGAAAACAGATTAGTCCTAGCCGGACCACAAAGACGAAAAGAAAGGGTATGAAATATTTTCAATAACTTTATTGAAATTGTCCTTATGTTATCGCTCCACTGAATTCAGTGGTCCCGAAAAATACCTTTTGTTTTTCACTGAGATGTACCTTTTTTTTTTTCTCTTTTTACCTATTTTGCTTTTACATATCAACTTTCATATATTTATATATAGAAGTTTGTATTCTATAATATTTTTAATAAATATGCACATTAAAATATATGATATCAGAAATCAATGTAAAACAAAATTCCAACAACATTGCCCTTTTTCGAATGTGAATTTAGATCTGTACGGCCAATTCACTGGACGTTGCAAGCCGCCGAGACGGTTAAGTCATGTCAGTACTCCGATTTTCTCTTTATTACGGCGCTTCCTCTTCAATAGTCTAGCGAGGGGACAATTCTGGCCGAAAATTGTTACTGGTCGGCAATAGATCAGTGTTTCGCTGAGGAAGAGTCTTTCGTTCGACGAATCGGGAGCTGATGTGACAACTCCCGATCCGTCGGCTCCGGCGATCTGACCTTTCTCCGACACAATATGGACCCCGCCTCTCCAGCTCCGGACAGCAGCGAGCGGCGAACAGCGATGGCTCCTAGCGCCTCCTCCACCACCCCTCTCCCTGGCGCCGCTCCTCCACCCGCCAACCCCCGGCCACATACCTCCATAATGGCAGCCCATTCACCATGCATGTTATGCATCCGGATGCCGCATCTGAAGCGAGAGGTCGCAGTTAATGCAGTAATGCCATATCGACATCTTCCCAACGTAATTTTTCAAATTTTCAATCAACTCCCGCCTAAAGGCAATGCTGTCAAATTCAAAATTTCAATCCATCTCCAGCCTGAACGCATTGCTCTCAAATTCAAATTTTCACGTTTCTGATGGGAAAGGGGAATCAACAAATGGTAAGAAAATCTCTTTACCAGAGCTCAAAATCATGTATCCAGTTCCTTTGTCTCGCATATTGCGAGTTTCCCAAGGCTCGAAAGTATGCCGAGCAGGTTGGAGGAGGACCAGTTTGTTCTTCTACCAAACAATAGCTAAACCAAAGACTCATCCCTTTCTCCAAGCGTGCTTTCTGTGCAAACGCCGTCTCGGACCCGACACGGATATTTACATGTACAGGTACGCTTCACTGTATCTCTTACATTCTAATAAACCAGCAGCTCTATTTAGATCGGTCATCAGTGAAGTTATTTAATATTTTATGTTTTCTGGTTTTTGTTTTCGAGGGGTGACGTTGCGTTCTGCAGCGTGGAATGCCGCTATGAGCAGATCGTGATAGACGAACGTAAAGAAAAATGCTCCGTAGAGGTGAGAAATATGAAGGAATCATCGAGTCCAGCTAACTACCGCCAGAGTTCGGGTGCTAATCAGAGCGTCCAAGCCGGGACAGTCGCCCCAGCCTAATAGGAGCTCAATGTTTGTTACAGGCTTATCATATAGAACATGCACTTTGTTACAGGCTTACTATCATGCACTTTGCATTTTCAATACAGTTGTTATGATCTTGCTGTATTAATAATCTGATTATTGTTTTCCATCTTGTCTTGGGTATAGGGGTATTAAATATGATCTTGTTGTAATAATGATCTGATTTTTGTTTTCCATCTTCTGTCTTGGGCTTCATCGCCTGCAGCCGGGTCTGTCCTGAAAATGAACTTTCTGTTTCATAATAATACTCAAGATATGTGTTCAGTCATATTGGATATCAAGGATCTGTGTTCTGTCATATTGCTTTTTTATGATAACTGGGTTTTTAATGAAGTAAACGTTGTGAAGTATCATGTATTAACTATTATGCGGTAAGTCAATCATCCCCTTTTTTAATGTTATCTTTTGGATATATTTTGATGAAAAACTGATTGGATATCAATGATCTGTGTTCTGTCATATTGCTTTTTGATGATACTGGGTTTTTGGTTTTTAATGACGTAAATGTTTTTAAGTATAATCTATTAAGTTTTAATCATTATCATTATGCGGTAAGTCAATCATCCTACTTTTAATGTTATCTTTTGGATATATTTTGATGAAAAACTGAATAGTGATAATACTCTGAATTTTAATGAATTGTATTAAGTATTATGCAGTAAGTGCATTGTTTTTTTTAAATGTATTTTTTTGGATAAGTGAAGTTCAATTAAAAATAATAATAATGTGAAATCCAATAAAAAATGACTCAATTATTAGCCTTTAGCCTTTTTGCATACGGTTTAATATTTATATTCACCTATTGGATTAAAAGAGTAGAAAGAAAACGAGGCAATACTAATGGGGTTTAATATTTATTTTCAATGGGGTTTAATATTTATTTTCACCTGACCATTGGATTGTGATAACCATTTCATGAATATTGTGATAGCCATTGGATGAATATCGTGATAACCATTTCATAAATATTGTGATAGTGATTTCATGAATATTTCATATAAATATTTTTTATAATATAATTATTATAATTATTGCTAAAACTATCTTTAATGGTGTCATGTGTTTTTTACTAATATTTAGTTTCAGAATATTTTAATACACAAGTTTTGATTTAAAAATTATTTTTCAATAATAAAGTTATTATTCAAACTAGAAAAGGAGTGACCACACATTAAAACGTTTCAAAAAGTGATGAAATGTTTTTTAATAATGTATTTCACTTCTCAAATATAGTTATACCACTATGCCTCACTTATGAACACTATGCGTGCATCATTGTATAGAGAACAATAAAGCATGATAAATCTATTTTTTAATTTTCTTGAAAATTAAAATTAAAATTAAAAATATGTGTCATATTTATGATAACAATTTTTAGTAGAAAAATTTTGAGAAAAAAAAAATTATATTGAAAAATAACTAAAAATATGAAATATATTAAGATAGTATACATTATATTATATTGTATATCAATATTGTTGTATAATTTCAATCTAATAGAGGAAATTGTTATTAGAAGATGCACTATCATGTTAATGCATAAAGGTATGTAGGTTTAAAATTTTGATCAAAATTTTTACTAGCAATTGCATCAAATGTTGCAAAGGAAAAGTTGTAAGGAATAAATTTAATTTTGAAAGTAATCTTGACATATTCAAAATCAGTACATTTGATGCTAAGATTGTTTCCTTCCATGCAAGTTTGGTGCATATTTATTTCTTCTCTCCAAAAATATTTTTATATATGGTTCTTTTCTTTTAATTCCTTGCTAAGAGATTGCATACACCATCATTTTAATGCGATCTGTAAGATCCATTGTCACTAGTTATAAAGAATTTGATTTTTTAGTCTAAATATTTCGAGAAACTCTCGCTGAGGAGTTGTAAGGGATAGAGAGACTTACCTTGGCTTTAGGTGCCGGATGTCTGAGGCTTAATTTTCTTTAATATCTTCTGGGACTTGAACTCTGCTAGGCATATAGAGGCTTTTTTTTTATTTAGGTGTCGAAAGTCTGAGATGTAATTTTATGTTAAAATATTTAATTTTAATATTATGGGACTTGAACCCTGTCAGAAACATAGGAGTGTATCAAGATAAGCAGCTCAACCCATTGCAATTGTTAGATCATTGTTATTACGGGACTTGAACCCTATCAGAAACATAGGAGTGTATCAAGATAAGCAGCTCAACCCATTGCAATTGTTAGATCATTGTGCAGATTTACTGAAATAAACAAAAATACTTCTGGGCAACCAAACCAAAACCATTTCTAGGGTTAAGGCTACTTCTGTAATATAAGAAATGAAAAAAGGTTAAAACTTTTATGTGGCCAATTCTGTTATGAAGGGATAGCATACCCTATAGTCTACCTATAGGGTATAAAGAGCAGATTCCAATTGTTCACGGACCTTTCAGATGATAATTAGTTCACATACCTCATACATGTTGGATTCACATTTAGATGATAATCCAAGTTTGAAAGAAAAGAGGTAGAAAGGTACCAAGTTTCGTTGATAATCCATGTTTGAAAGAAAAGAGGCAGAAAGGTACCTAATTTATCCATCGTGGACATAGGGAAGGCATGAAACGTGGTTTGGAACTTGGCGAAGACAAACAAGAAATGTGCAATGTGCCTCCATGTCAGTGGCTGGTTCACCACAACCTCCATGGCACTGAAATGCTCACGAGAATCTAGAGATGGATGTCACTATCCATCTGGTTTGACTAGGTCAAAAACTACTATTGCTGGATATGAATGATGAACTGGAACCATATATGTTGATGGGTATGAATA
The DNA here is from genome assembly GCA_034641835.2 of Pinus albicaulis. Classification (NCBI taxonomy): domain Eukaryota; kingdom Viridiplantae; phylum Streptophyta; class Pinopsida; order Pinales; family Pinaceae; genus Pinus; species Pinus albicaulis. Next base: position 454,927,088 of record CM076571.1, on the reverse strand, counting down.
TCGATTTGAAAAGGATACTATGCATGGACCCTGCTTGTGAGATGAAATTCTAGTTGACAAAGACACTTTAGAGGTCATATTTTATTTCATAGTTAGATGTAAGAGACATTAATAGGACTTGGTGAGTTAGTTAGGTAGTTAGCAGAGCATAAATGAAGGAGGTATGGATCTAATGGCCTAAAATATTTCAATTGCCTAACATTTGATCCAATGGTGCATAGAAAGATTTTTTTTTTAAATTACACTTACTTAATCATGCACATCCTGTTAAACTTATCAATAAATTTTCTAATTAATGAAAAAAAAATTAATATTATAAATTTTGGTATTACATTGTTTTTTACAATTTAATGGGTAATTTTTAAAATTATTTAAGTCTATATTCTATGTAATATATTAATTTTTTTATATTAATTATTAAAATATATATATTACATCTTCATCATGTCCAATATATCACCACAAGTAACTTCATATCACAGAGTGTTTTAAGAGAGTACTCACCCAAACCCAACATATCACCACAAGCGACTTTACATCAAGCAGTGTTTTAAACCCTATCACTCTAAAAATTTCAATTTATATTTAATAAACTCAATCTTAAGATATTGTTAAGTTCATCTAATTTTATATGAATTTAAATAATTTTCATTTTTTATATAAGTTGTTATTTATTTTAATTTAATTAATTTATTTTTTAAATATTAAATTAGCAATATGTATAGTATTTAGTTTTGTTTTTGCTAAGATCTGTGAGTTTTGACATGTTTTTGCATGTTTTGATATAATAGCATAAGAACTTATGGCATTCTTGTATGATCTGATATTCTTGTAGATGGTGATGTGGCATTAATGATGTGAAGGGTGCTTGGGCATTTAATGATGTGAAAGTTATATGTTCGAATCTATGTGAGAAAATGTCCAATAAATACCTATGAGGCACAGTCTCTCAAGCCAAGACTAGGTTGACAATCATCTCAAAACTCACATATCTTAACAAAAAATACTAAATAATATATATTGTTAATTTAATATTTTTTTTTTCTAAGTGAGACTAATTCTATTAAGTGTAAAAGTACTAGTACAAAACTGCCACAGCTGCTGCTATGAAAGCCAGATAGCTGGGGTTGATAGCAAGCTGTTCTTAAGAAACCTTGATCGCCCATAGCGGGAAACCGATCCTAAAAACATCAATATCTGGGCCGCCCATGATAGGGAAACCGGCCTTAAGTTTATGCAAGACATAGAGACAGTAACATATAAACTGAAAAACATCTATCAGCCATACTGGCTGGCATCTAAAACAGTAAAACACAAAAGCTCCAATAGTAATTGAGCAAGGAGACCTGGGGAGAATGCTGAATGCGCGCCTTGGGTCATCCATCATGCTTTGAAGACATCAGCTCCTCAACAATTCTGCACCCATATTCATCGTCATTGCTACTGTCTGCCATGCCTGCTTGACTATCAATCTTCAGGTCCTGGTTCTCAGCAACAGAAATCTGCCCAGTTTGAAGAGAGAGGTTGGAGCAAGGGGCGCGGGGAGGAGAGGGAGGAGCAGGACGGGCGGGAGCAGAATGAGGGATTTCTTCACGGAGGGAGACAGTTATGAAAGATGTGACAATGGAGTCGAAAAAGGTACAGTGAAAGCGCAGCTCAGCATTCTGGGTAGTTTGCCTGATAGTGGACCCAAAATGCCCTCTGCCAGGTGGAAAGGGCTGACTAGGAGGAGCAGAAGGGCCAGGTGGAATGGGTTGACTGGGAGGAGCAAAAGGGTCAGGTGGAATGGGCTGACTAGAAACGCGACTGGGAGGACAAGCTCGCCCACATCCTTTGCTGACATTGCTCGAATTTTCAGCTTCCCGCCCGCGTCCTCTGCCCCTACCTCTGCGCGAAGCTGGTGGAGGAGTGGGTTCATCACTTTCATAGGAAGAGCTCAAATCAGAAGAGGGCGAGGGAGGAATGACAGAGGCCTGACCCCGACTAACTCCACGCTGACAACACATCCGCTACCTGAGGCGAGGCATGGAGAGGAGAAGGTGGCGCGAGTGAGGTTGGTCGATGGAGGAGACGGAGACGCTGTGAGCGGAGGGACGATGTCCAGGGTGGTGCGAGCAAGGCGAGACAACAGAAGAGACAGTAGCCCTGTGAGCAGAGGAGCAACGACCATGGGAGAGCAAATGAAAGTCAGAAGGAATCAAAGTACCTGCAAGAAGCTCGACAGAGATGCCAGGCGAGGTAGAGACACTGCAGAAGGGGCTGTTGGTGAAGTGAATTCCCGGTAGCATCTCCAAGCAGGCCAGAATACAGCATCGACGCCCAGTTTGAGTTTTAAAACTGGAATCGGCAAAGCCAGAAGGGCAATCACTGCGAAGGGGAGTCAGATCTCTCCCATGGCTGCTCCTGTCATGCTCGCCGTCCATTATGAGAGCCATCAACCAAATGACCGCCATATACAGCAGCGTCGAGGTGCAATAACTCCAGAGCTGGTCGACCCGAGGCATATTAATATCGCCTTTAAGTCTAATGCATGAGGCCATGTGGGCATCCCATGAGAGCTCCGTTGGGAGCTGCGCAGGGGCCCAGGTCTCTTCAGTGCGCCACCTCATCCGCATCCAGAAATATTGTTAATTTAATATTAAAAAAAATAAAATAATTAAATTAAAAATAAATAACAATCTATAAAAAAATGAAAATAGTTTAAATTCATATAAACTTAGATAAAATTAATTTGATCTTAAGATTAGGTTTATTAAATGTAGATTGAAATTTTCAGAGTGATCGGGTTTAAAACACTCCTCTTTATCAATTTCATATGGAAGTTCTTATTCTATTATATGATTTGATACTTTTGTAGATGGTGATGTGGGATTTAATTTTGTGAAGGGTGACGGGGCAATAGATACCCATGAGGAAGAGTCTCTCAAGCCAAAACTAATAGATACCCATGAGGCACAGTCTCTCAAGCCAAGACTAGGTTGGAAATCATGTCAAAACTCACAGATCTTAGCAAAAACAAAACTAAATACTATACATATTGTTATTTTAATATTTAAAAAATAAATAAATTAAATTAAAAATAAATAACAACTTATAAAAAAATGATGTTTGAGATAATGCCTCAATTATTATGCTTACTTAGTTTGGATTGGGTTGTTGAGGAAGTTGAGAGATTCTCTCAACTTCTCTCTCTAAGATTAGAATTAGTTCAACTATATATATTTGATGTATCTCTGATTATTGGAATATAGAAATTAATTATTTGTGTGTGAATCCTATTCAATGGCTGCTCTCTTTAATTTTAATGTGGTATCAGAGCCACTACTGGCTTAAATCCCTCACGGGATGGCCAGGAAAATGTGAGATTGAGTATGGTGTAGGAGAGTAGCATAGTGTAGGTATGTTTGCTAGTGGTATTTGTTTTGTTTTTTTTCTTCACCAATTTTAATATTGAAATGGCCGGAAGGTATAGAGGAGGCGTATAGACTTATAAAGATGGTGTTATGGTGTATTCAAAGCAACTCGGCGCTAAGACCTTCAATGGCAACAGTGGTACGAATATGAGAGGCCGATTTGGAGATAAAGGATCCTCCATTAGACTGCACATTATAATTCAAATCGGAGAAGTGCAAAGAAATCAAAACTGCGCATACCTGCACCCGCACCAGTTTTTCGATATCTACTGCACAGCTAAGGCGTAGTGGCTCGCGTGAATATTCTCTCACAATACATCGAGCCATTTCCCTTACTTGATTATGCATTACAATTTTTGGACTGCGCTTCCTTAAATGTTGTGAAACTACTTCATCATGAGAGTCCAAATATTCTAATCCCTCTAACACTTGAACAGCCAGTTCCAGGCCTATCTCCAATGCATGCTTGCTTGTTGATCTAGTTAATTGACCAAAGAAGCATCGTGGTTATGTCACAGCTCCCCACGCAGTAATCCAGTTTCACAAGTATTTGAATTTCATGGAAGCTGTCACGTTCCTTCAATCGCTGGCAGCCGAAGGATGCGGGATTGAATCAATGATATAAGAAGAGACGATTGCGATGACATCCATATATTATATTATATGGGTGCTTGGTGCTGAGAGTAGACTTCCGCTACCAAATTTCTCGGGCGGGAACGAGTGAAGTAAAAAATAGTCTGAAGTGATCACCAACGTTTTTGAGTACATTATAATCTTGAGTTTTTAAGCAAAAGTCTTATTTTGATTTGGATTGTATTCAATGGCGAATGGTTTGAATAGCTACAAGATGGGAGCAGCTAATTTATAGCCACAAGCGATCCCGAGTCGGTTTATAAGTGAAGAAGAATTGTGTTGGTGGAGTGTGTAGCTTGTTAATATGTAGAATTATGAATTTTCTGTTGTGAGATTTGTGTGGTGCAGAACCAATTATTGAAAAAATTAGCATTATTTAAATTATTCGTTCTCTACGTTCTACAGGGACGAGAGAACAATTGGCTAATTTGATTGTGTGGATTTGTTATATGCTGATATTGTTGTGCTACGGGCCAAGAGCATCAGTTACAGGTTACAGTATGAGATCCATTTGTGTGAAACAGGTCAAGTTGTTAGATTAGCTCTTGAACACATTCAGTATTCAGACCATTTTCCTAGCCACTGATGGATAGCCGAAAGTGAAATATCCGACAGATGGTGATTGGTCCATAGGATGGTTAATCACTTGTCAGCTCTTATCGCGGAAGCCCCGACGAGCCGAGTTGTCAATACTCTTGATCTTGCAAAGTTCATTATTGCTGGTTAGAAACAAATGTATTTTAAATGGGTTGAATGGTAGCTCGAAAATGGTGGAGAAAAGAGCATTGTCTATGAGATCTCACAGTGGGTACAAATGTTAATGAAAACCAGGGCAGACAAATGTTTGTATTAAATTAGTATGTTCTCTATTTCTGTAATGTAGGCATTAAGTGGGGGGATTTGAGATAATGCCTCAATTATTATGCTTACTTAGTTTGGATTGGGTTGTTGAGGAAGTTGAGAGATTCTCTCAACTTCTCTCTCTAAGATTAGAATTAGTTCAACTATATATATTTGATGTATCTCTGATTATTGGAATATAGAAATTAATTATTTGTGTGTGAATCCTGTTCAATGGCTGCTCTCTTTAATTTTAATAAATGAAAACTATTTAAATTCATATAAACTTAGATGAACTTAACAATATCTTAAGATTGAGTTTATTAAATATAAATTGAAATTTTCAGAGTGATCGGGTTTAAAACACTCCTTGATATAAAGTCACTTGTGGTGATATGTTGGGTTTGGGTGAGTACTCTCTTAAAACACTCTGTGATATGAAGTTACTTGTGGTGATATATTGGACATGATGAAGATGTAATCTTGCCAAGCTTTAAAAAAAATTGAAATGAAAAATTTTAATATATATATTTTAATAATTAATATAAAAAAATTAATATATTACATAGAATATAGACTTGAATGATTTTAAAAATTACCCATTAAATTGTAAAAAACAATGTAATACCAAAATTTATAATATTAATTTTTTTTTTCATTAATTAGAAAATTTATTGATAAGTTTAACAGGATGTGCATGATTAAGTAAGTGTAAATTTTAAAACAAATCTTTCTATGCACCATTGGATCAAATGTTAGGCAATTAAAATCTTTTAGGCCATTAGATCCATACCTCCTTCATTTATGCTCTGCTAACTACCTAACTAACTCACCAAGTCATATTAATGTCTCTTACATCTAACTATGAAATAAAATATGACCTCTAAAGTTTCTTTGTCAACTAGAATTTCATCTCACAAGCAGGGTCTATGCATAGTATCCTTTTCATATCGATATTGATACCCATCAACATATACGGTTCCAGTTCGTCATTCATATCCAGCAATAGTATTTTTTGACCTAGTCAAACCAGACGGATAGCGACATCCATCTATAGATTCTCGTGAGCGTTTCAGTGCCATGGAGGTTGTGGTGAACCAGCCACTGACATGGAGGCACGTTGCACATTTCTTGTTTGTCTTGGCCAAGTTCCAAACCATGTTTCATGCCTTCCCTATGTCCACGATGGATAAATTAGGTACCTTTCTGCCTCTTTTCTTTCAAACATGAATTATCAGCGAAACTTGGTACCTTTCTACCTCTTTTCTTTCAAACTTGGATTATCATCTAAACGTGAATCCAACATGTATGAGGTATGTGAACTAATTATCATCTGAAAGGTTCGTGAACAATTGGCATCTGCTCTTTATACCCTATAGGTAGACTATAGGGTATGATATCCCTTCATAACAGAATTGGCCACATAAAAGTTTTAACCTTTTTTCATTTCTTATATTACAGAAGTAGCCTTAACCCTAGAAATGGTTTTGGTTTGGTTGCCCAGAAGTATTTTTGTTTGTTTTGGTAAATCTGCACAATGATCTAACAATTGCAATGGGTTGAGCTGCTTATCTTGATACACTCCTATGTTTCTGACAGGGTTCAAGTCCCGTAATAACAATGATCTAACAATTGCAATGGGTTGAGCTACTTATCTTGATACACTCCTATGTTTCTGACAGGGTTCAAGTCCCATAATATTAAAATTAAATATTTTAACATAAAATTACATCTGAGACTTTCGACACCTAAATAAAAAACAAGCCTCTATATGCCTAGCAGAGTTCAAGTCCCAGAAGATATTAAAGAAAATTAAGCCTCAGACATCCGGCACCTAAAGCCAAGGTAAGTCTCTCTATCCCTTGCAACTCGTCAACGAGAGTTTCTCGAAATATTTAGACTAAAAAATAAAATTCTTTATAACTAGTGACAATGGATGTTACAGATCGCATTAAAATGATGGTGTATGCAATCTCTTAGCAAGGAATTAAAAGAAAAGAACCATATATAAAAATATTTTGGAGAGAATAAATAAATATGCACCAAACTTGCATGGAAGGAAACGATCTTAGCATCAAATGTACTGCTTTTTATCTTCAATGATTTTGAATATGTCAAGATTACTTTCAAAATTAAATTTATTCCTTACAACTTTTCCTTTGCAACATTTGATGCAATTGCTAGTAAAAATTTTGATCAAAATTTTAAACCTACATACCTTTATGCATTAACATGATAGTGCATCCTCTATAATAACAATTTCCTCTATTAGATTGAAATTATACAACAATATTAATATACAGTACAATATAGTGTATACTATCTTAATATATTTCATATTTTTAGTTATTTTTCAATATAATTTTTTTTTTCTCAAAATTTTTCTAATAAAAATGGTTATCATAAATATGACACATATTTTTAACTTTAATTTTCAAGAAAATTAAAAAATAGATTTATCATGCTTTATTGTTTTCTATACAATGATGCACACATAGTGTTCATAAGTGAGGCATAGTGGTATAACTATATTTGAGAAGTGAAATACATTATTAAAAAACATTTCATCACTTTTTGAAACGTTTTAATGTGTGGTCACTCCTTTTCTAGTTTGAATAATAACTTTATTATTGAAAATAATTTTTAAATCAACACTTGTGTATTGAAATATTCTGAAACTAAATATTAGTAAAAAATGCATGACACCATTAAAGATAGTTTTAGCAATAATTATAATAATTATATTATAAAGAATATTTATATGAAATATTCATGAAATGACTATCACAATATTCATGAAATGGTTATCAAAATATTCATCCAATGGCTATCACATACCTCATACATGTTGGATAGTTTTTGACCTAGTCAAACCAGATGGATAGTGACATCCATCTCTAGATTCTCGTGAGCATTTCAGTGCCATGGAGGTTGTGGTGAACCAGCCACTGACATGGAGGCACGTTGCACATTTCTTGTTTGTCTTGGCCAAGTTCCAAACCACGTTTCATGCCTTCCCTATGTCCACAATGGATAAATTAGGTACCTTTCTGCCTCTTTTCTTTCAAACATGGATTATCAACGAAACTTGGTACCTTTCTACCTCTTTTCTTTCAAACTTGGATTATCATCTAAACGTGAATCCAACATGTATGAGGTATGTGAACTAATTATCATCTGAAAGGTCCATGAACAATTGGCATCTGCTCTTTATACCCTATAGGTAGACTATAGGGTATGCTATCCCTTCATAACAGAATTGGCCACATAAAAGTTTTAACCTTTTTTCATTTCTTATATTACAGAAGTAGCCTTAACCCTAGAAATGGTTTTGGTTTGGTTGCCCAAAAGTATTTTTGTTTGTTTCGGTAAATCTGCACAATGATCTAACAATTGCAATGTGTTGAGCTACTTATCTTGATACACTCCTATGTTTCTGATACGGTTCAAGTCCCGTAATAACAATGATCTAACAATTGCAATGGGTTGAGCTGCTTATCTTGATACACTCCTATGTTTCTGACAGGGTTCAAGTCCCATAATATTAAAATTAAATATTTTAACATAAAATTACATCTCAGATTTTCGACACCTAAATAAAAAATAAAAAAACCCTCTATATGCCTAGCAGAGTTCAAGTCCCAGAAGATATTAAAGAAAATTAAGCCTCAGACATCCGGCACCTAAAGCCAAGGTAAGTCTCTCTATCCCTTGCAACTCCTCAGCGAGATTTTCTCGAAATATTTAGACTAAAAAATCAAATTCTTTATAACTAGTGACAATGGATCTGACAGATCGCATTAAAATGATGGTGTATGCAATCTCTTAGCAAGGAATTAAAAGAAAAGAACCATATATAAAAATATTTTTGGAGAGAAGAAATAAATATGCACCAAACTTGCATGGAAGGAAACAATCTTAGCATCAAATGTACTGCTTTTTATCTTCAATGATTTTGAATATGTCAAGATTACTTTCAAAATTAAATTTATTCCTTACAACTTTTCCTTTGCAACATTTGATGCAATTGCTAGTATACATTTTGATCAAAATTTTAAACCTACATACCTTTATGCATTAACATGATAGTGCATCCTCTATAATAACAATTTCCTCTATTAGATTGAAATTATACAACAATATTAATATACAGTACAATATAGTGTATACTATCTTAATATATTTCATATTTTTAGTTATTTTTCAATATAATTTTTTTTTTCTCAAAATTTTTCTACTAAAAATTGTTATCATAAATATGACACATTTTTAATTTTAATTTTCAAGAAAATTAAAAAATAGGATTTATCATGCTTTATTGTTCTCATATAATGATGTAATGATATTGTTCATAAGTGAGAGACATCATGGTATAACTATATTTGAGAAGTGAAATACATTATTAAAAAACATTTCATCACTTTTTGAAACGTTTTAATGTGTGGTCACTCCTTTTCTAGTTTGAATAATAACTTTATTATTGAAAAATGATTTTTAAATCAAAACTTGTGTATTAAAATATTCTGAAACTAAATATTAGTAAAAAACACATGACACCATTAAACATAGTTTTAGCAATAATTATAATAATTATATTATAAACAATATTTATATGAAATATTCATGAAATCACTATCACAATATTTATGAAATGGTTATCACGATATTCATCCAATGGCTATCACAATATTCATGAAATGGTTATCACAATCCAATGGTCAGGTGAAAATAAATATTAAACCCCATTAGTATTGCCTCGTTTTCTTTCTACTCTTTTAATCCAATAGGTGAATATAAATATTAAACCGCATGCAAAAAGGCTAAAGGCTAATAATTGAGTCATTTTTGATTGGATTTCACATTATTATTATTTTTAATTGAACTTCACTTATCCAAAAAAAAATACATTTAAAAAAAACAATGTACTTACTGCATAATACTTAATACAATTCATTAAAATTCAGAGTATTATCACTATTCAGTTTTTCATCAAAATATATCCAGAAGATAACATTAAAAGTAGGATGATTGACTTACCGCATAATGATTAAAACTTAATAGATTATACTTAAAAACATTTACGTCATTAAAAACCAAAAACCCAGTATCATCAAAAAGCAATATGACAGAACACAGATCATTGATATCCAATCAGTTTTTCATCAAAATATATCCAAAAGATAACATTAAAAAAGGGGATGATTGACTTACCGCATAATAGTTAATACATGATACTTCACAACGTTTACTTCATTAAAAACCCAGTTATCATAAAAAAGCAATATGACAGAACACAGATCCTTGATATCCAATATGACTGGACACATATCTTGAGTATTATTATGAAACAGAAAGTTCATTGTCAGGACAGACCCGGCTGCAGGTGATGAAGCCCAAGACAGAAGATGGAAAACAAAAATCAGATCATTATTACAACAAGATCATATTTAATACCCCTATACCCAAGACAAGATGGAAAACAATAATCAGATTATTAATACAGCAAGATCATAACAACTGTATTGAAAATGCAAAGTGCATGATAGTAAGCCTGTAACAAAGTGCATGTTCTATATGATACTCTCAGAATAAAACATCGAGCGCCCTATTAGGTCACATCGTTCCGCTTTTGACGCCTGATTAGCAATCTGAACTCCCGCGTAGTTAGCCGGACTCGATGATCCCTTCATACTTTCACCCACGTAGCATTTTTCTTTTACGTTCATCTATCACGATCCAGCTTCATAGCGCATTCCACGCCGTAACTAACGTCACCCCTCGAAACAAAAACCGTAAAACAGCAAAGAAAATAACTTCACTGATGACCGATCTAAACAGAGCTGCTGGTTTATTAGAATGTAAGAGATACAGTGAAGCGTACCTGTACATGTAAATATCTGTGTCGGGTCCGAGACGGCGTTTGCACAGAAAGCACGCTTGGAGAAAGGGACGAGTCTTTGGTATAGCTATTGTCTGGTAGAAGAACAAACTGGTCCTCCTCCAACCTGCTCGGCATACTTTCGAGCCTTGAGAAACTCGCAATATGCGAGACAAAGGAACTGGATACATGATTTTGAGCTCTGGTAAAGAGATTTTCTTACCATTTGTTGATTCCCCTTTCCCATCAGAAACGTGAAAATTTGAATTTGAGAGCAATGCGTTCAGGCTGGAGATGGATTGAAATTTTGAATTTGACAGCATTGCCTTTAGGCGGGAGTTGATTGAAAATTTGAAAAATTACGTTGGGAAGATGTCGATATGGCATTACTGCATTAACTGCGACCTCTCGCTTCAGATGCGGCATCCGGATGCATAACATGCATGGTGAATGGGTTGCCATTATGGAGGTATGTGGCCGGGGGTTGGCGGGTGGAGGAGCGGCGCCAGGGAGAGGGGTGGTGGAGGAGGCGCTAGGAGCCATCGCTGTTCGCCGCTCGCTGCTGTCCGGAGCTGGAGAGGCGGGGTCCATATTGTGTCGGAGAAAGGTCAGATCGCCGGAGCCGACGGATCGGGAGCTGTCACATCAGCTCCCGATTCGTCGAACGAAAGACTCTTCCTTTCGCTGATGGAATGGTCGGAGAATGAAGTCGGAGAATCAGTTTCCTATTTTCTGGGATGACCGTCGACACGGCGAATTAATGCTCATTGATCCTTGGGTAGTCTTAAAAAAGAAAGAAGATAGGTGTAAAGAAATTAGGGTTAAAGGTTTAAAAAGATGGAGAAAGGATTAACTTTGAGTAAGAGAAGGAAAATGTTTAACTTGGAGTAAGTGAAGGAAAATATATAAATGAAATAATTTATTAAATTATTTTATTATTATATTATATTTAATTTAATTTATTAGTTAATAATTATAATATATTTTATTTTATATTTTAATTTTTTAATTAAAAAATATGTTTTAAAATATAGTATAAATAATAATGAGAAATTAGAGTAGAGTATAAATAATAATGAGAAATTAGGATTCAAGTATTTTTTAATATTATATAAATATAATTTTATTATTAAAATATATCTTAATTTAATTTATTAATTAAAAAGTTATTGATCGAAGGTGATAAAGGAATAATAATAAAATCTAATTAAAAGGAAAATATATATAAGAAATTATTTAATAATGACTTTATTATTAGTTTTATAATATAATATTAAATTATTTTATTATTATATTTTTATTTTTATTTAAAAGATATTAGTTAAAATAGTAATAATAGGAAATTAGGGTTAATCTAGTTATTCTTAGTATTATATAATATAAATATATTTTTATTAATTTAATTTATTAATAAAAGGAGCTTAAAAAGAAAAACATCACCCTCCCCTACCCCTGAACCCATCAACCCTCCTCCCCTACATTAACTGGGTTATGTTCAAATTTCGAATTGAATCATCGTGTGCCCAAGTTTAGTAACCTAACTTGGCGAGCGGAGGGAACAAGCCAATGTTCCTGCATGCATATCATTTTTTCAGCCATTTCTTGTACAAAGCAGCTCGAGTTTGGTTGGGGAATTTCAATACAACAGACGACACAGCCAAAGCTTACGACAAGGCCGCCTCTTCCATTTAGGGGAAGTTGAGCCGAGTTGAATTTTCCAGAGGAAGCCCAACTAATTCAACGTCGATATAAAGTAATTTTACATAAACATATAAGATGGGACGATAGTAATCCTAATATATAGTTGTTTTTAAACATTGTAGAAGGCAAAGTTAGCAATAACGCATTTCTCAGACATATTGGATAGACGGTTTGTAGAGTAAAAAACAGGCACATGATAAAATAATTTTGTAGGTTCCTTCCCACTGATTAGAGCCACTTCAATAAATAGCTACTAGAGTTAGCATAATAAGTTCAAAATAAATTGGCTTTTTCTAAGGTGAAGAGAAATTGAAACAAAAACCCTACAGAAGGTTGACATTTTTATTGGAAAAGCTTCAGTCCATTGAGAGTGTAGAAAGCGTAAAAGCTCAAAATAATCAAAGTTCCACCAAGACTCCAGTGCTGGGAGACGCGGGTGCAGGGAGACGCACAAGGGACGTGTGGGAGTACCCTGAAAGTTTTGAGAAATTTCGAGGGTGCGGGGAATCGTCGCAGTATATATATATCGAGTTCATATCCATTGTTAAATAATGAAATCATAAATATTAAATATTAAATAGACTAATAATAATATACTATATACTAATATGAATACCAATACATTGAGAATTGAAATTTGATCTACACGTGATAAAATTTAGATTCATAATTGAATTGAATAATGACATACATTGATCCATCCTCATCATTCATTTTGATACATACATCATTCATATGACATACTCATTATTCTAATATTCATCCATAATCAATGATCATTCAATAAATAAATTCAATAATGAAATCTTCAAATACATTGATCCATGATTCCATATCATTCATCATTCATCATTCTACAATATACAAAGTACATTGATTTAAAAATTAATTTCATCGTTCATCATTCTAGAATTGAAATTGAAAGCAAAACATACTACAAGTCTAGAAGTAGATACTAAAGTTTGAACTTTGAACGCTAAATAGTAAATAGTAAATTTATATAACTCAAAGTTTCAAACTAAAACGTAGTTAACAGCGGAGTCAAGAATCAGTCTGAGGTCATAAACTGAAAAGTAAAAATAGATAATGAGCACTGAAAATAAAATCAACATCAAGGACGCAAAGAGGTCAAGGTCGAAGTCGTAGAGGTTAGATAGAAGTGGAAGAGCTACAAATGAAATGAATCATTGAATAATGAATCGTAATTTTTTTTAAACTTACCAGTTTGTTTTTTTTTTGTTTTATTCAATTTTTTAATTTTAATTTTTTTAATTTTTTGACTTTATACTATATGATAGTCATTTTTTTTTTACATTAGGTGTCATTAGACAAATCTAAGGGGGGACGCATCCCCCTTCAAAAGGGGGACGCCCAAAAGCACCCTTTTTGGGGAGTCGCGTCCCCCTTCAAAAGGGGGATGCCCATAAGCACCCTTTTTTGGGAGTCACATCCTCCACACTGGGGAAACGCACCCCTTGTGTCTTCCCAAGATTCCCCAAAAAGGGTGATCCAAGTGGATATTGGTTGCCACTTGCCTATTCCACTTGGGGCCCCACCATTGTCTCTTTTAGTTTTTTTTTTTCACAACTTACTATTTTTAGCAGTTTTTCGAGTCCTCAACTTCTGGAGCCATTTTGAAGCCCCCAAACGGAGATAGAATGTCGAAGTTACATCCCCGAGAATTTGAAACACCAATTTACCCAAACGGGGCCCATAGTTTTGGCACTTCATCTCCTAGGGTTAGCTTTTTGGACATTTAGAGTTCTCCATTGTTTCTCCATAATGATAGGCCCTCGAGCCTCATTTTAACACAGTTCAGAGGTATGTAGCTGCCACATCTCTTCTCAGAGATTCGCTATCAGCACCCTAGCTATTTATTTCCATCATGTTTGTAAGAATATTTCTGTGATTTGATATTAATGAAATGAAGCCTTATTTCCGCTATATTTCTATGTTTATGGTTATTTATGTATTCTATTGCGTTCCTACATAAATCCAGATCAGTGGTATCAGAGTGGTACTCGATCCTTCTCTGCATGTCCCAAACAAGGTTGGGGTATAAGGAGTTAGGGCTCGATCTGGTGGAACCTTTGCAAGATCAGCCTCGCAAACCCCGACGGACGCCCATGGGGGACGAAAAGAAAGATGAGGGAGCAAGAGATCCTATCAAAATATTGCTCAATGAGGCCCTCGAAAAACAAAGGAATGCGATGATGGATAACTTTGCCCAGATCCTTCAATAACTTCCCACCGGTGGTGCATCTGCATCTAGCAGCCACTCTAGAGGCGTGACTCCCTTTAAGGTACAAGTAAACTTTGACATTCCCATATTTGAGGGTCAAATAGATGCAGATGTTGTAGATAGATGGTTGAATCTATTAGAAGGATATTTCTCGGTTCATGACTTTTCCAACTAGGAGAAGATTATTTTTGCACTCCTCAAAGCTACCTGCCATGTCAAGGACTGGTGGGAAACCTACTATGAGTAAAAGGACAAGACAAAACCCTCTCTGTTCTCAGTCGTACCCACTTGGAATTCTTTCTGAGATGTCATCAAGGAACAATACTATCCTGTGGGGAGCTATGAGGACAAGTACATATAATGGACCACGCTGCGGCAACAAAGGGATCAAGATGTGCATGAGCTAACGAATTTGTTCCATACCCCGTGCACAAAGTTGGGTATCAAAGATTTAGAGAAAAATTTGGTGCTAAAGTATCACGGTTGTCTCCACAGATACATTCAGGAGGAAATGGAGCTCCTTGACATCTCCTTGCTTGTTATGGCATACCGGTATGCTGCCAAGATTGAGCAGAAATTCAAACAAAAGAAGCGAGACTTTGGATCTGTGAATCAAAAGCAAGGGAAAGGTGCCCCCAAACCGCAGAACAAAGGACAAAGCCAAGGCATGGTGGCCCAAGAACACCTGCCAAAGAAACAAGCAAAGAACAACACCATGAAGCCAAAGAAGGACACAGGAAAGTGGTGTGAGTTCCATAAGATCTCCACTCACAACACAAATGAGTGTCGGGCCAAGCAGTCACTGGTGGCCGAGTTGAGGGCTTCTGAATCAGATGCATGCTCCGACTCTGAATTAGAACCTGACAAGGTGAATGACAAAGGGAAGCAAATTATTGATGCAGAGCCCAATGCCACTGTTGCCACTACGAAGATCTAGAAGGAGGAACCAGAAGATACATAGGAGGTAGAGAATCTCTTCCACTCCCAGATGTGGGTAAAGGGTTCCCCGCTACGGTTCATTGTCAACAATGGGAGCCAAAAGAACCTCATTTCAGCAGATGTCGTGAAGTGGTTGGGCTTGCTGACCACAGCGCACCCACAACCATACACCATCGGGTGGCTTCACCAAGGACGAGATCTCCGAGTCAACCAGCAGTGTCGCCCTCCCTATATCATCAAGCCCTTCACGAATGAGGTATTATGTGACATTGCTCCTATTGATGTTTCTGATGTTTTATTAAGCCAACCATACTTGCGGAAGAGACATGATGTGTGTGAGTCCCGACCTTGCGCTGTTATTGTTACTTTGGGAAATAAATTGTATAGGATACTAGAGGTACCACCGCCTCCCAATATCTCTTTGGTTACTGTGAAAAAATGCAATAAGATCATTTCCCAAACCAGGAATTTTTTTTCCTGATGATCCGCCCTTAGGGTAAGAAGAAGATTGTGGCCACGACCTCCAGACATGGCTCCTCTGCACGACAACAACAAATGGACAAGGTTCTGGAGGAGTACGGGGACATCTTCACCTCACCCACAAGGGTGCCTCTACACTGTCAGGTCAAGCACCCCATTGACCCGACCCCAAATGCGCCGCTACCCAATGGACCGATCTATAGGTGCTCTGCTCTGGAGAATTATGAAATCAAGAGGAAGATTCAGGAGCTACTGCAGAAAGGTCACATCTGGCCAAGTTCATCGCCCTGTGGGAGCCTGATCGTGTTGGTATAGTAGAAGGATGGGACATGGAGAATCTGTATTGATTATTAGGTGCTGAACAAGATCATTGTCCAAAATAGGTACCTGATCCCACAAATTGATGACCTTCTGGACCCACTCAAAGGGGAAAAATATTTTAGCAAGATTGAATTGAAGTCTGGGTATCACCGGGTACCAATCGAACACTTTGATGGGTGGAAGACTGCCTTCAAAACCAAGGAGGGCCTTTTCGAATGGCTCATCATGCCTTTCGGATTGACAAATGCTCCCGCAACCTTCATGAGGTTGATGGATGACATCTTGCGTCCATTCACCAACTCATTTGTAGTGGTATACTTGGATGACATTCTGATATTCAACCAGACTTTGGAAGAGCACCTCCACCACATTCGAGAAGTCCTCCAAACACTGCGGCAACACAAGTTGTATGCCAATTTGTAGAAGTGCACTTTTGGCATGACCCAGGTTCAATATCTGGGATACATTATGGATGAAAGGGGGGTGCATGTGGATCCAACGAAGATCCAAGTAATTCGGGATTGGCCAGCCCCAACCACCCTAATAGAGCTTCATAGCTTTCTGGGTCTTACTAATTTCTACCGCAGGTTCGTGTTGGGATTCTCTCATATCACTTGGCCCTTGAGTCAAGTCACCAAGGGAGGAGCGAAGGAAAAATTCTGTTGGTCGGAATCTCAACAGAAGGCGTTCATTGAATTGAAACATCGCCTTTGTTCTGCACCAATGCTCACATTACCAGACTTGCAACAACAATTTGAGATCAAGACAGATGCCTCTGAATATGCTATTGGGGCAGTTCTTACTCAATAGGGACATCCAGTGGCATATCACAGTGAGACATTATCAGACACAGTTCGAAAGTATCCCACTTATGACAAAGAAATGTATTCCATTGTGCAGACTTGTCGACAATGGAAGCATTACATTTTTGGGAAGGAGACAATCATCCACACAGACCACCAACCCCTGCAATTCATACAGACACAAGGGAAGTTGTAGAACGATCACCATCATAAGTGGTCCACATATCTGCAACAATTTCATTTGAGCATCAAGTACAAGAAGGGTAACACTAATAATGTTGCAGACTTCCTCAGCCGACCACCGATCATGGCCATAACCACCGTTCTCAACTCTTGTGGGCATGAGACTTCTGATTGGCTACTTCTCTACAAGAACAATCCAAAATTTAGCTACACATACAAGGCACTCTTGGGGGGTATGCAAGTTTCAAAATTTCACCTCCAAGATGCACTATTATGTCACCTGGGACACCTTTGCGTTCCTTCAAGCGATCATGCCAAGATGATATGGGAAGCGCACTACAGTGGAGTCGCTAGGCATTTTGGGGTCGAGAAAACAGTGGCAGTATTGTAGAAGTATTTCTGTTGGCTGAACCTTCGACATGATGTCGGGAAGTACATCAGATCCTGCACTGCTTGCGCCAATGCCAAACCGACCATCAAGAAGCAAGGGCTCTATACTCCGCTACCTACCCCTACTCGACCTTGGGAATCCATCTCCATGGATTACATGTCAGGCCTTCCTTCTATTAAGCATGGAAATTACTGTGTTTTCGTGGTCATTGACAGATTCTCAAAGATGGCCATTATGGCAGCCTGCAAGAAGAATATCACAACATAAGCCACTTCTAAGCTCTTCTTTGAATGAGTGTGGGTGCACTTTGGGATCCCACAGTCTATCATATCAGATCATGACAGTAGGTTCCTCAACACATTTTGGTCCACCCTTTGGTCAATGTTGGACACCAAGCTCACCAAGTCCACAACTTTCCATCCCCAAACTGATGGCAAGACAGAGGTCGTCAACAGGATGTCGTCAACGGGATTATTGTACACATTCTACGCATGTACAATTCAAAGCATCCACACACATGGGATGAGAGCCTTCCCTATGTACAACACAGTTATAACTAGGCTCTCCACAGCTCAACCGGCCACAGCCCCTTTCAGGTGGGCTTGGGATTCCAGCCGCTATGTCCCATTAGCATAGCCATGCCATTTGCAACTACTCAGGCTGATTCGGCTCATGTCCAGTCTAAAGCTGACAAAGCAAACAACTTCATTGAGCGCATTCAACACATCCGCCAATAGGTTCATGACATATTGGATAGAGCCAATGCTAAGTACAAGCAACGACATGATAAACATCGGGTGCCACACAACTTCTAGGTGGGCGAAAAAGTGTGGCTACATTTGTAGAAGGAGTGCCTCACTGGACCCCACCACAAGATTCTCCCGCTCCGATATGCGTCATATACCATCACCAAGGCTGTAGGGAACAATGCCTTCAAGCTCAGTATTCCACCATTCCTTGGTCTGCACCTAGTCTTCAATGTAGACTGCCTTCGTCCCTACTTTCTACCTCTATTGGACACCTCTGACATTGCAGAATAACTCACACCAAAAGAGTTAAACCCAGACTTCATTGAATAGGCCACCACAGACTGTATCATGGACATGCAAATCAAGAACACCCGCCGATAGAAGATCCAATTGTATCGAGTTGTCTCTTTTAGTTTTTTTTTTCAGAGCTTAGTACTTTTAGCAATTTCTCGGGTCCTGAACTTCTGGAGCCGTTTCGAAGCCCCCAAACGGAGATAGTATGCCGAAGTTACGTCCCCGAGAAGTTGAAACACCAATTTACCCAAACGGAGCCCATAGTTTTGGCGCTTCATCTCCTAGGGTTAGGTTTTTGGATGTTTAGAGTTCTCCATTGTTTCTCCATAATAAATAGGCCCTCAAGCCTCATTTTGGCACAGTTCAGAGGTCTATTGCCGCCACATCTCTTCTCATAGATTTGCTATCAGCACCCTCGCTATTTTATTTCCATCATGTTTGTAAGCATATTTCTGTGATTTGATATTAATGAAATGAAGCCTTATTTCCATTATATTTCTATGTTTATGGTTATTTCTGTATTCTGTTGCATTCCTGCATAAATCTGGATCAAAGGGTGAGTGGGGAAACACACCCCAGGAGACTCCCCGACCCTGGGGAAGCGACCCCGTGGAACACTGAAAATAATAGTCTCTTTTGCAGGGTACCTGCAAATTAGTTAGCCACAATATTCATATAACCCTATAATTGGGCTGAGGTGAAGAGGAATTGAAATAAAGTATTCTACACACACATTGGAACTATTAACCATTTTTAGCATTGTTGTACATGCTGGAAACTAATTTTTCCCCGCCTATAGGAGTCTTGGAAGTAAATTATACAAGATGACCTTTTAAATACATAATCAAATTAATCTGTAAGTTTATGTTCTAGGCTCCACACAATGTCACCAACTTATAACAAATTATATATAATAAAATTAGTGATATGTTCTTGTGTCATCGTATACATAAAAAACTGTCAGATTCTCTGATAAATCCTTAACACAAAACAAAGGAATTTGTTTTCCTCATCAACACAGAGATTTCATTTACAAAACTTGCAGATGGAGCAAAAACATACACACTATGGAGAATAAAAAAAAATTTATCTTTCATTCATTGACTTTCATATTTTTACATTCATCAGAACTACTGTTCTGGTTTCACTTCTACTTTGCTCCAATGCAGTCTATTTCGCTCACTGTTTACTCTATTCTCACACACACTGCTACACAACATACACTCAATATTTGTAATGTAAACATATATTCATATATATGTTTACAATACAGGCCATAAAAAAAATTAACCTAAGTTTTAAACTTTATAAAAATAAAAGTTATGTCGTCATGACATTAATCAATATAACATAAAAAAATTACAAAATACTTGTGATGAGGCGCGATAGATTTATCACATGGATCAGCGCGCCGCCTGACGTCAGCACAAAACTGTGCGATAAATGAATGAGAGAGGGTTTGCAATGGTTTATCGCATCAAACTTCATGCCTATTGACTAGGACAAGAGTTCATGTGATGGTGCGCTATTGGCAGACGAGAGTTGAGTTTTAGGAATATGACTTCTGTGATCCATAAATTAATTATCAAATCTTTCGGTGAAAATCACAATGGAGAATTTTGTGTCGACGCGTTTCGAACTAGCCAGTGTGGTTCATCATCAGGACAAGATACGAAATCTGATCAAGGACGCAGCTTAAATAGAAAAAGAAGCTCCACATAGTCGTTGTACAATAATGGCTAGTTTGACAATCAAAATAAAAATAAAACTATAAAAAAATTTAATAAATAAATCAATCAATCAATAAAATTAAAAATATCATAAATATATAAAATAAAATAAAATATAAAAAACTAAAAACTAAAAATAAATCAACAATAACAATAACATGTAGTTTGAACAAAAAATAAATAATTAAATAAATCAAATAGAAATAAAAAAGAAGCTCGAATAAAAATGACTCCAACTAGCAGATTTATTACTAATAACGACTAGTTTGACCATAAATCAATAAATAAATAAATAAAATAAAATAAAAAAGAAGCTCGAAATAGAAAAGCTCCAAATAGCCGTTGTACTATAACGGCTAGTTTGATCATAAAAATAAAAATAACACTATAAAAATATAAAAATAAAATATATAACAAATATAAAATAAAATAAAATATAAAATAAACACTAAAAATAAAAATAAATAATCAACTATATATATATATATATATAATAAAAAATAAATAAACATTAAATAAATAAAATATATTTGAAAAAAAAAAAAAAAAAAAATAAATAAATAATAAAAATAAATAAATTTTACTACACATAAAATAATAGAAAGGAAAGCAGGGACAAGAGGGAGAAAACGACGATCCTTGACAGAAAACAACAAAAATACGAATGAAGGCGGGGATCCGACACGCTCCTCCACCACTCCATAAGAAGTCGGGTTAACAGGCCTCTTTTCAATCTCAAGGGCCTCCCTAAACTTTCGATGGTGAAAATGGTCCACCTTTGCAATGACCTCAGCATCTTCAATGCAAATGTGATGCTTAGTTTTTTCAGCATGCTCTGCTAAGGCAGAGGAGCGAGATCTATTATGCTTTAGGTCAGTGGCATGTTCATGAATTCTTTGACTGATAGATCGACCGGTTTCACCAAATAAGGGGTCCCACAAGAGCACGGAATCAAGTAAACACCCTTACCCTCCTTAGGGAAAATTGGGTCCTTAACCGATCTGAGCGAATTCCGAATCGTGCGGAGGGGCTTGAAGGTCGAAGGAACACTATGTTTCCTTAGTATCCTGGCGATCTTATCAGTCGTTCCCTGGATAAAAGGAAGGTGAAAACCAGCAGACCTGTCATAATTATCAATTTTAACCCTAGGACCTTTTTTCGCTTTTTGGAAAGCTCTACGACATTGAATCTTGCTATAACCATTTTTAAGGAAAACCTTAAAAAGATGAGATTTCTCATCTTCAAGGTGCTGTTCATCAGCGATTCTCAGGGCACGAGTGGCTAAGGTGCTGAGAACCCCTAATTTCTGAGCTGGGAAATGATGAGAGTCCGCATGTAAATACTGCTCAGTATGTATCTTCTTTCTAAAGACTTGATGAAAGAAAGAGCCTTCTTCATTCCTAGTAATAAGGACATCAAGAAAGGGAATACTACCATCCACTTCGAATTCCATGGTAAACTTAATGGCGTTAGACTGAACATTAAGATGATGAAAGAAAAGGTCCAACTTTTCTTTTCCATGCGGCCACACCACATAGGTGTCATCCACAAACCGCTTCCAAAGTTTAGGTTGAAAAAGCGAGGTGGAGAGGACTCTAGATTCAAAGTCCTCCACGAAAAGATTAGCCACAATCGGGGACAGGGGGAACCCATAGCCACACCACAAGTTTGTTCAAAGAATTCACCCTCAAAACTGAAGAAAGTCGAGGTAAGATAGATCTCAACAAGATGAGCAGTATCATGATCCGTGACCCGAGATACGACATCAATAGCCTCCTTAATTGGGATGCAAGTGTATAACTAGACCACATCAAAACTGACAAACCTATCATCTGCGCCCAAAGTGATGCCTTTCAACTCATTGATAACAGAGGATGAGTCCTTGACAAAAGAGTCGGTGCGCCCTACAAGCGGTTTAAGCTTACTCGCTAAAAATTTAGCAAGCTGATAAGTCGGACCACCTATAGTGTCGACAATAGGTCGAAGGGGGGCCCCATCCTTATGGATCTTAGGAAGACCATAAATCCTAGGGGTGCGGGGGTTACTTTCAATGAGATTTTTACTAAGGGAGCCCAAAGTGCTACTAGATTTTATAGCCAAAGCAACCTCTTTAGAGACTTTATTAATGGGATTCTTTTCCAACTTCTTGTAACTACCGCTATTAAGAAGATGATCCAACATCTTATTACGGTAATCATCCCTGTTTAAAATAACAGTAGCACCTCCCTTATCCGCCTTAAGAACAACAATGTCTTTGTTATTGTTTAAAGATTTTAAAGCCTCAAACTCCATCTTGCTAAGGTTGTTCTTCGAGGGTTTTGCTTTTCTAAGAACCATGGCACAGTCTTGCCTAATAATATCTTTAGTAGTGTCAGGAAGATCTCTGATCCCGTATTCAATATCACAAATTATGTCCTGAATAGGGATTCTTCTAGGAGCAAGCGCATAATTGAGACCTTTCTCTAACACATTATAAACATGTTTATTAAAAGAAAAACTAGAAAGATTAACAACAAATTTATTCAAAGTGACAGAAGTACTGCTATTAGGATTATTAATAACATTATTAAGAATAATATTACTATAATTATTACTAGTATTATTATTAACATTATTAATACTATCATTATTAAGATTAATATTACTATAATTATCAATCATATTATTATCAAAGTTCTCATTATTCAAATTAATGTTATTATCATTCTCATTAATATTAATATTAAAGTTATGACAATTGTTACTCTTGCAAATAAAATTATCTTTATTATTATGAAATAAGTTTTTCATAACAATATTCTCATTAAGAAATTTACAGTCGGACTCCTTACCTTCCGCAACGCTGGAAACAATACCTTCAACCACGCTGCCGACTGAGCTCGATGAAGTTGAGTGCTGTGCGACTCTCACCGTGTCTCCCTCCATCGATTTTAAAGAACCAGACCCAATCATCCTCGAGACCTGCAGATCCAATTTCAAAGAAGCTAACGCCTGCGCTGTAAATCTACTTACCTCCATCACAGCAGCGTCTACATGAGAGTTATCAGCACATTGCACATTGCACATGAGAGTTGAGTTGTCAGAGGTGGGGTAGCGCTATCACACGAGTTCAGAGAAGGGATGATGTAGGCACAAAAGGCATGCGATAGTGTTTTGATTGGTCGGAGAGGGTTTGACATGGCAGTTACTTAAAAATAGACTTACTAACAACATCTTTAAAACTATTCTCAATTTCACTCACTTGACTGAATTATATCTTTCTTCAACCATGTTAATAGGGAACATTCCTATAACATTTTTTAATTTAAGTCAATTGATTGCACTAGGTTTGAGTAATAATAGACTCATAGGGGGCATTCCTAAAGACATTGTCAATTTAAACAAGCTTAGATTCCTATATCTAGCCAACAATAATCTTGGGCCATTTCCAAGAGCTATAATAAAGCTTCAATCATTGCAGAATTTATATTTGGATTCAAACAATTTCATTAGTCATATCCCATATATCATAGGTGAATTAAAAGCTCTTCAATTTCTACGCATAGCTAATAATAGTTTTTTTGGCAATATTCCTGACAATATTACCACTTTAGCTTCACTTATTGGTTTATCTCTATCAGGAAACAATTTAAATGGTCCTATTCCTTCCATGTGCATCAACACTTCTTTATTTCTTTTTTTAGCTCATTCTAACAACTTTTATGGGACTCCACCATCATCTTTGGAAAATTTTATGGAGCTTCAAATATTAGATTTAGGGAAAAATAGATTCACTGGAAAGCTTCCTTCATTCTTTGCAAATTTCAGTGAATTGAGAATTTTAAGCCTTGGTTTTAATAATCTTCATGGTAGTATTCCTTAATGGATCAAAAATTTCACCAACTTGGGTGTGCTGGATTTATCCAACAATAGATTCAATCGAAGAATACCACATGATCTTGAAAAACTCCAAGGATTTATAAAAAATGAATATTTCGGAGTGAATACTGTGTATACTAATCAATTGAAGAATACATAAAAGGGAGAGAGTATAATTTAGTTTATGTCTCATATAAAAATGGAATATTTGATTTTCCTAGCAATAATTTTACAGGGGAAATTCCTCTAAGCATAGGAAGTATGGGTAACTTGAGGCTCCTAAATCTATCTAGAAACCAACTAGAAGGAAAAATACCTCCAAGTTTTAGTGAGATATTTATTTTGGAGCAATTGGACTAGTCAAAAAAAAAATTGAGTGGAACAATTCCTCCTCAACTCTCTAAATTATCATTTTTGGTTTACTTAAATGTTTCTTCTAATAACCTTTGTGGGCCAATATCAATAGGGACACAATTTTATACTTTTAATAAGTGTTCATTTCAAAGAAATGAGTGTTTATGTGGGTTTCCTCTACCACCATGCAACAAAAAAGGCAAGCCAAAGAAAACCCTTGGTGGAGGCTATGAGAGTGACGATAATATGAAAATGTGATGGTGGAGTCATGTAGATGAAGCAAGGCATTAACAATGGGAGTGGGAATTGGATTTAGGGGAGTTGTTGCTTTGTTTATTGTTTGGGACAAAGCAAGGCATTAGATACTTGCTTTTCCTCCCAACAACACACGTAGATGCTTTTATGACCCTACCGATTGGCTACATAGCTCAATAATGCTTATCCAATGTATCTTTATCTTAATATATATAATATCACTAAAGGATATAGTATTTGATTTCCATTTGTTTATATGCCTCGCCATATTAGTAAATGAAATGCCATTGAATGGTAAAATTTTTAAATATGGATCGATTTTTCTTTATAAAAAAATGTAAAACTAGTGTAAATTCATTTTAACTCTAAATATATGTTGATTTAGATTTTATTAAATGATTGGATTTCAATGTATGTCATTTTAGCATATGTCTATCACAATGTTGCTTTTGGTTTATGTCTATGATTTATACTAATACAAAATAAAAAATCATAAACTTTTTTGCATACCTTACATACTCTTTTCCAATACTTTATCAATAATTAGTGTGTTCATTTTCCAACTTATTCTTTATATTGTTATAAATATATAATATGTAAGTTAAAATGCATTTTTGTGTTGAAAAATTTTGGATTGTATTTGAATGATATGCACATGGATTTTTGTAGCATAACAGATTTACTTGTGACTATGATACATTGGGGCTTAGTTTTATTTTTTTGACAAAGCAAGGCATTGGTTACTTGTTTTTCCTCCCAATAATACACAGAAAAAACACTTTTATGGGCTACCACCGATTGGCTACATAGCTGTTAATGTTTATTCAATGCTTCAATATCTTAATGTAATATCACTAAAAGATCTAATATTTAAATACCATTTATTTATATGCCTCACCTTATTAGTAAATGCAATGACATTGAATGGTACAATGTTTAAATGTGGAAATAAATTCTTCATAAAAAAACATAAACCTGGTGTAAATTCATTTTAACTATAGTTCTATGTTAATTCATATTTATTAAATGATTAGATGTTAATGTATGACATTTAGCATGTATCTATCATGAGATTACTCTTGGTTTATATAAATA
This sequence comes from Pinus albicaulis, assembly GCA_034641835.2. Taxonomy (NCBI): domain Eukaryota; kingdom Viridiplantae; phylum Streptophyta; class Pinopsida; order Pinales; family Pinaceae; genus Pinus; species Pinus albicaulis. Next base: position 454,900,929 of record CM076571.1, on the reverse strand, counting down.
ATTTATATTAATACACAATGAAAAATCACAAACATTTTTTTGTCATATATTACATACTCTCTTTCAGATCAATAACTAGTGTGCTCATTTTCCAACTTATTACCGCAACCATTATGAAACAAATAATTTTTAAGTTAAAATGTATCTGTGTTGAAAAAGTTTGGATTGTGTTTGAATGATATGCACATGGATTTTATAACATAACAAGGTTGCAAAATTAGCGTTCTTTGGGGTTTAGTTTAATTATTAAACTTTGAAAGGTATGAATCAACTTCCACATTTGAACAAGGGCTATAGAGTAGCTACTCTCGCTTAGCTCTCCAAGACCTATAACCATACACGTAATTGATTTAATTTGCCTTGAAATCTAGATTTTAAGTTCTAATGGTGAAGTTTCAATTTCAAGTTCTAATATAATTAAGTTCTTACGGTGACATTTTCTATAGAGGAAAGATTCTTATTGCTATTGCTAATTGTAACTACTGGTTTAAACACTAACCGTTGGTTAAGTGAATTGTTAAGACTTTTAAACATTTACTGTTAAAATTTGTTTTTTTGTTTTTAAATATTATGAACGTAAATTTAATTTTGATTAAATAAAAAGTGATTATGGAATTGGTTCCATAAGGTGAAAGACTGATGTTAAAATAATTCAAGATTATGAGTTAGTTGAACAGAATCAGTTCAAACAGTTACCTCACCTATAGGGATAAAGGGTGATCCTAGTGAGGTAGGGGGGTTATGTTCGGTAACTGACGGAAATAAAGCTAGAGAAAGTTCCTGAGCTAGGATAACCAATGAAATAATTCAAACTTCTGACACTACTGGAATTGGAGATTGGACCAGATTGTCCCAAAGTCTCTTCCAGGAGATTCTGTCAACTAAATAGCTTAGACTTAGATCACGGGGAAGAGTGAGGACGTCTTTGCCTCACTCGTTATAGGGAGGAAACCACATCAGTCTGAATTTTTGAAGTGACAGATAAGTATAATTAATCCTCTGATTTCTAAACTTCTATAAGAAAAACAGAGTGAATATTTTTATATAATGAAGGAAGAAAATAATATTTGTATATGTTAATATTTTATTTTAATAATGATTTATCTTTTCTGTTATGGAAGGGTTTGTATTCTTCTTCCAGCCAAGGCAGCTTTATATTTTTCTGAGTAATTTATATTTGACCCGTTTAAAGAAGGGTTTTAATTCTCTGATTAGAAAAGATATAGTTGGAAGAAAAACAAGTATTATTGGATTTTAACTATGCAGGGAGCTGTTGTCACATAATTATTGAAAGAAAAACTCTGTGAAGGTTGCTCACTGATTCTATGATAATCCATGGATAGAGGTGGTCTGGTCACAAGAACAGGAAATAAAACGAGAAAGATTGAATATGAAGGAAAGGATTTGTTTTAAATCAATGCAAAGTGAGATTTGCTTCATAGACAATGTTGTAAATTACGCTAGTCCAAGACTAACGAGAAACATAATATAGATATCATATTTTTGTAGAAAAAATATAATAATATAGCAGGAGATACAAAAAGAATACCCATTCACAAGAACAAGAAAATCTTTCTCTATCCTAGATTTATATGCGTGGATGTGTACTATCTAGAGAAAACACACAACTCTGTAATTGAATAATTATACAAAAATCGTGCCTAGAATTGAGTACAACCTGGATAAAATTATCTAATAGAGTTTAGCCGCTTATGAAATTGTACAGATCAATTATAAGATAATGATTCGGTAGACAAATTAGAGCATCAATAAACTACGTAGTCAAAAAACTGTAAACTCTGTATAATTTCTAACTATGAATGCATTTCTTTGACGAAAAGAAAATTAAAATCTCCTCTTTCATACATCTAGAAATTAATATATACATTTTTATACATAAGCTGAAAGGAGTTAAGAAAGAAGGAAATCTCACGGAAAGAACCAACAGTATTCATATACATACATAGTTCAGAAAAATTGGATAATGTCCGGTACTTTTTATTATTTTCTTATAGCAAATTCACAACAAAAAATATATATATTACAGAAATTATAGTGCCCAGAATCTCCTCTGGTGCAAGTTCCTAAAACCCCTCGAAGGTCAGAGTAAGAGTTTATAACAAAAGGAAAATATATTTGGTAAACCTTATTCTTAATCTATCTAACAACATCTCGAAATCAAAGAGGAGTTGCATGCTAGCCGAATGCTGGAGCAATAGACAGCCATAGGAAAGTCAACGATAAAAGTAGAATTGAAAAACCATTACGGTACCTGTGACAGGAAATTCTTGGTAAGCACTGAAGTGTAGATTTGGTGCCAAGCAGATATGATAGAGGTGGATATAGCCAAAAATTAAGCGAGGCGAAGTGTACCTGCAAAAAAAGTATACGACCAGGGTTTAGAGAGTATGCTAGTATATTTAAATGAATATAAAGAAGGTAACCCAGAAAAAATTGTATTACCTGTAGGTAGCTTGATAAAGCCGAGTATCTCCACCCTATAAGAGATTATTTAGAGGAGGGAGTTAAAACTCGAACTTAGATCCTTTTTCCTGACATGTAAACTATAAAAATAATTGCACAAGAAGAAAATCTTGAACATTCAACAGACCCTTACCTCGTGAGAGAATTTGGTTTTCATCTTGAAGGATAACTTCTGCGCGAAGGGAGGATTCTAGTTGGGTTGATGGAAGAGGAGAAAAACCCATGGCTTTTCAGAAAATCTCTCCATGAATGCAACATGTTGAAGAGCAGTGAGTATTACATACCATCAGCAGAATAGTTTTCCGGTAAGCATGAAGAGGGAAGTTACCTCATCTGGCCAGAACCATGGAGCGTCGCAGCAGAGCCATCTCACCCAGCTGAGTCAGTGCAAATGAACCAAGCAGTTAGGTTTTTTTTTTTGGGTTTTTAATCCAAAGATCAGCTATGGGAGGACAAATATCAGCCATCGATCTAGAAGAGATACGACAGACCAAGATCACCCAAGTGTTTAGGCTCGAAGCCAGATGCAAATCGAAATCGCGAATTATCTGCTGAGTTTTTAAAGTAATTTAATGCCAAGTACCAAACCATTGACGAGTTGGCAGTTTCACAAGGCTCGAAGAGAGATTTAATGCCTCGATCATAGCATAAAGATCTGAAGTCATAAATGATATAAATATGGTAGAGGTAGGATTAATGTAATAGAATTAATGAGAACGTAGAGTCATGACTTCACCAAAACCATGGGATTATTAATGAGTATAGAGAAGTTTAAAATATAGCACATGACAGTTACAATTTATAATCATAAGTCATATTTTGGGTTGAAATATGATATGTTAAATAGTTATACAATAGTTGTGTTAAGTATTTTTTTATTTTTATTTTGTGATACTATGCTGTAATTGCATTTAGTAGAATGGATTTATGTTTCAATTGGTATCAGAGCAGCGTTGTAATGCTGGGATCCTATGGGTCAACTAACATTTTAGTTGTGTATTACTGATGCATAGTGAGAGAATGAAGTTAATAAGGATATTATGAGGAGGGTGCCGACACAACAACCACCTCTAAACATTAGGGAAACACAACCCCGATCCAAAATAAACCCAGAAATGCGGATACAGCTGGGTGTGGAGCAGCACCAGCAAACCAGTTGGTTGTTGCAGGAACGACAGCACCAAACTAGTATTCTCTTAAACACTGTGCAAAAGACACAAGAAGAAATGGAGAGGGTGCGACACGATAATGCACGTTTGATGCAAGAGCGGGAGAGGATATTGAAAAGTCCCTCTGACAAACAGAATCAAGGAAATGAGAATCCAAGTACAGATAGAGAGTTTCCGGAAAGAAATGAACATCAAACAAGAGATCATGATACTGACAGAATGGAAAGAAGTCAGTTTCAACGTAGTAATAGAAATAAGAACTATAATGAAGCTGAATCAGATAATGTATCAAATCAGAAAGAAATGAAAAGACAGAAAGTAGAGCTGCAAGGTGAATTTCGGAAAATAAAACCTCCTACGTTTGATGGAGTAGAGGAGGAAGTAGTTGAAGCATCGCTGATAAATATGAATAAATACTTCCAAGTGTATGAATACAACAGTAATCTTAAAGCCAAATTGGCTATTTATGAGCTAAGGGAGAAAGCCACCTTATGGTGGGAGGAAGTGGAGAATGTCCGCAGTATAGATGACCAAGATGTAACTTGGGGTGCATTTCAAATGTATTTTAAGGATAAGTACCTAACAGAGCACTTCTATGATGAAAAATCTCGAGAATTCCATGATTTGAAGCTGGGGCAAATGACAATAGATGAGTATATCACTAATTTACTTCCTTACTACATTATGTTCCCTATTTAAGAGATGAAAAAGCTAAAGTGCAGAGGTTCCTAAGTAGTTTTCCGACTCATATGAAAGAACGTATCGAGTTCGTAAATCCTAAGAAAATGGATGAGGCCATCAGAAAAGCCAGAATGTGTTACCAGCAAGCTAAAGCCAAAGTAGAGCATGGTAAAAGCTAGCAGGCAAAGAAAGAGCATAAGGGTAGCTCTAGATTTAAAAGAAACAAAACCAGTAATTTTAAAGGTATTTCTAGAAGCTCAGTTAGCAAAAATTTTGGTAAGAATCATCAAATAATAAGGTGTCTTGCAGAAGATAAACCCACAAAAGCTTCTAGCAAACTGGAACAAACTCCGAACCAGAAGCCACCTTTACAATGCTGCGGGTGTGGTGAGGCACACTATTACCGAAATTTTCCACAGCGAGGTAGGAGTGAGGCAGTGACCAATTTATAGGAGGCCTCAACCGTGGGTGATGTCGCCAGGAACATACCCAGAATTAATGCAGCGTTGGAGGAAGGGCAAGCGGACTACCAATTGAAAATGATTGAACTGGAAGGTAAACTTCTATCTCAACCTGTTTCTATTTTGGTAGACCTAGGTGCAATTTTAAGCTATATAAAGTCCCAAAGTAGTAGAAAAATGTAAATTACAAAGTCAGAAATTTAGGAAATCATGGCTAGTACAATTAGCTACTGGAGCTAAGCAGAAAATTGGTGCTAAAATATCGAATTGTGCACTAACAATTAGTGAACAACAGCTAACTATGGATTTGAATATATTTCCTCTGGGATCTTATGATGTAATACTTGGCATGGACTGGTTGGAAAAGCATTGGACACTGGTAGATTGCAAATAAAAGGTTATTTACTACAGAAAGCAAGATGGCACTCACCAAGAAATTCAAGGGATAAAGAAACCTTTATCGCTGCGTCCAATCACAGCATCCCAAATGGGCAAGTGCATGAGGAAAGGATGCCAACTGTACGCCATTCAAGTGGGCTTTACAAATTCTAAAGAGAAGGCTCCTATGTTGGAAAATATACCAATAGTACAAGAGTTCAAGGATGTATTTCCAGAGGAAATACCAGGCTTGCCACCTAGAAGGGACATAGATTTTACAATTGAATTGATACCGAGAGTGTCACCAATTTCAAGGGCACCCTATCGAATGAGTTTACCTGAATTAACTGAGTTAAAAATGCAGTTACATGAATTATTATATAAGGGATATATATGACCAAGTGTATCTCCTTAGGGAGCACCTGTACTGTTTGTAAAAAAGAAGGATGGAACCATGCGAATGTGCATGGATTACCGTCATCTAAATAAACTAACTGTTAAGAACAGATATCATCTACTGCGAATTGATGATCTATTTGATCAAGTGAAGGGAGCAAAAATATTTTCAAAGATAGATCTAAGATTGGGATACCATCAGATCTGGGTAAAGGATGAAGACATTCATAAAACTGCCTTTTGTACAAGGTAGAGACACTATGAATTTGTGGTACTACCTTTCAGGTTGACAAATGCACCTGAAACATTTATGAGGTTGATGCATGGTATATTCCACCCTTATCTGGATAAATTTGTTTTAATATTTATTGATGAAATTCTATTTTATTCCAAGGATGTAGAGGAACACAAAGAACATTTGCAGTTAGTGCTGGAAATGTTAAGAAAGCATTAGTTGTACGCAAATTTCAACAAGTGTGACTTATTTAGGGAATAAATGCTATACCTTGGACATGTTATTTCCACTAAGGGTATTGCAGTAGACCCTGAAAAAATCATAACGATTATGGAATGGAAGGTACCTCAAAACGTAGCAGATATACGATTTTTTATGGGGCTGACTGGTTATTATCGACGGTTTATTTAGGGTTTTCCAAAAAGTTCTTTTCCAATTAATTCCCTACAAAGGAAAGGAAAAATATTCAAATGGACAAGGGAATGCCAGGACAGCTTTGAAAAACTAAAACCGTTATTGACCACAGCTCCGGTGTTAAGAGTAGCTGATCCTACTAAAGAATTCGAAGTCTGCACAGATGCATGCAAGGAAGGTGTTGGAGCGATTTCGTCACAAGAAGGTAAAGTGGTTGCTTATGAGTCTCGGAAATTAAAGGAACATGAGCAGCGATACTCAACTTATGATTTGGAGCTAACTGCAGTAGTACATGCGCTCTGGGTATGGAGGCATTACTTACTTGGGAAAAGATTTGTGCTTAAAACTGGTCACAGTAGCCTAACCAGCTATTTTAAACAAGTTGATCTTAATTCTTGCCAGGTATAGTGGAATGCCTTCTTGAGCGAATTTGATATTGATATGCAGCATGTAAAAGGTAAGGAGAATAGAGTAGTTGATGCATTGAGAAGAAAATTGCATGGTGTCTATGAATTGTATTATAATGAGATTGAGTGCAGATTTCTGGAGCAAATAAAATCAGAAGCAAATAAGGATCCTGAATACAATTTTATGTGGCAACAAGCAAAAGAATTCAATGACCAAGGAAAATCTGCAGATTATGAAATTGATAAGGATGGATTGTTGATTTTCAAAAAGAGAATTTTCATTCCAAACAAAATGGAGTTGAAGGAGCTGATTTTGAATGAATACCATCGAAGTAATTACTTTGGACATCCTGGATATCAAAAGATGTTAACAACAATAAGGAAAAATTATTTCTGGCCAGATATGAGAAGAGATATTGCAGAATATCTAAACAAGTGTATAGAATGCCAACAAGTAAAAGTAGAGCACTGGCACCCAGATGGGCTAATGCAGCCTATACCAATACCTGAGTGGAAGTGGGAGGTGATATCGTTAGTTTTTATCACTGGACTACCAAGATCAAAGAGGCATAATGACTCAATTATGGTAGTAGTGGATTGGTTAAGAAAATTAGCGCATTTTATACCTATGCAGTCTACTTACAAAACAATGCAAATAGCGGACATTTTTATGCGCGAAATTTTTAGATTGCATGGTATTCCAAGGACTATTATATTTGATAGTGATGTGAAATTTACATCAGCTTTTTGGAAAACGTTGTTCACAGGATTGGGGACTCAAGTTAACTTCAGCACCCCTTACCATCCACATACATACGGGCAAACAGAGCGAGTAAATTAGATTCTTGAAGATATGCTACGTATATATGTCATGCAACAACCAACTAGGTGGGAAGAATATCTACACCTAGTGGAGTTTGCATATAAAGACGGTTATCAATAATCTTTTAAGATGGGCGACCGTGCAGAAATCCTATTAACTGGAGCAGTCCAGAAAATAAAGTGATGCTTGGACTGGATATGCTAGCTGAAATGGAAGTAGAGGTAAAGAAAATCCGACAAAATTTGAGGGCGACGCAAGATAGACAAAACGTTTATGTAGATAGGAAAAGAACTTATCGTGAATTTGAAGTGGGGGATCATGTGTACGTAAGAATCAAGCCTAAGAGAAGTATCTTGAGATGGGCATCTTGTGCCAAGTTAGCTCCCAGGTTTTGTGGCCCTTTCCAAATATTGGAAAGGGTAGGACTGGTGACTTACCGATTTGCTTTGCCCAGTCATATATGAGTACACAATGTCTTTCACGTATCATTATTAAAACGATACATTCATAATCCAAAGCATATCATCCAATGGTATAATATTCAGGTAGAATATAAATACCAGATTTATTAATGATGATAAGATTTATGAGTAAAACTAATTTTAGAAAAACTCATTGTTTGCAGGTCGAGTCGGAAGAAAAATTTCTGGTCGAACCTTACAGTATAATCGATCGGAGGGAAATCATGCTCTGGAAATGAGCCATTGCCCAGGTTAAAGTGAAATGGAAGCACTTTTTCCCGTAGGAAGCTACCTGGGAGGATGAAGGTTTTGTTCGGGAAGCCTATCCTGAACGTTTTGTTGAAGCAGAATGAGAACATCGAGGACGGTGTTCTCTTCCAAGAGGGGAAATTGTAACTACTGATTTAAACACTAACCGTTGGTTAAGTGAATTGTTAAGACTTTTAAACGTTTACTGTTAATATTTTTTTTTTTTAAATATTATGAACAAAAATTTACTTTTGATTAAATAAATAGTGATTATGGAATTGGTTCCATAAGGTGAAAGGATGATGTTAAAATAATTCAAGATTATGAGTTAGTTGAACAGAATCAGTTCAAATAGTTACCTCACCTCTAGGGATAAAGGGTGATCCCAGTGAGGTAGGGGGGTTCTATTCGGTAACTGAGGGGAAGAAAGATGGAGAAAGTTCCTAATCTAAGATAACCAGTGGAATACTTCAAACTTCCGACACTGCTGGAATTGGACACTGGACCATATTGTCCCAAAGTCTCTTCCAGGAGATTCTTTCAACTGAATAGCTCTGACTTAGAGCATGAGGGAGAGTGAGAACGTATTTTCCTCAATCGTGGTAGGGAGGAAACCACATTAGTCCAAATTTTCGAAGTGATAGATAAGTATAATTACTCCTCTGATTTCTAAACTGTTGTAAGAAAAAAAGAGTGAATATTTTTATATAATGAAGGAAGAAAAGAATCTATGTATATGTTAATATTTTATTTTAAGAACGATTTATCTTTTCTGTTATGGAAGGGTTTGTATTCTTCTTCCGGTCAAGGCAGCTTTCTATTTTTCTGAGTAATTTATATTTGACCTGTTAAAATAAGGGTTTTACTTCTCTGATTAGAAAAGATATAGCTGTAAGAAAAACAAGTATTGTTGGAATTTAACTATGCAGGGAGTTGTTATCACAAAATTATTGAAAGAAAAAATCTGTGAAGGTTGCTCACTGATTCTATGATAATCCACGGACAGAGGTGGTTTGGTCACAAGAACAGGAAATAACACGAGAAAGATTGAATATGAAGGAAAGGATTTGTTTTAAATCAATGTAAAGTGAGATTTGCTTCATAGACAATGTTGTAAATTATGCTAGTCCAAGACTAACGAGAAACATAATATAGATATCGGATTTATGTAGCAAAACTGTAATAATATAGCAGGAGATACAACAAGAATACCCATTCACAAGAATAATAAAATCTTTCTCTATCCTAGATTTATATGCGTGGATGTGTACGATCTAGAGAAAACACACAGTTCTGTAACTGAATAATTATACAAAAATTGTGCCTAGAATTGAGTACAAACCGGAAAAAATTCTCTAATAGAGTTTAGCCGCTTATGAAATTGTACAGATCAATTATAAGATAATGATTCGGTAGACAAATTAGAGCATCAATAAACTACACAGTTAAAAACTATAAACTTTGTATAATTGCTAACTATGAATGCATTGCTTCAACGAAAAGAAAATTAAACTTTCCTCTTTCATACATCTAGAACTTACTATATACATTTTTATACATAAGCTTAAAGGAGTTAAGAAATAAGGAACTCTCGTGGAAAGAACCAACAATATTCATATACATATATAGTTCAGAAAAATTGGATAATGTCCAATACTTTTTATTATTTTCTTATAGCGAATTCACAAAAAAAAAAACATATATTACAGAAATTATAGTGCCTAGAATCTCCTCTGGTGCAAGTTCCTAAAACCCCTTGGAGGTCAAAGTAAGAGTTTATAACAAAAGGCAAATATGTTTGGTAAACCTTATTCCTAATCTGTCTAACAACATCCCGAAATCAAAGAGGAGTTGCATGCTAGTCGAATGCTGGAGCAATAGACAGCCATAGGCAAGTCAACGATAAAAGTAGAATTGAAAAACCATTACGGTACCCATGACAAGAAATTCTCGGTAAGGACTGAAGTGTAGATTTGGCGCCAAGCAGATATGATAGAGGTGGATATAGCGGAAAATTAAGCGAGGCGAAGTGTACCTACAAAAAAGTATACGACCAGGGTTTAGAGAGTATGCTAGTATATTTAAATGAATATGAAGAAGGTAACCCAGAAACAATTGTATTACATATAGGTAGCTCGATAAAACCGAGTATCTCCACCCTATAAGAGATTATTTAGAGGGAGTTAAAACCAGAACCTAGATCCTTTTTCCTGACATGTAAACTGTAAAAATAATCATACAAGAAGAAAAGCTTGAATATTCAACATACCCTTACCTTGTGAGAGAATTTGGTTTGCATCCTGAAGGAGAACTTCTGTGCGAAGGGAGGATTCTAGTTGGGTTGACGGAACAGGTGCAAAACCCATGGCTTTTCAGAAAATATCTCCACGAATGCAACAGGTCAAAGAGTAGTGAGTATTACATACCACCAACAAAATAGTTTTCCGGTAAGCATCAAGAGGGAAGTTACCTCATCTAGCTGGAACCATGGAGCGTCGTAGCAGAGCCATCTCATCAAGATGAATCAGTGCAAATGAACCAAGCAATTAATTTTTTTTTTGGGTTTTTAATGCAAATATCAGCTATGGGAGGACACATATTAGCCATTGATCTAGAAGAGAGCCAACGGACCAAGATCACCCAAGTGTTTAGGGTCGAAACTAGATGCAAATCGAAACCACAGATTATTTGCAGAGTTTTTAAAGTAATTTAATGCCAAGTACCAAACCATTGACGAGTTGGCAATTTCACAAGGCTCGAAGAGAGATTTAATGCCTCGATCATAGCATAAAGATTTGAAGTGATAAATGATATAAATATGGTACAGGTAGGATTAATGTAATAGAATTAATGAGAACGTAGAGTCATGACTTTGCCAAAACCATGGGATTATTAACGAGTATAGAGAAGTTTAAAATATAGCACATGATAGTTACAATTTATAATCATAAGTCGTATTTTGGGTTGAAATATGTTATGTTATGTAGTTATATAGTTGTTGCGTTAAGTAATTTTTTTTTTATTTTGTGATATTATGTTGTAATTGCATTTAGTAGAATGGATTTATGTTTCACTAATATTAATAATGTTATTAGTATTAGTATTATAATTATTTTTAATATCTATATTATTATTTTTATTAATGTTACTTTGGTTACTGTTGTTAGTATTATTGTTGTTAATGTTAATTATATTATTGTTATAATCACCATTGTGAATAATATTATTAATATTGTTTATTATTAAATTATTATTAGAGTCTTTACTGATAATAATATTATTACTATTATTTATTACTAAATTATTATTATTATTACAAATTAAGTTCTTATTAATATCCCAATTATTATTATTATTATGAAAAATGCCATTGAACTATCCTCTTAGAATTTTGATTACCCTGTTTTCCATCTTCTTAATAAAGGGTTGAATTTTTCCTTGGCCCCTAGGAAGATTCCCATTAATGACATTATCTACAACATAGAGTATGGAATCCAGGATCTTCCTAATAATATTAAAGAAACTATTAGGTAGGATTGCTTCATTTTTCTTAGGAGGAAAAGCCTATCAGAAGTAATTTTAGCAAGCTTTAGTTTCTTGCCCTTAAATCCCTTAGAGGCAACCCTAAAATTGTCATCCTTAAGGTCGATAAGGGTGGTGCAATTGTCATTATGGATAAATATGACTATGTCAGCAAAATGGTTGACCATCTTTCCAATAGTGGTAGTTATGTTAAGTTTAAAAAGAATCCCTTAAATCTATTTCTAAGGGGGTTTCCATCGCCATGAATTCTGATCCCTCTCTTAATCCTCTCTCGAGGAATATTATTGAGAGTAATCCCCTCACCCCTAGGATTTATGGCCTTCCTAAGATTCATAAGCCTAGGGCCCCTTTAAGACCTATTGTTAACACAATAGGTGGACCCCCTTATCATCTGCCTCAATTCTTAGCTCGTAAGCTTAAACCCCTTATTGGTCTTACTAATTCTTATTTTAAGGACTCAGCTTCTTTTATCAAAGAATGGAAAGACATGAGGCTTGAGCCTATGGATTTATTAGTCAGCTTCGATGTTGTCTCCTTATTTACCAAAATCCCCATCCCTGAAGCCATTGATGTCATTAGGAGGATATCGTCCCAAAACAATTCTAAATTGGTTGGCCTTTAGCTCACCTTGACTTTTTTTCAGTTTTCAAGGCGAGTTCTATGAGAAAACTTGCGGTGTTTCCATGGGTTCCCCTATTTCCCTGTAGTTTCTACCTTATTTATGGAGGATTTTGAAATTAAGGCCTTGGCCTCAGCTCAATTTCGCTCGAAGAAGTGGAATAGGTTTATGGATGATACCCATGTCATATGGCCCCATGGTCGCGAAAAGTTAGATTTGTTTCTTGATCACCCGAATTACCAGTCATATTACATCAAATTAAAAATGGAAGTGGATGTGGATGGTTTTCTTCCCTTCTTAGATGTTCTTCTCTATAGAAGGGATGATGGTTCTATCTCTCATCAGGTTTTTTGCAAGAAAACTCACACTGTACAATATCTTCATGTTGATTCTCATCATTTTCCGGCTCAGAAATTTGGTGTTCTCTACACTTTGGCTACTCGTGCTCTTAGAATTTCTGATGATAACCAATTAGAATTAGATAAATCCCATCCTCTTGACGTATTTGAGAAGAATGGGTATAATATATCTCAAGGTCTTAAGGCCTTTCAAAAAGCCTCTAAAGGCTTAAGAGACAAGTATACTTGGATGGATCCTATCTCCAAGGTTAATCCTCCGTTTATCCAAGGGACCATGGAAAAAATTTCCCATGTCCTGAGGAGAAATAATGTATCCTCTTTGTTCAAACCTCTCTATACTATCAAGAATTCTCTCGGATCTATCAAGGATCCTATAGAACCAAAGGGCTTGAAAGGGGTTTATATGGTTCCCTGTTCCTGTGGTACTGCATATATTGGAGAAACTGGTCAATCCATTAGACAGATAATCCATGAGCATGCTGCAGACATTAGGCACAATCAGTCCCACACTTCTGCTCTTGTGGAACATGTTGAAAAATTGTGTCACTATGTATAAATTGAAGACTCCAAAGTCATTGCTAAGGTGGATCATTTCCATCATAGGAAGTTGAGGGAGGGTATTGAAATTGAGAGGCATCCTAAGAATATCAATAGAGATGATGGGTGGAAATTAAGTAAGAGTTGACTCCAACCCTCTCCATGTGATTTCTCCCCCTTGCGTTGGATTCCTTTCGCCTTTTGTCTTTATTTCTTTCTTCTCTCTTTGGTTTTATTCCCGTCGCTTTGTTTTTAAAATTTCTTCTCTTATCTTTATCCTTTAGTTCACTTTTTCTTTGGTTAGTGTTTTTATTTAATTTTCATTATGCTATATATTATCCCTTTAATTATATTATAATAATGATTCTTAACTTTTTATTATAATATATATATATATATATATATATATATATATATATATATATATATATATATATATATATATATATATATATATTTCTCCGCTTATTATAATAATTGGTATTTAATCGTTTTATTAAATTATTCATTTTTAAATGATTCTAGATTATTTGTTAGTCTTTTTTAATATTTTTTATTAAAAACTTAAAAACTTTTAATATTATAACTTATTAAGTAACCATGTCAAATGACGACTAGTTTTAACAGTTATCACTCGGAAATTTATTCAATGAGATCGGTTTCCTTCTTCACCTTGTCCTGAGGATGAACCACATTAGAAGGTTCATTAGGGGAATTTTGAGGTCTAAAATGGGCCTCCTAAGGAAATTCTAAAATAATAGTGGAAATAATAAAATAAGATTTGATTACTTCATCAAATTTTAGAGGCAAAAAAGAAAAAACTACTTTTTCAACTCGTATTTTCATCTCCCAAAGTGTTTACTCAAATTTCGAGCGCGAGTACTCGTTAGATGCAAACTTTAATTCCTCATCCAAGGAGTACCCATGTTTCATACTTTTGATAGATTCTGCTATACGAAAAATGAGAAATACATGAAAAACGTGATTGTAGTCACGTTTTTCCATGTATTTCTCATTTTTCATGTAGCAGGGTCCATCGAAAGTATGCAACATGGGTACTCCTTGGATGAGGAATTACAATTTTCATCCAATGAGTACTCTTGCTCAAATTTTGATTAAAAAATTTGGGAGATAAGTTGAAAATACGAGTTGAAAAGGTAGTTTTATTATTTTATTATTTTTTAATCTTTTTACCCTTTTACTTAAAAAATGGTAAATCATCCCTCATGGTTGACATCATCATATTGAATAATATTGGTCCTTATAAATTTTATTTTGGTTGTACATTTTTCTTAGGAGGCCCATTTTAGACCTCAAAATTCCCCTAATGTGAAACGTTGACCAAATCCTAATGATGTGATTAATCTGAAATACATTTATCTAATGTTTGATTTTTTAGTGCCAATCGTTGCTAAATAATAGGCTACGATAATCATTAATTTGGAAACACCTTCATTTTAGCATATGGACCATATCATTGTCATTTGATTAGTCAATGATTACCTTTATTTTGTTTTTGAACCATCGTTGATGAAAAATTTGTCAATGCTTTTCAAAAAAATTAAACGAAAAACCTTCAATAACTATTTCAAGTTTTCGAAATTTTAATCTCGAATCTCAAATTGTGATAACAATAGGTAGTAAAATATCCTAATTAAATACATTGCGACTCCTATAACCCAATTATTTGCACTGATGTTTATGAATCAATGCATAGCATAGAGAACAAAAAACTCTAAAATGTTGAATAATAGGAAGAAGATTATACCACATTTCATAAGGATACTTATTATTGATAAAAAAAAGGACAATGATTGTGAATATAGGTTGCATAAATTACTACTTCTCCCCAAAACATTAACTAACATTCTTAAAAAACATCATTGATCTCACCATATTTAGCAAAGTTTTGTTCATATGTTACCATTTTTCTACGCATTATAAGGAATTGTAGTTTGATGTTTGATTTCATTTTCATGTAAATAATTCTCAAAATAATGAAATGTGTATTCACCACCGTTATTAGATCGTAAAGTGCCAATGTTAAGTTGTGTTTCATTTTTAATCAATAAATGAAATTTTTTAAAAGTTTCAAAAACTTGTGATTTCTCTTTCGATAGATAAACCCAACGCATCCTTGAGTAGTCCTCAATAAAAGTCAGCATACAATTATTACCATTGTCATATGGAATAGGCATAGGACCACATAAATCAGAATGTATGAGTCCTGACTTCGTAGAAGCTCTAGAAGTAGAGTTATGAAAATACTGCCTATTGTGCTTTCCTAAAATATAAGCATCACATGCTGTAAGTTTTCTTGGAACAATAGGTAGCCCTTTAATGCCTTGTTTTCTCATAATATTGATGTTATCATAATTTATATGACCAAAAGGAGCATGCCACAACAAACTAGAATACAAGTATCACTTTGTTGAGTCAAATTAGTAGAATTGAATGCAGAAGATGAAATTCCTTTAACTTTCAAAATGTTATCTTCTTCAACACCAATCATAACAACCACATTATTATATGCTCTATAGATTTCTACCACACCATCAAATATATGTATAGAATTTCCTTGTTTCCTAATATGTATGTGAGACATTGAATTTATTTGGAACTGAGGAATGTAAAGAACATAATGTAAAACGCAATCAACAAGTACTGGTATTTTCAATTGAACATATCTAATTCCTAAAGGATTTACTTGTGATTTATCAACAAAATAAACTACTTCATCAATAGTATCACTCAAAGTTTCAAAAAAATCTCTTCTAAAGGTTATATGACAAGTGGCTCCAATATCCAATACCCAACAATCTCTCCAATCTGATAAAGTAGTACTAAAGACATTATTTATATTGAATTTTCAATGTACAACAATATAGTGAGCATATTTTGGTGGTTTTCCTTTGTCTATAGGTGGTTGTTTCTCCTGGTCTAATTCTTTCTTCTCATTAATCGTTTCCCAATAAGTGTGATAATTAGGGGAAGTAGCCCAAGTTTACCACATATATAAAATTTATTATTTTGTTTTATGATTTCTAGCTTTGAATGGGAGTCTTAAGTCTTTTAACTTCTTTAATACTTAAAATGTTATGGGGCTAAGAAGAATATGGAGACTTACCTCTTTTTTTATTGATGTTGAAATAAAGGCATATGCCCTTTTATCTTTATTCCTCCAAATTTTAAGTTTTTTTCCTCTTCTGGATGCTTTGGTTCATTATGATACTTTCCTTCATAAATAACTTCCCATAAATCGTTAAAAATAAGAGTATTCTTCATTTTCCATAACTACTCTTGGTAATTCACTTTTCCCACTCATAAAAATGCCTACTATAGAGATTAATGAATTCATATTTATGGTAATGTTTGGAAACAAGCTACTAAACCTTCATCAAAATTATTTAAAAGCATGAAATCATAAAATTTCAAGAATGTATTTCATCCATGTATTATTAAAACCAAAACTATCGATAACATAGGCAAGAACCTCTAATGAACTAATTTGAAACCAAAATGTATGCAAGGACCTCCAAAATAATTCGAAATGCAAATTTTAAACACAACTTATATGCATCATCCATCTACTCTCCCTCGTAATCACAAGACACATCAAAAACTTAAACTATAAAATAAACAATATACGATCCAAACCTTCTCACAAATTTTCTCGTAATTTACAAAATAAGCCCTTATTCCATACACATACTGGATCCAAATAGCCAACCGCTCACTGGTCAAACAATGAAGGTCCAAACTTCGAAACCCTTGATTTTTGTTGGTCACAATTGTTGAGTGGTGGCTTGAAATTTCCACTGGAGAAAGATGATATGATTCCTTTCCTCTTAAAAAACCACCCAATGTTTCGCCGAAGGGGGTCGTAACTCTAGGTGTGTGTAAAAAATATTCAATCTAAATTTCTGAGATGCTAAATGAAAACAAGGACAATTTTTTTTCATAATCAAACCTGTAACAAAATTTTCTCATAATCAAACCTTGAACGGTTGTAATAAACCTCCTCCGTGCCACTTCAAATGTGTTAAAAATTTTAAGACAAGGGGAAATACATTTCCTCAACACACAAAGTTTACATAGAGTTGCGGAGAGGTCTTAAATGAAAGGATTTAGTTGCAGAAATTAAATCATATGAGTCCTCTTTTCAATATAGAGTGGAAGAGATTAAAACATGTTGACTTGCGCAACAATAATGGAGCAAATAAATCAAACAATTTTACTCACGGTGAAACAGAGTAAAACAGAGTGTTGTAGTAAGAACGATAAGTGAAAATTATAGAACTATATCGCGACTAAAAAAAATTTATATTATGAATTCAAAACATGAAATACATTCACATATGGAGGTAACAGCTCCTTCACCAGTAAAACAAGGCTTCTTACTGAGATTTACATTCACCAAGGGTTGCAGAGTAACACAAAGTAAAACCTGTAACTGTTGTTTTCACGCGCCCACCAAAATTTTCTCCATGATTTTCTCCCCTTATCATTCCAAACTTACATCTACCACATTACATATAACCTATTCTTGCATGTAAAATCAAAACATATATATCTAAGATATTTAATTCATGATAGACAAAAATTAATACACACGATGGGCGAACATGAATTTCTGAATTTTACAAAGTTTGCGTGAAGTAAATAACACTTGCGGATTAAATTTTTGCCCACACGATTACAGAATAGGTAAAATTTACTCTGCTCAGAACTTGTCCTTCTCTGCAAACTCAATCTGCAACCTGCAAAACATTTACTGTGGTATGGTTGTTGTCAAAAAATTAAACGTGGTATTTGTGATTAATTTTCCAACACCCCCCCTTAATCGCAACTGCCGACATTGACCATTCCCAAACAATATTTGAGATAAACAAGTTTTTCACGTGCCAATGGATTTGTGAAGATGTCTACAGATTGTTCTTCTGGCCTGCAATGCTGTAACATAACCTCACCATTGTTAACTAATTCTCTTATGAAATGATATTTAGAATCAATGTGATTTTTCCTCTTGTGAAAAACATAATTCTTTGATAGTGCATATGCTGAATTGTTGTCATAGAAAATAGTGGTTGCTCCATCTTGTTTATGTTATAAATCCCACAACATCCTTCTCATACAAACAGTTTGACACGTTGTTGCTATTGTGGCGACATACTCAACTTCTCTTTTTGACAATGACACTATTGATTTCTTCTTGGAAGCCTATGAAATGGCTCCTGAACCCAAATGTAAAACATATCCTGACGTGCTCTTTCTGTCATCAACACTTCCTACCCAATCACTGTCACTGTAACCAACCAGCCTAAAATCATCTGTTGCGCTGAGTACAAAATGCCATACTCCTTTGTCCCATTGACATACTTTAAAATTATTTTCGTTGCTTTCCAATGTGTCTCTTTGGGTGTCTCCATGAACCTTGACACCAAACTCACTACATACATTATATCGGGCCTAATTGCGGTCAAATACATTAGGTTGCCCACCATACTTTTGTATAATGTCAGATTGACATTGTTGATGCAATCTTCCTTGCTCAACTTCAATCCCATGACTGTTGGAGTTGGTGTTAGCTTTATTTTATACATATTAAACCTCTCTAACAATGTCTGCAAAATACTTTGCTTGAGACATAAAAATTCCATTTTTTGTTTGCTTCACTTATATGCCCAAAAAATATCTTAAGAACCCCAATTCAGTCATTTCAAACTCATTTTTCATGACTTATTTGAATTCAAGAATGAGGAAATCATCACTCCCTGTAAATATCAAATCATCTACATACAAAATGATAATAAGAAGCTTACCGCCAATTTCTTTGATGTAGAGAGTAGGCTCACTGTCGCATTTGTAGAACCCATTGTCCATCAAGTAAGCATCTATCCTACTATTACATGCACACGATGCTTGCTTCAGCCCATAAATAGCTTTCTGCAACCTACACACCTTTTCTTCTTGGCGTTCTATCTCATAACCAGGAGATTGTGTAACATACACCTCCTCTCTCAGTACTCCATTCAAGAAAGCTGATTTTACATCCACTTGATACACTTTCCATTTATGGTGCACGACAATCGACAAAACTATACATGCACTAACTCCATCGTCGCAACTAGCACAAATTTTTTCGCATAATCTCTTCCATATTGCTATTTGTATCCTTTGACAACTAGCCTTGCTTTATACCTTTCAATATTGCCTTCAAATGTTGCTCTTGGTCTTATAGACTCACTTCACTCCAATGACCTCTTTTCCTTGCGAAAGGTGCACGAACTCCCATGTTTCATTCTTTTCTATTGTTATTATTTCTTCATTCATTTCCGCAACCTAGTTCTCTTCTTTGAATGCATCTTCAAAGTGTATTGGGTCATCTACATGACAAAATAATGAAATTAAATAATTCATACCAGCGTTGCTATCAACTTCATCTTGCTCATAAATTTCATTTAAATTTCTGAATGTTGGTCTTCTTATGCTTACTGAAGATGGGCTTGGTGTTGCGCTCGAAGTAGATGGAGTTGCGAATATTTATGGTGTGCATGGAGAAGCACTTGCTTAGCTGCGCAACGTTGTCCTATTATTTGTTTGCGGTGTCACATGTTGACTTCTTTGTTGAGCTTGTGTAGGTGAAGAAGGAGTCACCGTTGAGGAATTACCTGTTGCAGTCAATTCCTCTTTGTCTTCATGTGACATATATGTCTTCACATTGTATGTTTTCTCTAAACTTCCATCCCATGCTTCCTCTTCTATGAACTGAACATCTCTTCTGATTATGACTTTCTTGGTTGATGGATTGTAGAGCTTGTATGCCTTGGATTCATCAATGTATCCAACAAATATACATTTCTCCGCCTTGTTATCCAAATTCTTCCTCAACTCATCCGGGACATGTGCATATGCCACACACCCAAACACTCGCATGTGAGTGAAATATTTCTTTCTTCCACACCATGCCTCTTCATGAACAATATTCATAACACTTTTGGTTGGACATCTATTAATAATGTATGCTACACAAGTGACAACTTCAGCCCAATAATCATTTTCCAAATGATTTACCTTCAACATACTCCTTGCCATTTCCATGACGGTCCTATTCTTTCTTTCTGTGACACCATTTTGCTGAGGTGTATACCTTGTTGTAAATTTCTTATGAATTACATGCTCCCTACAAAAACGTAGGAATTCACTTGAGATATATTCACCACCTCTATTAGTCCTCAACACTTTGATTTAGTGTCCACTTTTCTTCTCAACAAGAAATTTGTATTGGCGGAAGCGGTCAAACACTTCACATTTCTGTTTTAAGAAGTAGACCTATGTATTCCTTATGTAGTCATCCATGAAGGTCAAAATATAATGGCTGCCACCAATTGATGGAGTTTGCATTGGTCCACATAAATATGAGTGGACAATTTCCAAAGGTTCCTTTGCCCTTATTGACTTTCTTTTTGGAAATGATTCTCTATGTTGTTTTCCCAAGATGCATCCTTCACATAGGCTGTTCAGTTTTTCTACGAGTGGCAATCCCTTCACCATGTATTTCCTATGCAAGAAATTAAAACCTCCAAAGTTGATATGAAAAAATATCAAATGCCATAACCAATTTTCATCTTTGAGTTCATCTGGAAAGTTTTCTTGTGTGACAGCTGCAATTTTTATGCATTCATTGATAGTTGTGCTTGAGCACCTCCTTCCTTCAAATATGATCTTAGCGTGATAGGAAACATTCTATTGTTTGTCATATTAAATTTTGCAATCAACTATCTACTTGGAAGCTTATCCAAAATTGTACATACATCATTTTTGAAAAATACATTATACCCCTTTTGCATGAGTTGTCCAATGCTTATAAGGTTATGTTTCAAACCAAGGACAAAGTAAACATCTGATATGAACTTATTCTCTCCCTTATTTTTTATAATGTCTGCTCTTCCTTTTCCCATTAAACAGACTTTACTATCCGTCCCTAATGTTACTTCAGATTGTACACTTTCATCTAGATTGGAAAACATTTCTATGTTCCCTATCATATGGTTACTACACCCCGAATCTAGAAACCATACATCTCCCTGTTTTTCTTGTGATACATTACAAGATAAAAACATGCTATCATGGTTCTGATTTTCCCTTATGAAATTTGCACTTGGTTTGCTACTTATGTCATATTTTTTCTTTCTACATTCATTTGCATAATGACCATACTTCTTACAATAATGACATTGAACTTGAGATTTATCATACCTCTCACCTTGTGCTTGATTCTGGCTTGAGCCTTGACTTGGATTTTGATTGCCAACCTTCCACTTGAGCTTGAAGGCTCTGTTTTCTTATCTAAATATTTGGGAATTAGTGGAGAATGGTTTCCAAGAACTAGCAGATGCAACAACATACAATGCTTTGACACAGGTAGAAAGAGATTTGTTGAGGGACAACAGGAAGAAGGTTTCCAAAGGCCTCTTCTACATCTTTCAAGAAGTTCATGAAAGTATATTCCCAAGGTTTGTAGCAACAATGAAGTCCAAGCAATCATGGGATGCCCTCTAGACAGCCTACCAAGCCATGGCAAAGGTGAAGACAACAAAACTGCAAATGCTGAGAAGATATTTTGAGACAATTTGTATGAAATAGTCTGAGAATATAGAATCATTTTTTACACATGTAATTGGGTTTGCTACCCAAATCAGGTCTCATGGTGAGAAAAATGAGGAAATAAGAATAATTGAGAAAATTCTAAGAAGTCTGCCAACAAGATTTGATGCCATAGTTGTGGCCATAGAAGAGACAAAAGATCTCTCACAATTTTTTAGTGGATGAGCTTCATGCATCACTGATTTCTCATGAACACAGATTGAACAGAGGAAAAAATTCCTCATTGGAGCACGCATTCAAGACACAAGTTTCAATTAGTCAAGGTAGAGGTCAAGGAAGATCGAATTACAGAGGAAGAGGAAGAAGCCCACACAAAGGTGGAAGAAGCAGCATTGTAATATCCCAATATCGTAAATTTTGCCATTAAACTGAGGTACTGTGGATTAGTAAAGCTTGTGCTTGTTGCTGCCATTTTCACTCTATATAAAAAAACTTTCATATTGTGTAAAAAATTTCTCACTGCTGGAGAATAAGCTACACAAAAATTTCCAGAACTCCTTGTAACTCCTCAGTAAAAACACTTTCGGTAATGAAGGTTTAAACCCACTCTGATACCATATTAAAATTTCTAATATAGGGAAATATTTTTCCTCAACACACAGAGTTTACACAGAGTTGTGGAGAGGTCTTAAACAAGAGGATTTCGTTACGGAAATTATATCATATGAGTCCTCTTTTCAATACAGAGTGGTGGATATTAAAACATGTTGACTTGTGAACCTATAATGGAGTAAATAAATCAAACAATTTTACTCATGGTGAAATAGAGTGTTGCGGTAAGAACTATAATGGAGTAAATAAATCAAACAATTTTACTCACGATGAAACAAAGTAAAATAGAGTGTTGCGGTAATAACGATACGTGAAAATTCCAAAACTATATCGCTACTAACCAAACTTTATATTATGTCTTAAAAAACATGAAATACATTCACATATGGAGGTTGTGACTCATTCACCAGTAAAACAAGACTTCTTACTAAGATTTACATTCACTAGGGGTTGCGGAGTAACACACAATAAAACCTGTAAGTGACCTCTAACTATTGTTTTCACGGGCCCACCTAGATTTGCTCCACGATTTTCTCCCCTTGTCTTTCTAGACTTACATCCACCACATTACATCTAACATATTCTTGCATGTAAAATCAAAAGATATATATCTAAGACATTTAATTCATGACAGACATAATTTAATACACATGATGTACGAACATGACTTTTTGAATTTTATAAAGTTTGCAGAAAGTAAATTGATCTAGGTGGATATTGGTGGTCACCCGCCTATTCCACTTGGGGCCCCACCATTGTCTCTTTCAGTTTTTCAGTTTTGGCACAACTTACTATTTTTAGCAGTTTTTTCGGGTCCTGAACTTCTGAAGCCGTTTTGAGGCCCTAAACAACATTTTTTGGGCATCGTTTGTGCAGCTAATATAATTCCGTTCCGGAATCAATATTCGTGGCGAAATTTTTAGTCCTCGGATAGATATTTCTAATGATGTATCATGTGCATCAAACCGAGATAGTATGCCGAAGTTACGTCCCTAGGAAGTTGAAACACCAATTTACCCAAACGGGGCCCATAGTTTTGGCGCTTCATCTCCTAGGGTTAGGTTTTTGGATGTTTAGAGTTCTCCATTATTTCTCCATAATAAATAGGACCTCGAGGCTCATTGTAACACAGTTTAGAGGTCTGTAGCTACCACATCTCTTCTCAGAGATTCGCTACCAGCACCCTGGCTATTTTATTTCCATTATGTTTGTAAGTTATTTCTGTTATTTGAGATTAATGAAATGAAGCCTTATTTCGGCTGCATCTCTATGTTTATGGTTATTTCTGTATTCTGTTGCGTTCCTGCATAAATCCAGATCAGCGGTATTAGAGCGGTCTGTTTTTTTTTTATCCTTCTTTGCATGTCCCCAACAAGGTCGAGGTATAAGGAGTTAGGGCTCGATCTGGTGGAACCTTTGCAAGATCAGCCTCGCAAACCCCGACGGATGCCCATGGGGGACGAAAAGAAATATGAGGGAGCATGAAATCCTATCAAAATATTGCTCGAGGAGGCCTTCGAAAAAAACGGAATGCGATGATGGATAAATTTGCCCAGATCCTTCAACGGCTTCCCACTGGTAGCGCATCTGCATCCAGCAGCCACTCTGGAGGTGTGACTCCCTTTAAGATACAAGTAAATTTTGACATTCCCATATTTGAGGGTCAAATAGATGCAGATGTCGTAGATATATGGTTGAATCTATTAGAAGGATATTTCTTGGTTCATGATTTTTCCGACCGGGAGAAGATTATTTTTTCACTCCTCAAAGCTACCCCCCATGTCAAGGACTGGTGGGAAACCTACTGTGAGAAAAAGGATGATACAGAACCCTCTCTGTTCTCGGCTGTACCCACTTGGAATTATTTCCGAGATGCCATCAAGGAACAATACTATATTGTGGGGGCTATGAGGACAAGTACATAAAATGGAGCACGTTGTGACAACAAAGGGATCAAGATGTGCATGAGCTGAAAAATCTGTTCCATACCCTGCGCACAAACTTGGGTATCAAAGATTCAAAGAAACATCTGGTGCTAAAGTATCACAGTTATCTGCACAGATACATTCAGGAGGGAATGGAGTTCCTCGACATCTCCTCGCTTGGTATGACATATCGGTATGTTGCCAAGATTGAGTAGAAATTCAAACAGAAGAAACGAGACTTTGGATCTGCAAATCAAAAGTAAGGGAAAGGGTGCTACTAAACCGCAGAACAAAGGACCGAGCCAAGGCATGGCGGCTCAAGAAAACTTGTCAAAGCCACAAGCAAATAATAACACCGCAAAGCCAAAGAAGGACACGAGGAAGTGGTGTCAGTTCCATAAGAGCTCCACTCACAACACAAGAGAGTGTCGGGCCAAGCAGTCGTTGGTGGCCAAGATGAGGGCTTTTGAGTCAGATGCATGTTTTGAATCTGAATCAGAACCTGACAAGGGGAATGACAAAGGGAAACATATTATTGATGTGGAGCCCAATGCCACTGTTGCCACTACAAAGATCCACAAGGAGGCACCGGAAGATCTAGAGGAGGAGGAACGTCTCTTCCACTCCTAGATGTAGGTAAAGGGCTCCTCGGTACAGTTCATTGTCGATAATGGGAGCCAAAAGGACCTCATTTCAGCAGATGCCATGAAGCAGTTGGGCTTGCCGACCACAACTCACCCACATCCATACACCATCGGGTGGCTTCACCAAGGATGAGATCTCTGCGTCAGCCAGCAGTGCCACCTTCCATATAGCATCAAGCCCTTCACGGATGTAGTATTATGTGACATTTCTCCTATTGATGTTTCTAATGTATTATGAGGACAACCATACTTGTGGAAGCGTCATGCAGTGTATGAGTTGCGACCTCATGCTGTTATTGTTACTTTGGGAAATAAGTTGTACAGGATACCAGAGGTACCGCCTCCTGCCACTATCTCTTTGGTTACTTCAAAACAATGCAGTAAGCTCATTTCCCAAACTAGGAAATTTGTTTTCCTGATGATCCGCCCCCAGGGCAAGAAGAAGACTGTGGCCATGACCTCCAGACAGGGCTCCTCCGCACGACAACAACAAATGGACAAGGTTATGGAGGAGTACGGGGACATCTTCACCTCACCCATAGGGGTTCCTCTACACTGTCAGGTCAAGCACCTGATTGATCTTACCCTAGGTGCGCCGCTACCCAATGGACCGATCTATCAATGCTCTGTTCTAGAGAACGATGAAATCAAGAGGCAGATTCAGGAGCTGCTGCAGAAAGGTCACATCCGACCAAGTTCATCACCCTATGGGAGCTCGATCGTGTTGGTACAGAAGAAGGATGGGATGTGGCTGAGACTCTGTATTGAATATCGGGCGCTGAACAAGATCACTGTCCAGAATAGGTACCCGATCCCTGGATTGATGACCTTCTGGACCAACTCAAAGGGGGGAAATATTTCAGCAAGATCGACTTGAAGTCTGGGTATCACCAGGTACCAATCGAACCCTCCGATGTGTGGAAGACTACCTTCAAAGCCAAGGAAGGCCTTTTTGATTGGCTGGTCATGCCTTTTGGGTTGACGAATGCTCTCGCAACCTTCATGAGGTTGATGGACGACATCTTGCGGCCATTCACCAACTCATTTGTAGTGGTGTACTTAGATGACATTCTGATCTTCAGCCAGACTTGGGAAGAGCACCTCCACCACATCCAACAAGTCCTTCAAACACAGCGGCAACACAAGTTGTGTGCCAATTTGGAGAAGTGCACTTTCGGCATGACCTAGGTTCAATATCTGGGATACATTATTGATGAAAGGGGGCTGCATATCAATCCAACCAAGGTCCAATTCATTCGGGATTGGCTAGCCCCAACCACTATAAAAGAGCTTTGCAGCTTTCTCGGTCTTGCTAATTTCTACCGTAGGTTTGTGTTGGGATTCTCTCATATCACTTGGCCCTTGAGTCAAGTCACCAAGGGAGGAGCGAGAGAAAAAAAAATTTGGTCAGAATCTCAACAGAAGACGTTCACATAATTGAAAAATCACCTCTGTTCTGTCCCAGTGCTCACATTACCAGACTTGCAACAACCATTTGAGATCGAGACAAATGCCTCTGACTATGTTATTGGGGCAGTAGTGAGACATTGTCTGACACAGTTCGCAAGTATCCCACTCATGACAAAGAAATGTATTTCATTGTGCAATCTTGTTGACAATGGAAGCATTAAATTTTGGGGAAGGAAACAATCATCCACACAGACCACCGGCCCTTGCAGTTCATACAGACACAAGGGAATTTGCAGAATGATCGCCATCAAAAGTGGTCCACATATCTGCAACAGTTTCATTTTAACATCAAGTACAAGAAGGGTAGCACCAATAATGTTGCAGACTGCCTCAACCAGCCACCGATCGTGGCGCTCACCACCATTCTCAACTCTTATGGGCATGAGACTTCTGATTGGCCACTTCTCTACGAGAGCAACCCAGACTTTGGCCACACATACAAGGCACTCTTGGGGGGTACGTAAGTTCCAAATTTTCACCTCCAAGATGCACTTTTATGTCACCTAGGACACCTTTGTGTTCCTTCAAGCGAGCATGCCAAGATGATATGGGAGGCACACTACAGTCGAGTCGCTGGGTATTTCGGGGTCGAGAAAACAGTAGCAGTACTGCAAAAGTATTTTTATTGGCCGAACCTTTGAAAGGATGTCAGGAAGAACATCAGATCCTACACTGCTTGTGCCATTGCCAAACTGACCATCAAGAAGTAAGGCCTATATACTCTGCTACCTACCCCTAGTTGACCTTGGGAATCCATCTCCATGGATTACATGTTGGGCCTACCTTCTACTAAGCATGGAAATCACTGTGTTTTCGTGGTCGTCGACATATTCTCGAAGATGGCCATTATGGCGGCCTGTAAGAAGAATATCACAGTAGAAGCCACTGCTAAAGTCTTCTTTGAACGAGTGTGGGTGCACTTTGGGATCCCACAATCTATCATATCATATTGGGATAGCAGGTTCCTCAAAACATTTTGGTCCAGCCTCTGGCCAATGCTGGACACCAAGCTCACCAAGTCCACAGCTTTTCATCCCCAAACAGATGGCCAGACAGAGGTCGTAAATAGAATGATTGTACACATTCTGTGCATGTACAATTCAAAGCATCCACGCACATGGGATGAGAGCCTCCCTTATGTACAACATAGTTATAACCGAGCTCTCCACAACTCAATCAGCCACAGCCCCTTTTAGGTGGGCTTGGGATTCCAGCCACTATGTCCCATTGACATAGCCATGCCATTTGCGGCTACTCAGGCTGATTCGGCTCATGTCCAGTCTGAAGTTGACAAAGAAAATAGCTTCATCGAGTGCATTCAACACATCCACCAACATGTTCATGACATATTGGACATAGCCAATGCTAAGTACAAGCAACGCCATGATCAACATCGGGTGCCACACAACTTCCAATTGCGTGACAAAGTGTGGCTACATTTGCAGAAGGAGCGCCTCACTGGACCCCATCGCAAGCTTCGCCCATTCCGATATGGGTCGTACACCATCACCAAGGCTGTAGGGAACAATTCCTTCGAGTGCAATATTCCACCATTCCTTGGGTTGCACCCAGTATTCAATGTGGACTGCCTTTGTCCTTACTTCCCACCTCTACTCGACACCTCTGACATTGCAGAACAACTCACACCAACAGAGTTAAACCTAGACTGCATGGAACAGGCCACCACAGATTGTATCATGGACATGCAAATCAAGAACACTCGCCAACAAAAGATCCAACTTGTGGATTAAATGTTTTCCCATACGATTTTAATAATCATGCATTAAATATCTATTTGACTTTTAATTAATTTACTCTGCTCCGGAATGAGTAAAATGTACTCTGCTCACAACTTGTCCTTATCTGCAAACTCAATCCGCAACCTTCAAAACATTTATTGTGGTATGGCTGAAAATTAAAAGCAGTGATTGTGATTAATTTTCCAACAAAATACATGTGTTGGTTATCTTGCTCAGATGTTTTTGACTATTTTTTTTGGATTTTATTCCATCCATAGATTATTGGGAATTTCAACCAATCTTGTGTAGTTATTGTTTATAATATCAATGATACCCTTCACCTTTGGAGTTGTCTTTAATGCGACTTTTTGGAGTTGTCTTTAATGCGACTTTTTGGAGTTGTCTTTAATGGGACTTTTTAGAGTTTCAGCTGCCAGAATCTGGTGAAATTTTTTGAGGTAAAACCTTGATTTCGGTTATTTAAACTGGATTTTTGACTATATATATGGATTCAGTACCCTAAAAAACCCCTAGGGCACTTTGATTTTACAATATTACCCATCAAACTTCTGTTTTCAATGAATTCCTACCGGACTTTTAAGAAATTACACTGAAAAAAAACACCGTAAAAACCTTCAAAAAGTCGCACTAAAGACTACTCCTTCACCTTTAGTTGCATCGTCTCCTGCTTCTACTCAAGATCGCCATGTCCCACAGGCTCAAAGTGTTATCATAACAAGTGACTGTATGCTTTATGCAAGTCAACGCAAATGAATAAACTCTAGTTGTTTTTGTTCCCAATCAGTAAAATAAATAGTTGCAGTAAACTAGAATCGCTTTTTTTAATGGATTGACACATTACCTCATGTCTTCCCTCATTCCCAATTTCTACATTCAAGACTTCAAATCAATACATATAATACTATTCATGTCTTCCCTCATTCCCATTTTCAACATTCAAGACTTCAAATCAATACATATAATACTATTCTTTGATGAGTTCAATATCGCAGTGATGTGAAAATCAATATTCTCCCATCTAACCTTACAATCGACACTTTGGCAAAGTTATCTTTTGTATAATAATTAGATACCAGCTTCAAATCCTTCTATGGTGGAGTGAATAATCAAAACAACATGGTCAGTCTATGTCTTTTATCTACAAATATGGATCTAATATGAATTTATGAGATCAACTAGGGTAGTTGTCTCGAAATTTACAACAAAACATACAACAAAAACCGCCATAGCATATGTGTAGACAATAAATGTAGTAGATAGGCTCTGTAGACAGGTTTAAAAACACTGCACCCATATTTTTTTTCTTATACACTACTTCGAACAAAGTATGCTCGATGAGGCCCCATAACTTAGTTTATTTCAAGCACTTCATTTTGGTCTGCTAGTAAGCTTCATCCGACAACGATCCCAACACAAGTGATATCGAGAAAAAAACTACAATTCTTGTTTCCCTCGGCTACAATCTACTTCCACAATCACGCAAAGATGCATGAGCAGGCACAACATCAACACCTTGAGTCCTGGCGCAACGTATGACTTGTTTCAAACTCAAACAAACCAAAACATGGAGTTTATAATTCACTGGTGCTCTTATACCACTGTACAGAAGCCCGTGAATAAACTCCATGATGAAAATTAATTGTATTGATGATGAAAATTATATTTATACAAATGCAAGGTAGGCACGAGATAACTTATTAACATAAAAAGTGAACTAACATCTAATTACTAATGTATAAACATAATCTCGAAGGATTTGAGTACGTTTGAGTTTAATGGCCCATTGTTTGTTTGACTGAATGCTATAGGATTTTGCATGAGTGATGCGAACGGAAATGGAACATCAATTTATGGCATTCGCTAATAGCAATCAGCACCGGAACACCGCATTACTAATAAACATACAATTTTTGTTATGGATATGACATTAAAAATTTTAATTTATACTCTCTAAAATAAAAATTAGAGGTTTATAATTTTTTTTTTCAACTTATTAATTTAGATTTTACATAAGTTTATATATCAAATTTTATAGAAATTATCAATATTAAAATTTATATAAATTAATGATTATAATTTATTATTATTATTATATATAAATTTCATTTTTATAATTTTTTTCCTTCTTTATATTCTTACTATATAATTTTTTATTAAAAAAAATTACAACCCATTTCATTGAAATAAAGACAGGTAAAGAATTTGACACACATTTTCCACTTTATGATTAGTTGAAGGTGTACATCTACCCTCACGCTTCTTGTTTGTGTACAAAGTCCATAATCGAAACATCACAAATTTTATTTAATGATGTATGTATTCTATATTAATATTAATTCATTATATATTAATGAGAACTATTTAATATTTAATATTTAATATTTTTTTGTAAGCTTTGCAGGACTACATTTTCAATATGTCCAATATATCACCCCGATCGAGGCGGGGAATTGAATTAGTGACTTCACATCAAGGAGTACCTTTTAACAGAACACCCAATCACCGGTTATCCAAGACCCCATGGACGAAATATTTAATAACTTAATTCCTACCAAAAATATCAATTTAAATGAATAACAAATATCACCATTTACAAATATTCATTATTGATACTTCGGTGAAGGTCCATTCAAACCTCGAAGAAGCATATGGCGTAACAGATTCGAATTAGAGTGGAGGTTCCAATTTATTGGCCAAAGTTAAATTGGTGGACAAAGTAGGAAGTCAGCCCCATCTTCCCTTTCCCACAAGATCCATGAGAAAGGTCTCGACCCTACTCCGTATTGTGGTCTTGTAAATAGTCATGGGTCAGAGTTTTTATAGTAGAAATATCATTAATGGTGACTTGAAAATCCTCCCCTCTTTTAGAATGTTGAGAATTTGAATTTTTGCATTACAAGAAGTTACAAAGCATGTGAAACAGCAAGCTCAAACTCCACAGGGTGGAAGATCCAAAGGATTTGAGATCATCACACATAAAGTCCACTAACACAAGCATGGACGTCAGCGGTCGGCCCAACCTCTTCTCCACTAGCATTACTTATTTGGTCACCAATCTCTACAGATACAAAGAAGTTGTAGATATCGCCACACAATTTTCCTTTGGAAGGATGGGAAATGTGTCCATCTAGAAGTGGATTATTAGGGGAAGATGGTGGCAGTCACTATGCAAAAGAAGAAGAGAAAAATTAGAGATGTGCGGATTGGGGTTAGAGAAATTTTCAATTCCCACCACACAAGCGTAGTTAAGCTCTTGGGAGGCTACTGCAAGGGAGAGATTGTATATCTCATCCACGAATACGTCAAGGGATTGAATTAGAGTGGAGGTTCCAGTTTATTGACCGGAGTTAAATTTGTGGGAAAATTCGGAAGTCGGCCCCATATTTCCATTTCCATAAGACCCGTGAGCAAGGTACTGAACCCGACTCTATATCGTGGTCTTGTAAATATTCAGGGAGTCAGAGTTCTGTTGGAGTAAATGTATAACATGTAAAGAAAATAACCTTGACCTGAAATGGGTCTGATGCATAGTCGACATTTTGTGGTTATACAACATTGGACTATGAGCGAGATAGGCCTATAATGACCTGCATATTTTGGTTATGATCTTAGGAGAGTGCAACGTTCAAGGTATGAACTAAGGATGCAAGTTTAATTATTGAAATGTGACTCCCGCACATGTTGTACACTGTATATGTTCTAACAGAAGTACCCCCAACACCATATGGAGTTCTTGATCTTTGAGGGTATTTGTCTAAGTCACTAGGTCATGGTATTCATCAATTTAAGAATCTATAAGAAGAGAAGATATTTATGAGTTTTACCCTCAAGAAGAGGGGTTTTGGCCCTAGCTTGCAGCTTATATACTATGTCACTATTCTTATTATTTTGGTATTTTTTTTTATGTATTGCACATTGTAATAATAAGGAACAAAGATAATAAGTAAAAAGATAACATAAAAAGTTATCAAGGAAAGAGAATTAACTTATTTGATGCCCTATTGAATTCTCAACATAGTTTCAGAGCTAAGGTTATCTAAGGGCATAATGAAGTTCATCAAGAAGATTTCAAGCCATATCAAGAAAGGTATCAAGAAATTATGGAACTTATTATCTTCTTCAAAGAAGGTATCATTCAAAGAAATGAATGAGAGTGTCTTCTCAACTCTCTCTAGTACTTTCCAAGAAGAATACATCTGGCTAATTGATAGTGGTGCTACAAGACACATGACTAGTCACTCAAGCCAATTGAAGATATTATCAAAAGGAAAGTCCACTTATTCAATGGAACTTGGAGACAAGAATATCTATCCCGTGAAAGGCATTGGATCAACATCCATAAAGCTCAAAGATGGAAGCAACATACAACTCAATAACATTCTATTTGTTCCAAGTTTTCATAAGAACTTACTCTTTATTTCAAGCTTAGAAGTTAAAGGAGATAGAGTAGCCTTCATTGATGGAAAGTTTATCGTTTGGGGAAAAGGCTCAAGTATAGATCAAGCCAAAGTTATTGGCATTCAGGAGGGAAGGCTCTACAGATTAATATCTCTTATAGCCCAAGCCCTAGTTCATATTGAAATTAACCCATGTGAACTTTGGCATTGATGATTTGGTCATCTCCATTTCAAGATCCTCCCATATCTAAGCTCCATAGTATATAGAATTCCCAACCTGAAGGAGGATCATGAAGGTGTCTACAAAGGATGTGCTTTGGGAAAGAATATCAAGAGACCATTTGGAAGCAGTGCTTCACGGTCAAAATAAATCTTGGATATTTTTCACTCTGATGTGTGTGGTACTATGACTCCAAAATCACTTGGAGGTAATCTATATTATGTCACTTTCATAGATTATCATTCAAGAAAGACTTAGGTTTATCTGATGAAAAACAAGGATGAATTATTCACAAAATTCCAAGAATTGAAAGATGAAGTAGAGAACCTTATAGAAAGAAAAATCTAGATTCTAAGATTTGATAATGGAGGATAATATACATACAAAGAGATAATAGCATTCTATAAGGAGTCTGGGATTAAGAGTGATCTGAGTATGAATTCTAGTTTTTTTGTGCTAATTTCATTTTTAGATTTAAAATTTACTTGTTGATCTTATGCTTGTTGTACATATGTTCCTTGTTGCTTATGTGTGTCAAACATGTAATCTAACTGAGTTTTTATGAGTGAATTCAAGAGCACAAAGTATGAAATATAAATGTTGAACAAAATCAACATAAAGAAAAACAAACCATCACAATTAATCAATTAAAATATAGTTTCGATGAAGGAGTTCACCCCTCTTAGGATACATCTCCCTGGTCCAGCTTCCATGGCTTGGGCCTCTATATTAGCTCAATAGTGAAAAAATTGTTGTTTACATGCATTAAATGCTCCTGAAACATACTCCAATGAGTTCATAATATCAAAATATATCATAAATGACTATTCATTCACTCCATTTGGCCTTCAACTGACCTAGGCATGGCCTTCCTTCCTGGTGGCCCTAGGCTTAAATTTTATTCGAAGCGACAAAAACACCTGTAGAATTTCTCCTCTGCATCTAAAACCTATTCAAATGTGTTCAGAGCATGCCAATATGCTAGTAATGACTCTTCCTGAGCCAAAATTGGTCGAAAATTTCTCAAGATATGGGCTATTCAATTTTTCCCTAGATTCCTCCTCCAAATGTAGAGAAGACTCTAGATAACCCCACCAAAATGGTAGGTCTGCCGAAGATGGTGGCGCCCCTAAAAATCCACCAACCTACCTGCAACCTTAAATTAATTAAGCGCGATTAAAGTTGGATAAATGCAGATTAATTACGCACTAAGTGCATTTACACAAACTGGTGTAATTAGCATTAACCACTGGATTAGTGGATTAACCTACCATTAATTAAAATCTTCGCTATTTGGATTTTTCCGCACCATTGGTTCTTGTGGTAAGGACATATGGGAGGGGTTGGCCCCCTCTTTTTCGCCATCGAATCCCGCATTGCAAATCAAATAAATTTCATTGGCCCTGATATTACAAGTCTTGCCCGCAACTCGGTGGTAAGGCGCAGGGTTATGTGGAGGGAGGTCATGGGTTTGACCCTGACCTCCGCTCCTTCTCATATATATTTTTCCAACTTGAAAATTATCAACTCCAGAAACATACATAATATATTATTACATGAATTATAATACAACCTTGATATATATATATATATATGTGTGTGTGTGTGTGTGTGTGTATATATATGTGTGTGTGTGTGTGTGTGTGTGTGTATATATATATATATGTGTGTGTGTGTGTGTGTGTGTATATATATATGTATATATATATATATGTATATATATATATATATATATATATATATATATATACATACACATATATATCTATATCTATACATATATATCTATATCTATATATATATATATATATATATGTATACATATATATATATATGTATATATATATATATATATGTATACATATATATATATATGTATACATATATATATATATATGTATACATATATATTTAGATATATATATGTATGTATATATATACATATATATGTATGTATACATATATATATATATATATATATATATATATATATATATATATATATATGTATATATATGTATATATATATATATATATATATATATATATATATATATATATATCAAAACCTTTGCGGACTTTGGCATATAAAATATACATTTATAATGTTATATCCAACCTTAGCATATAAGATATGCACCCACCTTTGAACCTTAGGATTAATAATCATGCCACCATACAATGTATTCAAATGCAGACTTTGCAATCTACATAGTTTGGACTATATAATAAACCAACAATAGGATATGAAATCTCATATGGAATTCTAACCTTAGAACATATACCGAATGCAAACTTTGACCACCATATAACAAAATTGAAATTTGACTATAGTACATAAAATGAAATTTGAACCAAACATTGGAGAGGGGGTCCACCAGAGGGGACACGTGGCGGTCCTTGGTTGGGTTGTCCTCCCACATAAAAAAAAATTGAATTCAACCTTAGGAGAAAAAATTTAAAAATATTCACTTTCAAACCAAACTGGTGAATCCAATAGTGACACTTGTCAAAATGCCACTGGGAAAAAACTGAAGAATATTCCATGCATGTTGACTGGGCTACCATGTCATCAACCTGTCAATGTTCTGCAATTTTTTTTTTTTTAAATCATGTTCTGAACGATGATTAGTGGGCTATAAATTCTTTATCTGGAGTCGGTTTTAAACGAAACAAATTGTGTTGGATTCCTGGCAATCAGTCAATCACTGTCGTTTAGTTTCCAATCAATTCTGATTACTTTAATTTTTGAGCTAAATACTGAACCTATGATCATTTCTCCCCACTAGAAGACTTTTGGACCCCCAAAATCTCTCTAGTTACTAATCATGTGGATGAGGATATTGTTCCCTCAACCTTCCAGTCTCTATCCACTGAAATTTTCCCAATTTCATCATTTGGATCTTTCACAAAAAGTTAACTTTTTCCATGATTCATGTGACCTTCTCTTGTTGTCATTGACACCGTCATGGTGCCATTTTTCTGAATTTGCGGAGCAACAAAATATTCTTGCAAAAACCATCTTGTTCCTACCTATGTCATCAATAAAAGGAAACTTAAAAATGGTTTCACCTTGCATACTGTCACCATGGAGATTTTTAGTTGATCTCGCTTTTTACTTGCATCGTCTCTTAACGAAGTATCTTCACCATTGCCATGTAACCTTTGGAAACCAAAAAAAAAAAAATTTGGACCCCATGCCTTCTTTTCCAAGCTGCTTTGCCACTTTCTCTTTGACCTTTATACTCTCTTGCATCGACATTTTGTTTCCAACACTTCTCAACACTAATGTTGACTGTTGCAAATGTTTTACATCTTGTTCATCTCCTTTCAAAGGAAACTTGTTAGAATCCTGGAACATCACATTACAAGAATAAGCATATTTTTGAAAAGTTTGATTCAAAACATCTCTTTGTTTGATCATCAACAATGTCAAATTATGACTTGCATTCATTATCCTCTTCATTTCTCCTGTATGTATAAGAGACAAACTTGTCTTCTTCTTATGCGCTCTAACTATGTACTCAATACCATATTTAAACAAGTGATACTTATTATCATGGCAATGAAATATTTCTTTCCTATCATACATATAAGGAATTTCCAATACAATGCCTGATATCTCAAGCGACACCACACCAAGTTCAACTTCATCAAGAAAGTTTGAATTGATGGTGAATATTAGTATGCACTTCCTTGTAGCCTGCAAGTCTGCATTCTTGCATATCCAATCCAAAGGATATTTTCCTAGATGTCTAATAGTTTCAAGGTCTATCTGCTTAACCAAGTCTTTGGAAATCAAGTTAGTTTATGACCCACTATCAAAAAGTGTATATTCATCATGAGTGACATTTGAAAATTTTGAAGAACTAGTGCTTGCAATATGTTTACATTTCAAACCCATGGCTGTAATATTTGTCTCATCTCCTAAATATGATCCTAAGTCATGTTCAACTATAGCAACATTTTTTCCTTTTTCTTTTTCTTTCAATTTGTTTGGTTTTAATTCTAGATGAAGTTGCCAACACTGGTCTTCATTGTAGCCAGTTTTTGAACAATTTTTTCACGTGAGTTTTTCTTTCTCTCTTCTTATAGAGCTCTTTCTTTTTCCCCTTCCATAAAACTTTCCCTTTCCTTTACCCTCACTTTCCATTTTCTCATCTATGTTTTGTTTCCCTCTTGCCTCTAAGTATGTGGCTTTAACACGAAACTCATCTATGTTTGTGGGATTAAACATGAGAATAGTGTGCCTAAGGTAACTGTGCAAACCCCCAACATACTTTAACAAAATTTCTTAAGAATATAAATTAATACCCAAAATAAGAGTTCTTCTCCTAAATTCATGAGTATAATCTTTCACACTTTTCCCTTTCAACTGTTTAAAATTTTTCCAATCCATAATTTCCTTTTGCATGTAAGCTAAGGGATAGAATTTCCTTTTAATGGCAACAATAAAAATTTACCAAGGCATAGAGATCTTACCGTAGTTATTAATCTCTTCTTAAGTCCTTGCTTCCCACCATACAAGTGCACATCCTTCCATCCTCAAAGAAGCGAATTGAATATTTATGTCATATTCATGAAGGTTATGAATCCTATAGTACACCTCCAATTGACATATCCAATTGTCCAATCTTTTTTCACTTATCTCTCCATTATACATTGGAAGCTCAAATTTGACATCAATTTTGAGTAATGGTTTCTTTCCTTTTGTTTCTTTTTAGTGAGTGTGGGTAGTTTTTGCGGTGGAAGTGGAAGATGAGGCTGATGGAGATGATGAGGATGATGAAGATGGTGGAGATGGAGGTGTCTTTCCTCCACTACCCTTTGAACTCTTCTCTTTATCCTTATTATCATTTGAAGTTCCTTCTCCGTGTGGAGGCTTAGAACCTTCTCCTTCCATCCCAGCAGTAAAAGCATCAAACATAATTTTAACCATCCTCTTTATGTCATTGAAGTCTCTCTTGAAATCATCCTCTTCTTAATTTCCTTCAGTCTCTCTAACCCCTGACATGATGGCTATGGATTCAAGCTCAAATTCTGATGCTTGTACCTCTTCAATCAACTCAACTTCTTGTGCAATTTGTACCTCTTCAACCTCAACTTCTTGAGACAAAACTTGAGGTGCTTCAAGTGCAGCTATGAGTGGAACTTTGGGTGAAGATGCTTCTCTTGTAGCTCTCCTTATTCTATTCCTAACCTCAGGACTTGCAACTAAAAATTTCCCTTCACCTTTCTGCAACTTTAACCTTGTTAGCATCACAAATTTGCAACCATTAAACTTGCACAAAACTCAAGCAACCATCAAGAAAATAACCTTTCCTTTCAAACAAGCCTCGGATACCAACTTGATCTGAGTATGAATGTTATTTTTGATGTGTTAATTTCATTTTCAGATTTAAAATTTATTTGCTGATATTATGCTTGTTGTACATATGTTCCTTGTTTCTTATGTGTGTCAAACAGGCAATCTAACTGAGTTTTTATTAGTGAATTCAAGAGCATAAAGTATGAAATTTAAATGTTGAACAAAGGAAACATAAATAATAGCAAACCATCACAATTTATCCATGAAAATAGAGTTTTGATGAATAATTTCACTCCTCCTGGGTTACGTCTCCTTGGTCCAACTTCCATGACTTGGGCCTCTGTATTAGATCAACAGTGAAAAATTTTCTATTTACATGCCTAAAATGCTCCTGAAACATACTACAATGAATTTATAATGTCAAAATCTATCAAAAATGACTATTCCTTCACTCCATTTGGCCTTCAACTGATCTAGGCATGACCTTCCTTCTTGGTGGCCCTAGGCTTCAATTTTCTTCAAAATGACAAAAACACTTTTAGAAATTCTCCTTTGCCTCTGCAACTAGCTACAATGTGTTCAGAGCATGTAAATCTGCTAAGAATGACTCTTCCTGAGCCAAAATTGGTCGAAAATTGCTCAAGATATGGCCTATTCAATTTTTCCCTAGATTCCTCCTCCAAATCTGGACAATACTACAGATAACACTGCCAAAATGGCAGGTCTGCCGAAAATGGTGGCGCCCCTAAATATCCTCCAACCTAACTGCAGTCTTGAATTAATTTATAGCGATTAAAGTGGGATAAGTGCAGATTAATTACGTGCTAAGCACATTTACATAAACCAGTTTAATTAGCACTAACCATCGGATTAATGGATTAACCAGCCATTAATTAAAATCTCCATTGTTTGTATTTTTCTGTGTTGTTGTTTCTTGTGGTAACGACATATGGGAGGGGGATGGCATGTGGGGTTGGCCCACTATTTTCTGCCGTCGGATCCCGCATTGAAAATCAAATAAATTTCAATGGACCTAATATTACAAGTCGTGCCTGCAACCTGGTGGTAAGGCGCGAGGTTATGTGGAGGGAGGTCATGGGTTCGACCCTGACCTCTGCTCCTTCTCATATATATTTTGAAAACTTGAAAATTACGCACTACAAACCTTTTTAGTATATTAAAAGATAGTTATATATATATATATATATATATATATATACCACCAGAGGGGACACGTGGCGGTCCTTGGTTGGGCTGTCCTCCCACATAAAAAGAAATTGAATTCAACCTTAGGAGAAAAACTTTAAAAAAGTTCACTTTCAAACCCAACTGGTGAATCTAGTTGTGAATCTTGTCACAGTGCCACTTGGAAAAAAAATGAATAATATTCCATGCATGCTGACTGGGCTGCCATGTCATCAACCTATCACTGTTCTACAATTTTTTTTTTTTAATTTTCCTGTTTTGAACAACGATCAGTGGGCTATAAATTCTTCATCTGGAGTCGGTTTTAGACGAAACAAATTGCGTTGGATTCTTGGTGACAGACCAGTCGTTGTTGTTTAGTTTAAAATTAATTCTGAGCACTTTATTTTTTGAGCTAAATATTTAGCCTCTGATCAAAGAGGGAGATGATAATCCTATATAATCCTGAACAAAATGGTGTTGCAGAAAGAAAGAATAGACCCAGTGAGTAAAGTGTAAAAGCAATGTTACATGATCAAGATCTACCTAAATTCTTGTGGGGGGAGGCAACAAAGACAACAATCTACATTCAGAATAGATGTCTTCATAGAACTTTAGATAACAAAACTCTAGAAGAAGTATTCACTGGTAAGAAGTCATCTATGGATCATCTATGGATATTTGGGTGTCATGTACTTATCCATATACCAAAGGAAAAAAGAAAGAAGTTGGATCCTTCCAGAATGAAGGGAACATTTGTTGGGTGTAGTAACTCATCAAAAGCTTACAGGATCTACATGAAGGATGGACATCACATTGAAGTTTGTCATTATTTCATATTTGATGAGAGCATAGAATTCAAGAAATAAAAGGAACTTTCCTTGGTTTCTGATAATGAATATCTTCTATTATTTGAGGAAGAAGTGGACTAGAAAGAAGAAGAAGGTCCTAGTGAAATTGTTCAACCTATGGGCATCCAAGAATCAAGGAAAATACCTAATTGGTTGAAATATACACTAATTCATGAAGAACGTAATGGGGAAATGAAAGGGACATTTAGAGAAAGTAAGAAACTTAAAGTTATTCTGGATATGCTGCATACATGACAAAGTTAATAGAAGCATAACCATCCATTTTTGAAGATCCTGTAAAGAACCAGGAATGGAAATATTCCATGAATGAGGAATATCAATCTATCATGGAAAATTGAGTTTGGGAGATCGTACCTAGGCCCAAAGACAAATTTTTAGTTACTTCCAAGTGGATATGTAGGATCAAACATGCGACTGATGGAAGTATAGATAAATATAAAGCAATATTTGTGCCTAGAGGCTTCTCCCAACTCGAAGGCTCCAATTATGAAGAGACTTTTTCTCCCATATCAAATACATAATGATTCAATCATTAGTCTCTCTGGCAGCATAGATGGGATGGAACATTCACCAGATGGATGTCAAGAACACATTTTTGAATGGCACAATAGATGAAGAAGTATAGATAGAGAAACCCTTGAGATTTGAAGCCAAGGACAGAAAGGAATATGTTTGTAGATTAAAGAAGTAACTTTATGGCCTCAAGCAAGCACCAAGGTTATTGTATTCTAGGATGGATGCATATCTCCAAAGGATAGGCTTTACAAAAAGTTCATATGACCCAAACCTTTACATTAAAGTTGTAAGAGGTGAACTTGTAATTATTCTTCTGTATGTAGATGATATTCTCTTGATAGGTGTAGAAGGTTGAATTGAAGAACATAAGAAACAACTAGAAGCATAGTTTGACATGGAGGATCCTGGACTAATGCATTTCTATTTGGAATAGGAAGTTTGGCAAGGACCCGATGAAATTTATTTGGGTCAAGGAAAATATGTGATCAATATGTTTAAGAGGTTTGAAATAATGGATTACAAACTTGTGACCACTCTGATGATCACTAACTTGAAAATACTAAGGAGTTCTGAATCAAGCCCTATGGATCCATCCAAGTATAGAAAACTTATAGGCTCACTGATGTACCTAGTGAATACTAGACGAGACATATGATTTGTAGTAAATGTTCTCAGTCAATTCCAAGTGGAGAGAAAACAAGATCATTGGATAGCAATGAAACATATTATGAGATATCTGCAAGGAATCACCAACTACTGTCTAAATTATGATAGAGTAATAATGTAATTGGATATACAGATTTCGAATGGGGAGGTAGTCAATAGGATGGAAGAAGCACTACAGGAGGATGTTTTAGCTTGGGATCCTTCATGGTCTCATGGATGAGAAGAAATCAAGCAACGATTGATTTGAGTAGTGTTGAGGCTGAATATGTTGCAACTTGTGAAGAAAGCAAAGAATCGGCCTCATTAAGGAAGTTGTTATCTGGCCTATTTGAAGGACCGATGAACCCTATAGTGATAATTTGTGACAATACAAGTTGCGTACATTTTTCTAAAGATACAATATTTCATGGAAAGACAAACATATAAACAACAAATATCACTATATTCGAGAGCTAGTACAAAATTGTGTGCTACAACTTCAGTATATCTCCATTGATGAACATGCAGCTAATATATCGACGAAATCACTTCCAAACAAGAAGCTTATGTATTTGAGAGGCAATCTTGGTTTGGTGGATGTATCCTCCATATCTCAGAGGGGGTGATAGACACTAGATTATTGTCTTCATTTGAAGAAAGAATGGAGGATTGGGTAACCATATAGCATTCGATATTATTTGAGAATGTGGTAGGGAATTCAAGATAAGAGTAGTTGTGGGCCGATATTATTTGAGGATTAGCTACCCAAGATAAGTATAGTCCAAAGGAAGGTCATACTCATTGAATTCCTGGGTGGAGTATGTACCTTCAAAGACAATGATGATGGTATCTATAATTTATTACTCTCACCAACATTATGCCTTAATATTGTGGAGAGATAGAGTTGTTAGTCAATGCCTTTCTATGTGACAATGATGGTTAATATGATGCTAGAAAATGGGGTTACCAATCCGACTCTTCTTATGAGATATCTTAAGATTGAGAAAGACCGTGTACCTCATATGAATACCTCCCTAGTTAAGAGGGAGTGTTGAAAAATGTGTAACTAAGTTCGATCTTCATAAGTATGAAATATATTCTTGTAAATTTCAAATTATAAAATGAAAATAAATTATTATTGAAGCATGGGTTTCATGCTCAAGTTATTTATTTTATAGTTCAAGCACATATTAAAGTTCTTTTAGGATTTTCCCTACATATAAGAGTCATTGTCACATGTTGAAGAGCCTATGGGAACATTGTAACTTGTAAATAGAAATTTATTTTGTCTCTAAATTGTCAAAATACATCCAAGATCAAGTCAGCCTAGAGAGTTGCCAAGTCGGCCTACATGAAGAGCCATGTCTCCCTTGGAAGAGACCTATATAAGGAGAGGAACTCGACCTTCATAAGGAATTCACTCACTCTCACTCATATGTGAAGTATAGGAAAAGAAGAAGGTCCAATAAGAGGACGAAGAAGGAGCTAAAGGAAGTCAAGTTGTTTGATTAGGTATCTCTCTCCTACGCACAAATTGAAACTAAGATTTATGTGCTAGGGTACTCTTGAGTTCTATCTTGAAGGAGAGGTAGAAAATAAGGCCAACGAAGGGCTTCTAAGGCTTCTATATATTCCTATATCTCAAGTGTGGTGAAGTTAAGGGAAGGAGGAAACTCTACAAGGAGATCAAAGTCTCCTTGTGTAGTTGTAGCATTTGCA
Organism: Pinus albicaulis; assembly: GCA_034641835.2. Taxonomy (NCBI): domain Eukaryota; kingdom Viridiplantae; phylum Streptophyta; class Pinopsida; order Pinales; family Pinaceae; genus Pinus; species Pinus albicaulis. The sequence goes on along the minus strand of CM076571.1, from coordinate 454,857,833 downwards.
TTAGTTCAATTTCAGACTTTATGGGAGAGGTCGAAGAAGTTGCAACTGGAGGTCGTGCTGATATTGATCTTGGAGGGTATTTTTCTAAGTCACTAGGTCATGGTATTCATCATTTAAACAATTTATAATAATAGAAGAGATTTACAGGTTTTCCCCTAAAGAGAAGGGGTTTTGGCCCTGGCTTGCAACCTATATATTGTATCATTGTTCTAATTATTTTGGTAGTTATTTTATGTATTGGACACTATAATAATAAGGAAAAAAGAAAATAAGTAAGAAGATAATACTATCAGTTATCAAGGAAGAGAAATAACTTATTCATTTCCCTATTGAATTCTCAACATAGAATGCCCCTCAATTTAACCAAATCACAATTCCTCTTCTTCAACACAACACCTACTATTCAAGGCCACATTTATCATATTCCTGGAATTCAATTGGCTCCCTTTTGTCTAAATACTTGGGTTCTCCTCTTACTGCTAATATTCTAAAAGCTAAATTTTGGGCGAACGTGTTATTAATTATTGACTTTAAACTCTCTCGTTGGACCTTTCGAGCCCTCAAATTTGCAATAAATCCAACTCTAATAAAATTTGTTTTGAAATCCCTCCCAACCTATATTATTTTAGACATGGTTGCTCCTAAATCCATCATCCATAAGCTCTAAAACATTTAGTGTTCCTTTCTTTGAGGAGGAGCCAAAAAAGAAAGAAAATGGGAATTGGTTACGTGGGATAAAATTTGTCGACCCAAATATAGTGGAGTCAAATGCGGAAGAATAAGTATGCTCCTTCCAAACCCACCACTCAAATCATTAGAATGGATGGTTGTGTACATGGGTCTCACATCCAGAACATTGCTTCTAAAAAAATAAATTGGCGTAGGATCATAAAATTTGGGAGATTCGAAATGGTGCTACTACCTTATTTGTGTAAGACTCTCAGAATTAATGGCCAAATCATTCAAAAAATGGTCTCTTTAAAACTATCAAATCTCACCTCATCTCTCAAGGTTATACCTAGGTATCTCAATATTAAGAAAAGAAAAATCCACAATATCAATGGAGAAAATGACTCAAGCGGCTCCTTCTGGCCCAATATTCTCTCACAACGACAAGTAGATATGTTATCTCAAGATCTAGCTAAAAGGACAACTTAAGTTCAGGATGGGGAGGATATCTTGCGATCGAGATATCATCCCATTGGTAATTTCAACGTCCAAGAAGCATGCATACTCCTATCATGAAACTAAAAAATGGAAATTCATAAGAAATGGCACAAATTATGGACACTTAATCATTGGACCAAAATCATATTATTGTTGTGGATTCTTCTATGGAACAAAAACCTCACATGGCATCATCTTGCGTTAATCTTCAAGAAGCATGACAAAATTGTAGACAACATTATTTGAAATTTCAAAAATTGGAGGTGGGCTTTGTTTCAAAATTATATCCTTAATAGATCTTGGAAGATACTCTATGAATTCATATTATGGGATATATGGAAATAAAGAAACTATAATATATTTAAAAATACCACCTTATCAATTGAATCCACCTAGTAGGCCATCCTCAACGAGCTAAAAGAAACCACCCATTTTATCTCTTGTTCTGCTCAAGATTGGGAATGTAGTCCTCAAAAACAATTTGTCATGGTTGCTAAGGGAATTTATCCCTGCTCTTCTCCTGATGTTGTCTCCAATCCTCTTGCTTGCCCTTATAGTCCCATGAACTATTTCCCTCCTCCCTTGGACTTCATTAAACAAAATTTTGATGGCACCTCAAAAGGAAACCTTGGTCCAATAAGTTTTGGAGGTGTTTTCAGAAATTCCGTGGGACAAATCCTTCATATTTATATAAAATAAATCGAACATAATACCAACAGCACAATGGAGTTATGGGACATGTAGCAAGGTCTTCTAATTTCCATTCACAATAAGTATCATAAGTTGATCATTGATGGAGACACTTAACTTATCATCTCCATTTTTTGAAAAATTCTATGTGGGACAATCCTTCCAAATCCCCCCACCATTGGCATCTAGAACCCTGATTTCTGAAACTTGCCTCCCTTTTATCTCTCATTTAAGTTCCCTTGCAGACTCATGTTTGACATGAGGGAAATAAAATCACAGACAAACTTGCAAATTTTGGCCTTAGCATTGGAGAATCATTTCTAGACCTCCCTTGGGATCAAAACGTACCTCATCCACTGTGATATTGCCAACTCTATGCTCAACATGAATTATCCCCCATAGTAGGTGTAAATTCCCAAGGTTCCTGAGATAATTCCCCTCCTCAATAAGCTCTATGTACCATGAATAAAGCCTTTCTCCAAATAATTTGTTAGTTTTTTTTTGTATCTCATGCCTATTATCTTGTCAATCTGATAGTTTTGTTAAGGGAGGTATTTACAACCTCAAGACTCTGAATTTATGCTATGGGTTTGGTTTCCCTTCAGGAGGACCAATAATAAGTGATTTGGCTATGTACCATATTTTTAAAGTAATATGAGTGCCTAGCTTTATGAACACAAATTTTGAAATGAATTATTTCATTAAAAAGTTTATTTTATATATATGTATATATGTAACTAGTTTGGTATTCATGAACACGATATGAGTGTCATGACATAGGGTCAATTGTGACCTCGAAAATCTCTAATCAAATATTAAACAAGGATTAAGTATGTAAGACACTCATAATAACTATTATAAAAGGCCCATTCTCCAAATATTAATTAGTTAAATGAATTTTTCCTTTTAACTTTAGTGTTGTAAACCTATTAAAAAACAAATAAATTAAAAACTCTATATCTTATACATTATTAATTTAGTATTTAAAACTACCACTAAACCATACAAAAACCCTTTGTATTATATATTAATGAAATTCCTCTCATTAAAAACAAAGAATCCTATCTATTAAAAAAAATCTACTCAGCTAAAATTAGTAATCTTTTCAAATTTTAATGGATTTAAATTAATATGTCTATGTACGAACTCTTCTATTTTTTTAACAGTAGTGTTGTAAATTTATTTAAATACAAAAATAACTCTATATTTTATATAGATTATTTAAATTTAGTATTTAAACCTACTATTAAACAAACAAAAACCCTATGTATTATATTTTAATAAAATCCCTTCCATTAAAAACAAAGAATATCATCTATTAAAGAAATTCCTTTCACTAATTATAAAAAACCCTATATATTGTGTGTTAATGAATGGCTAAAAACAAAGAAACCTATTGATTAAATAAATTCCTCTCATTAATAATGAATAAAAGGGGTTATAATTAGTTATTTTTTCAACTTTAATAGATTTGAGCTAATTTAAAAATCAAATAATCTTTCTTAATATTAATAAATTTGTTCCTTTAATTTAGTGTAAATTTGTCTTTTATAATCCCAAAAATATTCAATATATTAACAAAATCCATATAACTTAAAATTGCAATGTTTTTTCTTAAATATTAATATTTTTTTTAATTATAATATTTTCCCAAAATTTAATAATTTTCATTTGAAAATTCGAAACTTACTTTTTTAAATAATAGAGATATAGTAAAATCTACATAACTTAAAATTACAATATTCTTTTCAAATATTTATTTTAAAAAAAAAACTTTAAAACTATATTTTTTTAATGAATTATATTTAACTTGAATTAACTATTTTTTTTAAATATTAATTTTTAATTTTTTTTAATAAATTTCTTCAGATTAAATATTGTAAATTTGCTTTCCCCAATGGGGATGATGAACATGGAGGACACCTCAATGCATGGTTTATGACGATGAACACTTGGCAGATGGTGTGGAGGTCGGTCATCTCTTCCTCACATCGTGTTAGTAGTATGGGGAGTTAAGGTTGAACATGTGAATTTTCAATCAATCTCGTCGGAATTGTAAGCGAGTGTGGCTCGTTGGTATATGGAGATCGTTGATCTCTAGGTTTGGTATTATGTTGTAATAATTTGGTGGTTAGATGTTCGAGGATTGAGCTCAGGTGGTCTTAGTGGTTTCTCTGGCTCGTGGCATGTCTGGGACTGGTGGCGATTTCGTAGTCGAAGTCTCCTCCTTAACATCCAGGTAATGAAAATGATAAGTTCCCTTTCATGCTTCCTTATTTTTTCAGAGGTTTAAGTGAACTGTGTCTCATTATATGGTCGACCTTTGAGCCCTTTTGTGTGTTTCTTGTCTATTTTCTTCTTAGACTCCTCTTGTATTTGTAGATGCATCTTTCTATCTTGTCAATTGGTTTTCTTCTGGGGTCTTGTATTTTTGTAGCTTTTATGTAGCCGCCCTTGACCCATTGCTAGGTGAATAGTTATTTGGGCAAGTCGGGGGATAATTATCCTAAGGTGTTTATCATTGTTAGTTATCAGGAGGGTTCATGCCTATTGGGTTGGTGGTTATTTGTCTCATCGCATGGTCTGTGTCTTTGATTCTAGTTACTTCCTCTAATAGAGGTGCTAGCAAGATGATGGTATGCATGGTGTGTTTCCTAATGGAGGTCTTATTTGTAATTTCTTGAGCTGGAGATAGTGGGCCGAAAATTCATCACCATCAAATTCCTTGGGTAAAATTGAGGCTAAAAGCTACTCAACTATGAACTTTGGTGAATTGGGTGGTAAGGTTGTTAGCTGTTGTTTCTGTCTCTGCTATGATGCGACCCATGCCGTGCAACTCCCGTTCCACACCCCAGTCGAAGGGAATTTAGGCCAGGCAGGGGGTGGGCATAAGGATTTGAAGGTGGCTGATCTGAATATGGACAAACTTGTTAATGTTATGAAAGCTCCCTCAACAGTATTAAATTTTTTTTTAAGGATCGTCTTATTTAACCATTTGTGAAGGGTTAAATTGTCAAGTTTCATGTGTCTTTGATGAGGTAAATATGAGTTAATTATATTTTTAAAAATCATAAACAGAAAATGAAATGCAATAAAATAACTCACAGTAATCACATAACACCCCTGCTGGGCTACATCTCTATGGACCTGCTTTAACTAGTTAAGCCCTCTTGGGATTATGAGTGAAAATTCTGATTACAATCATTTTTTATGCTCCAATGGATTTTTTGACTGTTTCATTGGATTTAGAAGACATGAAAACCTCAAAAATGACTATCCAATCTCTGAATTTGGTTCACAGCCCCTCTAGGCTTGACCTCCAACACTACTGGCCATGGGCTTGTTGAATCTCCAAAATGACAAAATAACCTTTATATGTCCTCTAACGCCTCTATAAAATATACCACTATGTTCATAGCATCAAATACATCAAAAATTTGCTATTCACTCACTAAAATTGGCCTTTAGATGGTCTGGGCATGGCCTTCTCTTCTGGTGGCCCTAGGCTTCAAAATTCTTCAATGTGCCAAAAACACTTGTATATGAGCTCCATTGCCTCTACAAGTTGTTCCAATAGATTCAGATCATGTCAGTCTGCTAAGAATGACTATCCTTGATAAAAAAAATGGTCGAAAATTGACTTAGTTATGGCCAAAATAAATTCCCCCAATTTCTCCTCCAAAATCTGGAGAACTGGAGTTAACTTCGACTAAATTTAGTAAGTCCGCCTAAAAAGGCACCTCTACCAATTCTTCTACTAATTAAGGAGTTTTATTAGTTAGTGTTAATCTCGTCATTAGGTGGATAAGGACGAGCTTAAAATACGCATTATGGAAGATGCTGGAACGTGGTTTTTAAGTTGCGGTCACGTGGAGGAGGGTTGGCCCTCCAAAGCTCCCACCGTCTGAGCCTGCAACACGTTCAATTAAAAAATCACCGCATATCTCTTCAAATTTGAAGTAAACGGTGCAATAATAAAGGCGCTCTATTATTGGGGAGAAGTCACGGGTTCAAACCCAACCTAGAACCCTCCTTACCATTTTTCACGGCTTAATAAGCCCGAACCTTTGAACTTTAATGTATAGCACTGCAATGTTTAAAGTAATGTTGTGGACTTTAGGTTATAAAAACCTTTGTATTTCGTTTGAAAACCTTTGATTAATACATTGATTGGCTCCACCATATTTAATGAATATGCCTCCAACCATAATTTGAATATTCCATATTAAAACCATACTATATTGCCATTTTTCAATGTTTTCCAACGTATTGTTTTTAAAAAATGGAACTTTGACTTTTGGTTTTATAATTTAAATATGTGGAATTTAAATATTTAATAATATATAAAGTTTAAATTTAATAATTATATATATAAATAAAATAATATAATATATAATTATTTAAAAACTATATATAATATTAATCCAACTTTAATATATTAAAAAATATATTTTCTAACACATAATAATTATGAACCTACATTCAACTTTAGAGGATATTGGGTGATTTTTACCTTCACAAACCAAACTGGCGAATTAATTGTGACACTTTTCACAATCCCATTAGACTAAAAACTGAAGAAGATTCTCTGCATGCTGACTAGACTACCATGTCATCAGCGGTACCTGTTTTGCAATTTTTTTTTTTAATTTGCCTATTCTAAACGACGATCAACAGACCATACTCCTTCATTCGAACTCAGTTTTCAACGAAACAAGTTGTGTTGGATTCCTTGCGATGGGTTGGTCGCTTTGAATCTAGTTTTTTGAAATTCCAAGTACTTTCATTTTTTAGCTAAATTTTTCCCCTGATCCAAATTCTTATCACTCCTTCCCACTAACATGCTTTTGGACCCCCAAAGCTGGTTATCTCATGAGTGTTGAACACTCTTCTATTTCCCAAGTTCTATCATCTTGATTCTGCTTGGAGAAATCACTATGACAACCACTTCGTTACTGACATGCCTTGCCTTGCAAATGGCTTGGCTCTTCAACCACTGTTCTCCTTTTGCTGCTAACCCAATCCAACACTTGTTGGATATTTGTTGATATAACACTTTTGTTGTACCAAATTGATTCCTCGGTGCCTTCCCACTGAGAATCATGTTCCTCCTTCGCACAATGAGTGAACTACAACAAATAGCTTCCAACATCAGAAAAAATAAGAAAATAAATGGCCATTCTTTTACCTCCATGGTTCCAAATTCCACATTTGGAAGAATGCATTCACCATCTCCTTCTCTTATTAGCGTCAACACATAAAATTGTCTCCAATAGCTGCAAAATTTTCTTTGACATTTTGTCACAAACACCACGTCATGCAAGAAAAAACTTGATGACATATCCTCTTGCTCCTTCAAAGCAACTAATTTCACATCATGTGAAATTCACCATGTACTCTCACATCTTGGTGTTAAAACTTATTGACCAAACACAAGTCGAAAAAAACACGGCTCTTCAAAATACTGACTCTTCAAGTCAAGCATAATCATGTGTAACAAAATAAATTTCACATCTCATGAAACACTTCGTCAACATATCATTTTCATCTTTGGAGACAAAATCAACTCTTCCAAGTCGATATGACATGCATGCAACACACAATCAACACAAGTCGACACTCATGCATGTGAAAATGATCAACACTCTCAAGTTGACAACATACATGTTAAACAAAGAAATCGACCAACACATGTCAATTACTCATGCATGTTCAAGCACAATGAAATCATCAAAATTTCATTGTTCATACACACAAACTCTCATGTATGTATACAATTTTTCAACTCTCTCATAAACACAATCATAAGTACAAGAATCCATTCATACGTACATGTACTTAAAGCTGAAATGAACAAATTTCGCTGCAATAAAGTGAGTCAACATACTCCACTTTCAATCACTTTCTTGGAGTAAACATGCAACATGCAATGTAAAAGAACAAACCATTTCATTGGAGCCTCTTTCAGCTGCACTTCATTATCAAGTGAATCATCATGACCCACAGAAATTATGGAATCTTATTTTCCATTCTTGTCATTCTCTTTCTCCATTTTCTTCAAATGTCATGGATGACTTGCTGGATATAAAGTCCAAAACTTGTCTAGAAGATATCCTTGCTTATATCAATGAGTGTAAAACAATTGCCTCTTTCTTTTAACATGGTTTTCTTTGGCTTCCTGCCTCCTTTTATTCAAAATTTTCTTGTGCATGGCTATCCTCTTCCAACGCCTTGAAACATTATGGTTATTCAAACTACAAAACGAACATGCAAACTTTCTCCAAACCTTATGTGAGAATTTTCCATGTTTATCATAATCAAAAGCAACTTGATTAAAATAAGAATTATACCTTGAACATTCACCTTTGTCGCGTTCTTGAGGAGGTGAATTTGATGAGTTAGTGGCTCTCTTCAAAATACCAACAATCTATTCAATGACTGTAGATATTTCAGCATCCTCTTGTTCGCCATTCTCATTAGCTACATGCTTATGAGCACCATCCTGCAAAGTGGGTGTAAAACTTTTGTATTCCTCATAAACACAATCTTCACAAGCTTGAGGTAATGAACATGAAATGGAAGTCTTTCTTGAAACACATTTATGTTCCTCCTTAGCTTTAGAACTTTCTCCATCATGTTGTCCATAACCAAGACCCAAATAATTATGCCTTTCCTCAACAACAATTGGCTCAACTATGCCTTGTGCATGTTTGCCTAATCATTTACCTTCATAGCCTATTTTCATCAATAATTTGGATCTTATTCCTCTAGTGTGTCTTTCAAAAGAACCTACACACTTATATTGAGAGTAAATTGAAGATTAAATTGAATTGTATACCTCTTTTTCAAGCATGTGCTTGGATAAGGCTTCCTTGGCATCATGGAGCTGAGTCTCCATCTCATGCATCCTTTCAAGGTTCACATTTACAATATGGAGTTGAGTCTCCATCTCATGCATCTTTTCAAGATTCTTATTTGAAATATGGAGTTGAGTCTCCATCTCATGCATCTTTTCAACAAGCTCTTCAATTTAACTACTCTTGAAGTTTAATACTCTCCCTCTTATCGTCATACTTCTCTTGCATCCTATCAACCATGATGTAGAGTTTCTGCAACAACTCTTTATCAAAGAGTTTCTGTAAGGAAGATGAACTTGAAACATAACTTAATGAAGTTTCCATCACACCATGCAATGCATACAAAGATTCTTTGCTGTGATTTGAGAATTTTAAGTCTCAATCTTTTCCTTCTCCTTCACACATAAACTTGGGAAACTGTTAAATTCTCCTTGCACAAATTCAATAACTAATAGATATAGAACCAATAGCTAATCTTGGCTAAAATGAGCTAAACTTAAGCTTTGATACCAACTTGATTTAAATATGGGAAAACTTGTTAATGCTATGCAGGCTCCCTCATTAGTATTAAAAATGTGTTTAAGGATCGTCTCATTTAACCATTTATGGAGGGTTAAATTGTCAAGTTTCATGTGTCTTTGATGAGGTAATTATGAGTTAATTATATTTTTAAAACCCATAAACAACAAATGAAACACTGTAAAATAACTCACAACAATTACATAACAGAATGGATGATTATGGAGTTCACCCCTCTTGGGCTACATCTCCATCGACCTGCTTTAACTAGCTGGGCCCTCTTGGGATTATGAGTCAAAAGTATGATTTCAAGCACATGTGATATTCCAATGGATTTTCTGACTATTCCATTGGTTTCATAAGACATGAAAACCCTAAAAGAGACTATCCAATCTCTGAATTTGGTTCACATCTCCTCTAGGCTTGACCTCCAACACTATTGGCCATGGGCTTGTTTAATCTCCAAAGTGATAAAATCATCTTCAGATGTGCTCTAAAGCCTCTATAAACTATACCACAATGTTCAAAGCATCAAATATATCAAAAATTTACTATTCACTCACTGAAATTGGCCTTCAGCCAATCTAGGTATGGCCTTCCCTCTTGGTGGCCCTCGGCTTCAAAATTCTTCAACGTGTCAGAAACACTTGTAGATGAGCTCAATTGCCTCTGCAAGTTGTTCCAATGGATTCAAAGCATGCCAATATGCTAATAATGACTATCCTTGAGCAAAAATTGGTCGAAAATTGACTCAGTTTGGCCAAAACAAATTTCCCTCAATTTCTCCTCCAAATCTGGAGAATTAGAGTTAACTCTGACTAAATTTAGTAAGTCCTCCTAAAAAGGCTCCTCTACCAATTCTACCGCTAATTAAGGAGATGGATTAATTAGTGTTAATCTTGTCATTAGGTGGATAAGGACGCGCTTAAAATCCACATTATGGAAGGTGCTGGAACGTGGTTTTTAAGGTGTTGTCACGTGGAGGAGGGTTGGCCCTCCTCCGCTCCCACTTTCCGAGCTTGCAACATGTTCAATTACAAAATCTCCACATAGCTTTTCTAATTCAAAGTCAACAATGCAATGGTGAAAGCACTTCGTTATTCAGAGGAGGTCATAGGTACAAACTTGACATCAACCCCTTCTTAACACAATTCATATTCAAACCTAACCTCAACCTCTCCGAAAACTTTTGCACGGCTTAATAAGCCCGAAACTCTGAACTTTAACGTATATCGCTGCAATGTTTAATGTAACGTTGTGGACTTTATACAAAAACCTTTGTATTTCGTTTGAAAACCTTTCATTTATTTGAACTTTAATATATATTTCTGCAATATTTAATGTAACGTTGTGGACTTTAGGTTATAAAAACTTTTGTATTTCGTTTGAAAACTTTTGATTAACACATTTCATATTCAAACTAACCTCAACCTCAACCTCAACCTCAACCTAACCTCAACCTCTCCGAAAACTTTTGCACGGCTTAATAAGCCCGAAACTCTGAACTTTAACGTATATCGCTGCAATGTTTAATGTAACGTTGTGGACTTTATACAAAAACCTTTGTATTTCGTTTGAAAACCTTTCATTTATTTGAACTTTAATATATATTTCTGCAATGTTTAATATAACGTTGTGGACTTTAGGTTATTAAAACTTTTGTATTTCGTTTGAAAACTTTTGATTAATACGTTGAGTGCCTCCACCATATTTAATGAATATGCCTCCAAACATATATTTTGAATACGCCATATTAAAACCGTACTATATTGTTATTTTTCAATGTTTTCCAACGTATTGTTTTTACAACATGGAACTTTGACTTTTGGTTTTAATATTTAAATATGTGGAATTTAAATATTTAATAATATATAAAGTTTAAATTTAATAATTACATATATAAATAAATTAATATAATATATGATTATTTAAAAACCATATAAAATGTTGATATATATATATATATATATATATATATATATATATATATATATATAATTTTAATATATTACAAAAAAAAATGATTTTTTAACACAAATAATAATCATGAACTCATATTTAATTTTGGAGGATATTGGGTGATTTTTACCTTCACAAATTAAATTGGTGAACCTAATTGTGACACTTGTCATAGTCTCATTGAACTAAAAACTGAAGAAGATTATTTGCATGCTAACTGAACTTCCATGTCATTATCTATACCTGTTATGCAATATTATTTTTAAAAATTATCTGTTCTTAACGACAATCAGCAGACCACAACTCCTTCATCCGAACTTGATTTTCAACGAAACGAGTTGTGTTGGATTCCTTACGATGGGTCGATCGCTTTGAATCTAGTTTGGTGCAATTCTGATCACTTTCATTTTTAAGCTAATTTTTACCCTTGATCCAGATTTTGATCAGTGGCAGTGGTAGTTCAAGCGTTTGAACGCCCCGCGTGGGGAGGTAGAGCCATTGGTATCATGGGTCGAGCGGTCTCAGGCGTTCGTGGTGGCAGGGGAGGCTCGAGAGTAGCAGGGATTGGGAAGTTGTGCAGTGTGACGCAAGGGGGCAACACTGATGGATGCGGTAAGATGCGTTGGTCTTGGCATGCAGGGATTGCTGGTCGGCACAGTTGCTCCGAGAATTATCGGGACCTGGTCTAGTCTGTCTTTGATCGATTGGAAAATCGTGATAATGCTAGGAAGGAAGAACATGAAGTTGTCATTGTTACACTCAACTATTTGCATTACTTCCAATGCCATGTCCAAGAGAGAGTCGTGGTGGTATGAGGTGGTCATAATTTGCTATCTGAGAAGTTGGAAAAGCTAGAGACATGGATGGCTCATTTTGAGTAGCACGTTCAGTGTACCTACTTTCTCCCTCCTCCTCGAGGGACTGGATCGAATATTCCTGCCTCTATTACATCTTATGACTAAGCATGGTTACATGCGTTCTACTTGTTTTCTTTGTCTTTTGGTGCTTTTGGCCTACTAAGTTATGGATTGTGTCCCAAGTTGTACTTCTGTTTATTTGCTATATAATGCTTGCGGTAGTCAAAAAACCTAGTTAGAGTGAGACTACCTACATTTGATACCGATGTACTTCTTTTTTTAAGAATAAATAAAACCTCGATTTAAAAAAATAAATTATAAATCCATTTTAAAAAAAAAACTTTATATATTAATAAAATTCTCATATAAAATTGTATATATTAATAAAAATCATATAATTTGAAATTACCATATTACTTTTAAATATTACTAATTTTTTTATTTAAAATACACTATCATTCTAAAAAATTAATATATTGCTAAAAAAAAAATCCAAAACACTTTATTTATTAATTAACTTCCATTAAATAAAATTACAGTGTTCTTTTTCCCTATCAAGAATCTTTTATTAATGAAATTTGATTAAAAGAATTCATCGGGGGTTCTAATTACAAAATCATTCTTAAAATAATAATGAAATCCTGAAATTACGAATATTCTTCTAAAATAATAATGTGGGTTTTTTTTTTTCAAAGTTACCATGTTTTCTCTAACCCTACGTAGATATCTATTTCCAAATATAATTAATTGAATTTTTTACTGCACTTTGTGGAGGGAAACATATCTTTCAAAAGGCGAAGAAGTGAGTCCCTCGACCACTCGATAAAACCCACAGGGAGAGATCTTTCTCTGCCTTTGGGTTTTTTGGAATTAATGCTTACATCCTATTTGAGAAGTTGGTTTGTGACGGTTGAGAAATTCTCTCAACCTCTCTCTCTAATTTAGGAATAAGTTGGATCTTAGAAACTCTATTTAATAGAGTAATCTGAATGTAATCGTTTGTGTGTGTGTTGATCGCATACACCTTTGTGTGGAATATATGAGTGCTTCTAGTTAGTTTTATCTTGATATCAGAGCTTCAGGCTCATACAGGGATTGTGAGAGATAGTTAGTTTTATCTGTTTGATGGTGTTAAATTAAAATTTCGAAATTATGTCATCCTGAAAACAATAATAATGGCGATTTGGATGTTTGAACGCTCTGGAAAATATACATACATGAATTATAAAGCCCCGTCCTCCATGTCGAGTCACAGAATGAGCAGGACTGGGAGTTTTATTTTGTTTTATATGTAGATATCACTTTCCTTTTGTTAACGAATTTCTAGTACAGGAAGGTGATTGCTGAAAATATACGAAAATGAGATTATGCAACGATATTTTTTAGATTTCTTTTTTAACAGAGGAAAAAAAATATTTAGCAAACATACCCAAATATTGTAATTAGACTGTAACTGGTATTTTACAGAATGTTGGCAGACATCTGAGAACTTCTCTCCTCGCTGGATTTGCACCTTCCCTCGTGCAAGAACATACCCTTGATGCTCACGTACCTCTCTGCTCTAGCTCGCGACCTTTGCTCGATTTTTCAGAGAACCGTTGTGCATGCATGGATAACATCTTACAATTATCGTACTTGTCATGGTGGAAATAGTTATCGTGTTCAAAAAGCATGTGAGAACCACAACCGATCTTTGCAGTTCATGTGATTGGATTATGACAGCTTACTGGGTTTGAACAAATTTCTGTTGACTATTTGCACTGGAGTGTGGGACGTCGACCCACATGGAGTTACAGCGGACTAGTGATGGTGATGCTCCGCTGGGACATGACGCTGACGTGAAGTTGATCACTGTGAGAAGTAAATTGCTGGTATAGTAGTGTAGAGTAGTTAAATTATTATTATTATAATTTGTTTGTAAATTAAGTGGTGATGAATTTCAAATCATATAAGGAGGTTATTTTGTAACACTGATTCTAGATACATTATGTATCTAGACAACTTCCCTAGATTACTGGCGAGTACAACGGTTAGCACCCATGTATCTCGGTAGATAACAACTCGTCCATAGAATGAATAGTAGTTTAGCTATTGCAAACATGTAATAAATTCTGTTTGAAGCCAATATTTAAGAGATTAAGTGGAAGTAAGGCTTAATATGGATGGTTGTCCAGATAGTATGGTAGTTGTGGATCTCGAGAAGGATCCCTCATTCCTTGAAGACTTGGGAGTGGTTTTCTAATGTGTTTATGTGACATTTTGGGATGTTGTCCAGTAATTGAGTTCGGGAAGTCCTTGAATCGAGAGTTCAGGAGCCGAACTCGGGAATCCAACTTGCTAGCTACACCTTTACGAGGTTTATTAGACAACTTGATGGAGCATCTATTGTTAAGATAAAGAATGGTTGTGTTGTCAATAAATTTCTATAATGTAAGCATTAAGAGGGGATGTTGGAATTAATGCTTACATCCTATTTGAGAAGTTGGTTTATGACGGTTGAGAAATTCTCTCAACCTCTCTCTCTAATTTAGGAATAAGTTGGATCTTAGAAACTCTATTTAATAGAGTAAACTGAATGTAAATTTGTGTGTGTGTTGACCGCATACACCTTTGTGTGGAATATATGAGTGCTTTTAGTTAGTTTTATCTGGGTTTTGACAAATCAAAATAGATTTTACAACTTTTTTGTTGATAATTAATTTATTCAAACTAGAGAAAGCAAGGCAACTAATCATAATCCAAAAAATAAATCGCGAAGACCTCTATATTAATGAAATTTGCGTGGAATAAAATCCTTGTAATTTGGAAAAAAAACAACCTACTTGTTAATGATATAATCTCACTAAAATTAAACATCTAATTTCATTAAAATTAAAGGTACTTACTATAAATGAATTTCATCTAATACATTTTACATATTAAGATATCTCTTATAATTAAAATTATTTGAAAATGGAAGTATTTGTAAATGCTATGCAAAGCATCCATTTCCATTTAATTGAGTGTGCAAAATGTTCTCCATGAGTTGCAGGTTAAACAAAGTAATTTTGGTAAGGTTTCTGAGTCTTATGTGTGAGGTTTTGTTATTTAAATTTATTGTTTAACATATCATATCAGCAATACACAACAGATAAACTTCACCATAACATAACACAGCAACATGATGAGGCAGTTCACCCCTCCTGGGCTACATCTACCGAGTCCAAGACTCCCAATGGGCATATCCTTTCTCTATTAAGTTGCTTAAAATGGTTATACATTGAAACTATGCCTAAAAAGGCAAAACAATCTGTGAAATTGACTTCAGAAGATAGAAATAAACTAAAAATGACTTTTATTTCACCTTAAACAGTGAAGTATAGCCCAAAACAGCTCCATTTCCCTGATGGCCCTAATGGATCTCCAAGCTTCACTGAAGAAAAAATGGCTGTAGAACACCTCTGCTCACTTTGAAACCTATCACAAACTTTCCAGAATGTTGAAGAAACCCAAAATTGACCAAAATTTCATCCAAATTGGTTTAATATTGAAGAAGTTATGACAAAAACAAACTTTTGCCCAATGTCAATTGAAAACCCCACTAAATGTGGGCTAACTACAGTTAATTGGAGTTAATTTTGGTGAAAGGCGCCAAATCTGGACATGCCCTCTAGATTCGATGGAACCATTTATATTGGCAATAAATGTTTGTGGCGGCGGTCACATGGTGCCTTCGCCCGAACCGCCACCTAAACCGCATGTTTAAACAACTGTGGCATATAAAGTTTCAAACTCCGCATTCACATCTGGAGTTAACATCAACGGTCTAACCGTTAGACTTGTGGGTTGAAGTTGCCGCGCGCCCCGGTCGTATGGTGAGGTCATGTCGGATGGGGGCTAGCCCTTTAAACCTCTGCCCATATTAAAATCTAACTTCAAATACACCGCGGCTCCAACCTATATTAAGAACCATCTTTGTGGCCTAATGGTAGGCACGTGCATTGTTTGCTACGAGGTCCGGTGTTCAAACCTGAGAAGTTACAAAAATTTTAATACACCTTCCAACTCCGGCCTAGGGCCATGTGGCAGCCTCCGAGCTTGCCACGTGGCACCCGTTGAGTGGCCAAAAATACAAATAGTCAAACCATTAACCAATCATAGAATGCCATTTGTCCATCCTTCATTCGTTCAAGTGGAATATTCTAGGGAATATTCTAAGGAATATTCCTTGCAATATTCTTTTTATAATAATTCCAAAGTCAAAAGTCAACTTTGGTCAACTGGATTTTTGAAGGATACTAGAGACTTGAAACCTGCATAACTTTCACATATGAAGTTAGATTTGAGTGTCGTTCACGGCGCCAAAATCACAGCTACGAGGCCTATCCATTCGTTCAGGTTGAAACCAATTCTGAGCAGTTCCAATTTTGAGCATTTTTTCAACTTGGACCTGAGCTCCTGATCACACCTACCAAAAGAGAAGCTTTTGGACCCCAAAATCTCACTGAAATAATGAAACTGATATATACAACAACTAAAATTACTGCACCCTCTTCTCTTCAGCCTCAAAACACTTGCCCTGTGTTGTAGCTCCTAGAGACAACCTAGAGTTGTGATAGACCAGTGCCTAGGACATCTTAGCATAGCAAGGAGCATATAATATAATGTACGAAGTTGTCAGCTTAAGCTCACATGCTATCTCCTGTAAACAGGGAAATAAAATAGAATGGGACCAAACTCTCAGAAACTAACACAGGAAAAGAGATACTACAGAGGCAAGATGCAGAACTCCAATACAAAAGCAACAGACAGTTCAGAGGCAATTTAATACAAAGCGGGCCAATTCAGAAATACTTCACAGACATAAATTATCAGAAGGTGTATGTAGTGAAATAAATATTGAGAAGATACTAGTTAACATTGAGCTGATACCCAGATATACAATACCACCACGCATGGGCTTACCAATCTAAGAATCCATACATGATAATAGCATTTTAAAAGCACCCTCCCAAAGCAACTAATATAGCAGAACTATGGTTAATATGAATAATGGAACAAAATATCATGCATGAGCCATATTCAAAGTGCTTGACTGACCCGAGCATGGGCATCAACTAGGATGAATCCATACCAGAAATCAGTGAGCCACTCGCATTCCAAAACATGATACAAGAAAGATGGATGAAATGAAATGTTCTATTAATATAACACAATAAGGAAAGTTACAGACTGTGAAATACCAAAGACCATAATCCTCTTTGACAGATAGAACTTCTCCTCACTGAGACCCTATGGGCTCTGAGCCTTCATACAATAATTTTACAAAATGTATGCAAAAAGCCTTTCACTGCATAATTTTCTGATAAAAATCTGGAACCCTTACAATGTGTTTTTCATGGTTTTTATAGGAGAAACTAAAGCCTAGTAAAAGAGGTGGGTGATGAACATTTAATTTACATAATTAAGGAAAAATGGGAGAAACTTTCGCGCCCATACTGTTGAATGTCTGTGCTGTGTTGTTTGTACTCTGTGGCCTCCTCTCTGAAATAAATGCACTGGGTAGAAATCTCTCCAGGGGCACGGAAAAGAAGTAAAATCACACAAATATCTGTCCTTTCCTGAAAGAAAACTCTGATGAAATAAAGCCTTGAGGACATTGTTTTCTGTGTATAGATCTTTCAAATGATGTGCAGGATCTTCAATTTGGTACTCTGCTTCGAAAGGCTAGAACAAGACCCCCAAAACCTTCAGCTACCTGCCTTTAATTCTTTACTGATCACTGATATTATTTATCTGTCGTGTCGATATCTCCGTCTGTGAAATCGGCGTCTTGAATAACACTAGGAAGCTCACCAAAGTAAAACCCTGTTTCTTTAATGGATGTCATGTCACAGTAGCTACCCAGGACTTTCTTCATAAATTTCGCCTCTGAAAAACTGGTTCTTTGACGCATCCTCGGCTTTTATAATGGAAGCTGCAAATGATGATAATTCCCAGTAACTGTAAAACTGCAAAACACACAAAGTTGTGAAGAAAAAAATGCATGGGGGACGGCAATGCAATGGAAGCGACTGTGTAACAGAGCGACGTGATGAAGCGGCGGAAATATGCATGGTGGTGACGAAGAAAATGCAGTAGAAATAATGGCGGAAGGGATGGCCAGAGTTTATAATGTGGGAAATTTAAAATATAACGTATGAATGTAATGTATAAATAGCGGAGGAAAATTGCGATAAACACGTGGAACTATGACGTGGAGGGACGGAACCAATGGCGGAGTATGCAGATAATCTGGACCGTTCGATCTCCAGGTGAGATCGACGGTTAAAAACACATCGGAGGGCAATGCAATGGTGGGCCAGGTTTACTTTTCAATTGGACTAAAACTCGTGCAACTTCAAAAAGCGACCGTCATTGGATGAAGACCTCCAGATCGAACGGTTGTCATGAATATCGTGCCATGACTTTGACCGAACATTAACGCGCGATGGAGGGCAGTATTCGAGCCGTACGCGGGGACACGTGGTGAGCGCTGTATGGAATCGCTGGCCCAAGGAGAATTACCACCTACCGCTAAAAGGCGATGCGATACATACCACCCGGTTTTTGCAATGGGAGCGGGCGTGGGGACCACCAGGACAGGCAGGCTGCGGACCGTCGGATGCTGGAAGATAAATGGCCAAAAACGCTCTCGACAACTAATTTAAATAAGCACTTTGGACTAGCGCATGGTCTCGGGGCCGAGTCATGTGGAGGAAAAAAGTGTAGGGGCTAGGGCCAAAAGGTGCTGGGTCCGATATATTTTCAAATGTGGGGTTTTCGGGTTTTTATAACGCATTTTGGGTTTAGAGGAGAGGAACGATAGGTGGAAGATGGGTTTTTCAGGCCAAACAAATGGGATTTGAGGAGTTTAAACGGGACTGGATTGTCAAAATTTAATAGAATGCTGACGGGGTCAACATTGGCTCCACCTGGGGACGGCATGCTCATACCTGAGCATGCCGAGAACTTCGCAGACCACCTGATCGTATTCTATGCATACTCTGTTCCTCAGCAATTCTATTTTTCTCTTCATATTTCACCACAACACCCACATTATTCAGACGGAGATGAAACAAAAAATTAGTATACATTATGATACAACAGGCTTTCTCTGTCTGAATCAGAACTGGAAGTAGGGTTTGAGAAATTTACCATTTAGAGGGGCATCCAGCAAGTCGCCCTGTAAATTCTCTAACCTGAAATTATTATTCCCCCCCTGTTCCACAATTTTGAAAGGACCAAACCAGAGGGGGTCGAATTTTCCATGTTTACCTTTTTCAGCTCTTCGGACATCCCATCTAAGCACCAAATCACCAATCTGCAGCTTCCTGTCTTTTGCGTGCTGATCAAAAATGTGTTTCATTTTCTCTTGATATTCCATTAACCTCTGATTCACCTGGCCCCATGTTTCTTCTAATTCTACCAATTGGTTGATTCTCCTGATCATGTCATCAGGTTCCTCCTGGCTTTCTTGCATGAAGCGGGCCACTGGTAAAGCTAGTTGTACAGGAAAAAATGCTGCTCGTCCATATACCAATTCATAGGGAGATTTTCCAGTTGCTCTCTTGCTGGTGATTCTATTAGCCCATAGAGAAAATTTCAATTGGGAATCCCAATTCTTCTGATTTTCATTGATGGTCTTCGTCAAGGCCCTCACCAGAGTTTTATTTGAAGACTCTGCCAAGCCATTCCTTGTGGATAGTAAGCTGTAGAGTGATTCAGTATGATATTGTATTGCTGGCAGAAATTCATAAATTTTTCAGACTTGAAGGCCTGTGCATTATCAGTCACTATCCTAGCAGGACAGCCAAACCTGGATATGATGTTTTCCTCCATGAACTTTATGATCACAGTATCTGTAGCATTCCTTGCAGGTATGGCTTCCACCCATTTAGTGAAATAATCAGTGGTCGTTAATATCCATTTATGTTGTCCACTTGATGGAAGATGTATTTCACCTATAAAATCAATACCCCATTGTTTGAATGGTTCATCCACATGCACTAGAATCAGGGGAAATGGTGCAGATTTCTATCTCTCAGCAAATTTCTGACATTTATCACATGCTCTTACCCTGGCAAAAACATCTGCAAAAAGCTTTGGCAAATAGAAGCCAACTTTCAAAATTTTATGAGTTGTAGCCTTCCAGCTGTAATGACCTCCACAGATCCCTTCATGAAATTCTGCTATAATACTCTCGACTTCATTCTCTGTGAGACACAGGAGTAAGATACCTAAGGGATCTCGCCAGTATAGCTGGCCATTGGTGACTATATATTTCTGTGATTGCAATCTCAACGCTCTGTATTTAGTTTTATCACAACTTGGACGGCAGCTGAGTGTAAGGAGATATTCTACTATCTCTTTGTACCATGGACTGGTGAGGTACTTTATATGTGTTTCTGGATTAGCTACCCCAATTCCATGTCATTCTTCTTTCTCCTCAGATTCTTCACCTGCGATAATGGACAAATTTATGCCCAAGGCTTGATAGTTTGATTCAGATAACATTTTGGCAAGCCCCTATCCTTTGATCAGCTTAGTAGGGTGGATCTCTAAGTCATACTCCTGTATTTTGGCAATCCACTTGCCCCTTTTTCCTTCACTATCCCCCTGAATAAGAATATCTTTTACAGCAGCTGCAGGCACAAATGCAGTGATGTGGGACTGTAAGATATATACACGGAATGCTTTGAGGGATATCACTAGGGCGTATGCTTGCTTTTCCAATATGTTGTATTTTAATTCTGCATCACGGAGCACCTGACTAAAAAAGGAAATAGGCTTCTCATACCCTTCCTCATTTTTCTGCAATAAAACTCCTGCTATTGTATGAGGTGATGCAAAAGAAAAAATCATGAAAGGTATATCATAATCTGGTCCAGCCAGCACAGGGCCTTCTGCAAAAGCATTCTTTATCCTGGTAAATGCCTCCCGTGATTCTTGTGACCATTTTACCTCCTTATTATTCTTCAGCATATCTGTTATATGCCTAACTATCTCAGCATAGTTAGGGATAAACCTTCTCAAGAAATTAATGTGCCCTAGGAATACTTGTACCTCTTTTTTATTTCTGGGAAAAGAAATACCATTTATAACCTCTACCCTCTTAGGATCTATCTTCACCCTATCTTTAGTCACAATATGGCCCAAAATCCTTCCCTCTTCTAATGCAAATAAAGACTTTTGAGGATTCAGAGAGAGACCATATCTTCTGCATTTCTCAAAAGTTCTTCGCAGATGTTGAATGTGCTCAGCATCATTTTTTGAGAATACCGTGATATCATCAAGGTAGACCACCAGAAATCTATCCTGCTCCCCAACAAAAGCGATATCCATTGCCCTCTGAAAAGTGGCCCCTGCATTAATCAATCTGAAAGGCATCCTGGCATACATAAATGTACCCCATGGTGTGGTGAAAGCAGTTTTCTTATGATCCTCTAGAAGTACAGCCACCTAGTTATAACCAGAGAATCCATCCATCATTGACATTCTGGAAGCTCCAACTACTTTCTGCAGGATGTAATCCATCTTGGGTAATGGATAATTATCTTTTAAGGATGCTTTGTTTAAATTTCTTAAATCCACACACAGCCTTATTTCTCCATTCTTCTTGCAGACAAGAACCAGGTTTTCCACCCATTCAGAGTACCTCAATGGTACAATTATTTTAGCCTTCAACAGCTTCTTAATTTCTTTCTCAATAGAAGGTAGCAGCAGGGGATTTATTTGTCTGAGCTTCTGCTTATGGGGCTTTGCATCTGCCTTCAATGGAATTCTGTGTTGCATAATATTGATATCGAAAGTTTCAAATCTTGATAGGACCGTGCAAATACATCTCTGTAAGACTGAAATAGTTTATGATATAGCTTTTTATATTCTCCGGGGATTTTCTTGGACAATTTTACAATTTTGGGGCCAACCTCAGTACCCAAATTCAGGTCTTCTACCTGATTCTCTTCTACCACTTTGCTCGGCTGCAGTGGGACATCATTCTTATCAAATAAAATTTCTAAAGGCACCAGCCCTCTAGGTATTATGTTTCCCTTTAACTGCAGCACCTTATTACCTGCCACTTTTTCCTCCCAATTTCTTTCTGAAGAATCTTCAGGCTAAGCCTCTTCTTCAGCATCGATCTCCATATTGGAGAATTCTCCTACTGTCTCCAGGAATATTTTCATTTGTTCTTCATCTTCAAAAATTTGCTAGTGCTTGATGTTATCTGGGATTGAAGGCCGATAACACACCTCTACTTCATATCTTAAAAGAGGGTTCTGAGGTGGTCGAAATGTACTAGCAGCTACAGCAAGGGAATCGGCCATCCTGTTCTGTTCTCGGGGCATGAAATAGATATTAAATGCCAAGAAGAAATTCTCCACCATGTCCCAAACTTCATTCCTATAAGCCCTTAGCCTAGGATGTTTGGTCTGACACTGATTTTTGACTTGCCTAACCACCAGTTCTGAATCTCCCAGAACCTTTAAACTTTTTATACTCATGTTCCTGGCTGTCTGCAATCCCAACAGAAGTGCTTCATATTCAGCCACATTGTTGGTGGCTTCATATTCAAGTTTGAAAGACAGTGGGATCCATTTGCCTGAAGGAGAAATTAATAGCACTCCAGCTCCATTTCCTTCTCTTGAATTTGCTCCATCAAAATGTAGTGTCCATATTCCTGCTTCCATCTTCTTTGAGGGCCGCTCAGTCTTGATCTGGCAGAAGGATGGTTCATGAGCATAATCTTGATCTTCTTCCAGCATCAAGCATGAAAAATCTCCTTCTTTACTATAGATTGGTGAATTTACAGAATTGTCAGCCTTAGTCACCATCTTGAAAAATCTAGTCTCCCTGTACAACCTCCTCTCTTGGCCACCAAAAGCTGCGGTCATGAATATCGACGACTTTCAATTCTATCACGCCCTTGACTTCCGAAGTGAACATTAACGCGCGATGGAGGGCGGTATTCGGGCCGTACGCGGGGACACGTGGTGAGCGCTGTATGGAATCGCTGGCCCAAGGAGAATTACCGCCTACCGCTGAAAGGCTGTGCGATACATACCACCCAGTTTTTGCACTGGGAGAGGGCGTGGGGACCACCAGGACATGCAGGCTGCGGACCGTCGGATGCTGGAAGATCAATGGCCGAAAACGCTCTCGACAACTAATTTAAATAAGCGCTCTTTGGACTAGCGCATGGTCTCCGGGCCGAGTCATCTGGAGGAAAAAAGCGCAGGGGCTAGGGCCGAAAGGTGTTGGGTCCGATATATTTTCAAATCTGGGGTTTTTGGGTTTTTATAGCGCATTTTGGGTTTAGAGGAGAGGAACGATAGGTGGAAGATGGGTTTTTCAGGCCAAACAAATGGGATTTGAGGAGTTTAAACGGGACTGGCTTGTCAAAATTTAATAGAATGCTGACGGGGTCAACACCCTGCATGGCTAATGACTTTGAACCACAACTAGAAAGCAATTCACACTTCCCTTCCTCGATGCTTATCCTCCTGTCAAGAGCTGCCTTTCTTGCACTCACTCAGAAAATTTCTGGCGAGAAATTTGCAGAAGGAATCTGAACATCGCTGCCTTGATCCATGATCCAAGGTGGCTCAAACATAAGTCGTGCAACATGCGACATGAACAACAATTCGACATGAAATGTGCTATACAATGGACAAAAAATCAATGTAAAAAGTGTGCAACACAATCGACACAAGTTGACAAACATGTGCGACACAATTGACACAAGCTGATAAACAACATGATACATTTTGACAAACACATTTGCATGTATCAATGTACAATGAACCTATTTATAGTTCGCTATTTACACATAGAACTTCCATGCACATGTACACCTTCAACTCCTCCTTTCAAGATCCAACAAGTACATAATCCCAAAAGCATGTGGGTGACTAAAGAGCTGAACTAAAATATATTGCTGCAATATAAGTGAGTATCATACTCATCTTTTAGACCTCCACGTTGAAATTTTGCAACAACAAAGAAATTCCTTCAACTAAACCGCATTTATGTGCAATCTTGTATCAAATTTTTCAACAGAAATACATGCATACAACCGAAATGTGCTTGTACAAAGGAGTATTTCTTACTGTGTTAAGAAGTCCATCCACTTCTTTCCAAGCCACCTCCATGGCGATTTTTGCGGCTGCAATACTTCTTCATGTGAATCTTCCATTTTCACATCGATAATGGAATCCATAGTTCCACTTGTGCCAATCTTCCTGTCCTCTTGCTGCATGTGCTTTGGACAACCAGTTGGATGCAAAGTCCAACAATGAGAGACATCGTGTCCCTTCTTTTGGAAATATGTGAAAAACTTATGCACCTTCTTTGAAAGTAGTCTTTGTCTCATCTGCTTCCTGTATGCTTTCTTCTTCATCCAACACATCGAAATATGATGGTTAAATTGATGAAAAAATGTACAGCAAAACTTCCATTTAAGCATGTAAAATTATCATGCTTTGCAAAAACACAATCAAATTGATCATGAGAAGATTTGTACCTCTTGTGCTGCTTCGAATGTTCATCCTTTTTGTCTTCATGAGAAGATGAACTAGTAGAGGCTACAACTTTCATTTTCTGACTAACATCGTGACCGTTTTTGTCTTGAAAATTGTCTGAACTTGCATGCATGCCATAAGTTGCATGTACGAAAATTTTGGTTCCTTAATTTCCGCTGGGTAGTCTGCGTCGATGGTTTTGTGCATGGTTTTGCACATGGTTTTGGGGTTCGATGGTTGTCGGCCCCTGGTATTTTTGTAGATCCGGTCGAGGGAACTACGGTTATGTTCTAATCCAGGGTTAATGGATTGGGGTTTATGTATGCTCGGCATGTATATATATGTGTTGTAACACTAAAAGGAATATAATGAAAAATCAAGATGGTCGTCTCGATTTGGGATCCGGGGGAAAATCTCTGTGTTTATATTTGTTGTTTGCTCTCGCTATTGTTTATTTTTTGTTATAAGATTCGTGTGTAGATAATTTTTGTTCGGGGTTAAAACCTACATTTTTGGTGTCGGAGCTATTTCGGCTTCAAGGGGACGCAGCACAACATTGAGGTTTTTTGCTCGGGCTGTGGTAGACCTTTTGTGCGGTGGGAGATCTGCCCAGGGATCGATTCTTGCGGTGAAGTATGGCGACGGCGGAAAGAACAAGAATCAGAAATTTAATGGTCAAAGTTTTGAGTTGTGGAAGCTCAAGATGGAGGATCTGCTGGTGGATAAAGATCAGTGGATCGCGGTAGATCCAGGTACTAAACCAACGGCAATGTCAGATGAAGACTGGAAGAAACTGGATCGGAAGGCGAAGAGCACAATACGGTTGTGTGTCTCAGATTCAGTATTTTTGAATGTATCTGGGGAAGCTACGGCGAAGAATTTGTGGGAAAAACTTGGGACTTTGTACCAATCTAAGTCTCTGGTGAATAAGTTGTTCTTGCGGAAAAAGCTGTATAACCTGAGGATGAAGGATGGAGACTCGGTGACAGAGCATCTGAATGCCTTCAATACTGTGGTAAGTCAGTTGTCATCTGTTGATATTAAAATCTCAGATGAAGATAAGTGCATCAGTTTGTTGTGCTCTCTACCAGACTCGTGGGACAGTCTGGTTATTGCAATAGGTAGCAATACAACTACCTTGAATTTTGATGACATTGTCTCAGCCTTGCTGTCGGAGGAAATGAGACGGAGAAATATGGAGGGTCAGAATGGAGATGCCTTATCTGTACGAGGAAGGTCCCAGAACAGAAACAAGAATAAGGTTTCGAGTGGAAGATCTAAATCTAGAGGGAGATCTAAATCTCCTGGAAAGTTTGTAAAGGTGTGCTGGAAATGCGGAAAGGAAGGGCACTACAAAAAGGAATGCAGATCTAAAGCTCCTGAGAAAGGAAAGGGATCTGATGAAGGTCCTTCTGCAGAGGCAAAAACCACCTCGGATGAAGGTGGGGATGTGTATTTAGCTTCTTCTTCAAATACACATGTAGATCATGAGTCATGGTTGATTGACTCAGGTGCATCCTTTCACTTCACTCCCCATAGGGAGTGGTTCTGCGAGTATGAGAAATATGATGGTGGTGATGTCTTCCTAGGGGATGATAGGAGGGCTAGAATCATCGGACGTGGAAAGGTCAAGCTAAAGCTGCAAGGTGGAAGGATTAGAACACTTCCTGGTGTTCTGCATATTCCTGCATTGGCCAGAAATCTGATTTCTGTAAGCAAGATGGATGATGCAGGTGTAAAAACAGTGTTCGAGAAAGATGCCTGCAAGATGGTTCGGGGAGCACTGGTATTAATGCGGGGAGTTCGGACTGGAACTTTGTATAAGCTACAAGGTAGCACTGTTATTGACGGGTGTAACAATTCTATGGTTCCTGAAAGTGGAGCGGAAAGCCTAGCTGTCTCTGGAGAAAAGACCATGTTATGGCATCAAAGGCTTGGACATATTGGAGAGAAGGGCCTTCGGATACTGCATAGAAATGGTATGGTAGAAGGTATGTCTAATTTCTCTCTAGATTTTGATTTCTGCGAACATTTTGTATATGGGAAGTATAATCGGGTGAGTTTTCCTTCTGGTGCTAAGAGGGCGAACAAGATATTAGAACTTGTGCACGGTGATGTGTTTGGACCTGTGTCAGTTCCATCACTGGGAAAGTCTGTGTACTATGTTTCATTCATAGATGACTTCTCAAGGAATACATGGATATATTTCTTGAGGAAGAAATGTGAAGTCTTTGACAAATTTAAAGAATTTAAGGCTCTGGTGGAAAACCAGACAGAGAAGAAGATAAAGGCATTGAGGACAGATAATGGTGGGGAGTTCTGCAAGAAGGAATTTGAAGATTTTTGTAAGAAGTGTGGTATAGCACGACAGAAGACTACTCCATACACACCACAACAAAATGGAGTTGCAGAAAGAATGAACAGAACACTGATGGAAAAGGCAAGAAGCATGCTCAGTGGTACCGGGTTAGGACAAGAATTCTGGGCAGAGGCAGTGGAGACTGCATGCTATCTGGTTAACAGATCACCTTCATCAGTGTTGGAAGATAAGACCCCACATGAGGTATGGACTGGTAAGAAACCTTCTCTTTCACATCTAAGGGTATTTGGATGTGATGCATATGTACATGTTCCAAAGGAGAAAAGGACCAAATTGGATAATAAATCTGAAAGGTGCATCTTTATTGGGTATAAGGATGGTTTAAAGGGTTACAAGCTTTGGAACCCAGAAACAAGGAAGGTTGTGTGCAGCCGATATGTGGTGTTTAGAGAAGTGAAAGATGTTGTTAAACATGAATTCCTACCAAAGGAACCTGAGAAGATAGAGTTTGAGCTAAAGGAGGATGAATCAGACTCTACAACAGAAGAAGACTTAGAAGATGAAGAGCCACAAACTCCAGCTTTGAGAAGATCAGTTCAGGAAAGAAGGCAACCAGAAAAATATAGTCCATCTACTTTCTGTTCAGGTTTTGCCTTAACTATAACTGATGATGAACCCAGAACTGTCAGGGAGGCAGTAGATTCAGAGGATGGAAAACTCTGGAAGGAGGCCATGGTTGATGAAATGGCATCCTTGCACAAAAACGATGCATGGGATATGGTGGAGTTGCCGGCTGGAAGGAAGCCCATTGGGAGCAAATGGGTGTTTAAGAAGAAGATGAATGTAGAAGGCAAGGTGGAGAAATACAAAGCTCGGTTGGTAGCGAAAGGTTATTCCCAGGTGCCGGGAATTGATTTTGGTGATATTTTTTCTCCTGTTGCCAAAATTACTTCTATTAGATTACTTTTATCTGTTGCTGCTGCATTTGATTTTGAGATAGAACAGATGGATGTGAAGACAACATTTCTTCACGGGGATCTAGAAGAGGAGATCTACATGAAGCAACCTGAAGGCTTTATGGTGAAGGGTAAGAAAGAACTGGTATGCAGGTTGAAGAAGTCTCTGTATGGGTTAAAACGGTCACCAAGGATGTGGTATCAGAAATTTGATACCTATATACGGGGACTTGGCTTCACCAGAAGCAAGGAGGATCACTGTGTTTATTTTAAATTAATTGGTGATCATGTTATTTATTTGGTCTTGTATGTGGATGATATGTTGTTGATTGGAAATGAAAAAGAAATTATCCAAGATTTGAAGACCCAACTGTTCTCCAAATTCGATATGAAGGATCTTGGTGCTGCAAACTATATTTTGGGCATGGAAATTAAGAGAGATCGGGCAAAGAGGAAGCTCTGGATAAACCAGAGGAAGTATGTCGAGACTATATTGCAGAGGTTCAATATGCAGGATAGTAAACCGGTGAATGTTCCTATTCCTGTAGGTGGAAAGCTGTCTGTTGAACAGTGTCCCAAGACACAAGAAGAAGAGGAGTATATGTCCCGTGTTCCATATGCAAGTGCAGTGGGTAGCCTGATGTATGCAATGGTCTGTACTAGACCAGACATTGCACATGCAGTGGGAGTATTGAGCAGGTTTATGTCAAACCCGGGGAAGGAGCATTGGACAGTAGTGAAGCGGGTTTTCAGATATTTACGTGGCACTAGTGATTATGGCTTGTGCTACCAGGGAAGACCAGGATTGGAAAGAATGTTGGACATTTGTGGTTTTTTTGATGCAGATTGGGCTGGAGATATGGACCAAAGAAGATCTACAAGTGGGTATGTGTTTGGCCTATTTGGAGGCGCAGTCAGTTGGATGAGTAAAAGACAGTCTGTAGTGGCTCTTTCAACTACAGAGGCAGAATACATAGCAGCCACTCATGCAAGCAAGGAAGCAGTTTGGTTGCAGAGATTGTGTTCAAGTATGGGGTTGGTACAACAAGATATAAGGATAGACTGTGATAGCCAAAGTGCAATTTTCTTAGCTAAGAACCCTGCTTATCATTCAAAGACAAAGCACATTGATGTTCAATATCACTTTGTTAGAGATATGGTTGAGGCTAAAAGGGTGTTGCTGGTAAAGGTGGACACTTTGAAGAATGTTGCAGATTCATTGACAAAGTCTGTGAGCACTCAGAAGTTCTCTTGGTGTAGAGAAACAATGGGTGTTGAAGAATTGGGCCAATGACTAAGCCCTCCTGTGGCCCCCCGTGGAAAGAAAACAACAAGTGGGAGAATGTTGGGTATGTGTTATATTCTTTCCTTAATTTCCGCTGGGTAGTCTGCGTCCATGGTTTTGTGCATGGTTTTGCACATGGTTTTGGGGTTCGATGGTTTTCGGCCCCTGGTATTTTTGTAGATCCGGTCAAGGGAACTACGGTTATGTTCTAATCCGGGGTTAATGGATTGGGGTTTATGTATGCTCCGGCATGTATATATATGTGTTGTAACACTAAAAGGAATATAATGAAAAATCAAGCTGGTCGTCCCGATTTGGGATCCAGGGGAAAATCTCTGTGTTTATCTGTTTTATGTTTTATGCTCTGGCTATTGTTTATTTTCTGTTATAAGATTAATTTGTGTAGGAGCACCCACGACTAAGGTTAAAACCTACATAAATGCAGCGAAGAAACAAGGCGGCAGGTTAACTTCCGCGGGGGTCCAGCAGGCAGAGCAGATGGAGGAGTTT